>JARQOD010000004.1:274595068-274664047 GCA_033576555.1 Oophaga sylvatica
CACCGCTTGTAGTTTGGCAGGATCCATAGCCAATCCCTGGGCGGAGATGATATAGACCAGAAAAAGGTAAGGACTCCTGCTCAAACACACTGTAATGTATGTAGTACAGTTCATATAGCGTCTTGTGCTTGGGTGCGATGAAAACACAGTAGTCACAGGTTTGATATAGAAAAGTCCTGTATTACTTCATACAAGTTGGCAGAAATAGTCACACAGTTTGCAGACACAGAAACAGGAGACACAGCAGGCCAGAGTAATCCAAGCTCAGCAATCACTCTCCAATACAGATTCAGGATCTTCTTCTCTGTTACCGTAAGTCCATGCAAACGTGGGTCTTTCAAAGAGCAGGGTTCAGAGTCCACAAGTGCTTCAGAGTTCCTCAGTAGGAATAGCTGGAGTACAAGGTCCAAGGCTTACAGGAGTCAAGTCACAGGTTCACTGCAGGCTAGATTCTGAAGCACTGATTGCTCAGCTGTGGCTGCTTAAGAAGCAAAGGAGAGAATCAGGGCGGGAACATGCAAGCTGGAAACTCCATTTTGACTGAGGGCAAGATGCTGCAGCAAGACAGAAAGTAAAATGGCTGACGAACAAACTGAGTTTCAGGAATATATACATAGAACCTTACATTACTCCCCCCTTAAGGACAACCTCCGGATGACCTCAGACCAGGCTTGTGTGGGTACCTCTGATGAAACTGACGGAGCAAGCGAGGAGCATTAACGTTTATTGACCGGTTCCCATGAGTTGTCCTCCATGGGTAGCCCTGCCATTTAATCAGATATTGTAACTGATTTCTATACAACCTGGAATCTAAAATCCTTTCCACCACAAATTCTTCCTGACCATCGACTAGCACTGGGTCAGGGCAAGGAGGAGAACGTCCAGGAAACGTATTGGGTGTCGCAGCCTTTAGTAGGGATACATGAAAGACAGGGTGGATTCTCATAGTTCTGGGCAGTTGAAGACGACAAGCAACGGCACTTATAATTTTACTGATTTTATAGGGTCCAATGTACTTATGTCCCAACTTAGACGATGGAATCCTTAACTTAAGATTTCTGGTTGACAGCCAGACCAAGTCTCCTACCTTGAAAGCTGGTGCAGGTTTACGAAATTTATCTGCTGCTTTCTTGTACCTTTCTTGAGCCGATTCCAGATTTTCCTTTAGAAGATCCATATTCTTCTGTAAAGACGTGATTCTTTCAGCCACTGCTGGTAAAGGAGTTTCTATGGGAAATCGTGGTAGAATGTTAGGATGATAACCTAGATTAGAGTAAAAAGGAGACTGTTTAGTGGAGGCACTCTGAGAGTTGTTATACGAGAACTCAGCTAATGGAAGTAGATCCACCCAATCATCCTGTAGGTGGCAGATAAAAGCAGCGGAGATACTGCTCCAGGGTCTGATTGGTTCGTTCGGTCTGTCCATTAGTCTGGGGATGAAAAGCAGAAGAAAGGTTTTTACTTTAATGTCCAATGCTGCACAGAAATTTTGCCAAAACCTAGAAGTGAATTGCACCCCTCGATCCGAAATAACCTCATCCGGTACTCCATGTAAGCGAAACACATCTTTAATCATCAAATCTGATGTCTGTTTTGCAGTGGGTAAGCCGACACACAAGGGATAAAATGAGCTGCCTTTGTTAGCGGTCAACACCACTAGAATGGTGTTCTTCCCCTGAGAGGTTGGTAACTCCACAATGAAGTCCATAGAAATGGATCCCCACGGGCGGGACGGGGTGGGAAGAGGCTGTAACAGACCAGTTGGTGAGGAGCGAGGTGTTTTGCATCTTGCACAGACCTCACATGAAGTGACATAATTCAAAACATCCTTCCTGCAAGTGGCCACCAAAAGAAACGAGAAAGAAATTCCTGTGTCTTTAGAATTCCTCTATGCCCAGCTATCTTGGAATCGTGAATGAGTTGCAATACTCTTAATCTGACTGTTTCAGGAATATACAGACGTTGTCCCTGAATCCACACACCATTCTTAAAGACAAGACTTACGTCCCTTGGGGGTTGTGCCAAAAAGGAATCCGCATGGTATGCTTCCTTGATGTCCTTAAGTAGGTCTTTATTATGAATTACTCCTAGGAATCTAGAGTCAGGAAGAATAGTCTTAGGAGGAGTAATTGGACGTGTCTCTGCTGAGTAAATCCTAGAGAGTGCATCAGCCTTTCCATTGCGCGATCCTGGTCTATAAGAGATGATAAAATTAAATTGGTTTAAGAAAAGATTCCAGCGAGCCTGGCGAGGAGTCAGGCACTTAGCCGACCTGATAAACTCAAGGTTACGATGGTCTGTCAGGACGACTATTTGCTGTGCAGCTCCCTGAAGAAGGTGTCTCCATTCTTTGAAGGCGGCAATAATGGCCAACAACTCTCTATTGCCCACATCGTAGTTCCTCTCAGCCGAAGACAACTGCTGGGAAAAGACGGCACAGGGATGCAAGACATTCTTCTCACCTGTTCTCTGAGAGAGTATAGCTCCAACGGCACAGTCTGAAGCATCCACCTCTATTATGAAGGCAAGCTCGGGGTTGGGATGTACTAGGATAGGTGCAGTGGTAAATTTATCTTTTAGACGGGAAAATGCTTCCTGGGCTTGGGGAGTCCAGGAAAACCTAGACTCTTTCCGGGTAAGTTGAGTGATAGGTGACACTACCTCAGAGAAATTTCTAATGAAACGTCTATAGAAGTTGGCAAACCCGATGAAGCGCTGTACCTCCTTCACATTTCTAGGACTTGGCCAATCCTTGATGGCTTGGGTTTTGCTTCCATCCATACTAATTCCTTGTGTAGACAGTACATACCCCAGAAATTGAATTTCGGTCCTATGGAATTCACACTTTTCAAGTTTGATGTAAAGATGATTTTGTCTTAGACGTTCCAAGACCATTCTCACATGTCCATGATGTTCCTCTGTGGAGTTAGAAAAAAATTAGAATATCATCCAAATAAATTACCACGAATGTATCTAGGAGATCCCTGAAGATGTCATTCACCAAGTGTTGGAAAGTGGCTGGGGCAGTACTCAGACCAAAAGGCATAACTAGATATTCAAAGTGTCCATAGCGTGACCTGAATGCAGTCTTCAATTCATCCCCAGGTCTAATACGGACTAAGTTATAGGCCCCACGAAGATCTAGTTTAGAAAAAATTTTGGCATGTCGCACTCTCTCCAATAACTCAGGGATTAAAGGCAATGGATAACGGTTTCTAATAGTAACCTTATTGAGTTCCCTATAGTCTACGCATGGTCTCAGAGATCCATCTTTCTTCTTTACAAAGAAGATGGGTGCACCTGCAGGAGATGAAGAGGGGCGTATGAAGCCCTTGGCTAGATTTTCATCTATGTAATCCTTTAAAGCCTTTAGCTCGGGCCCCGCCAGGGGGTAGATCTTACCAAAAGGTATCTCTGCTCCAGGCAATAATTCAATTGGACAATCATATGGATGGTGAGGAGGAAGCTGGTCAGCGTTCTTCTTGTCACATAAATCCACATAGTCCTGGTATACAGCTGGTAGTTCAGGGACTGACATGATTCCTTTAGGAACAGAGCAAGCTGAAACTTTTGGACTCATCTGTTTCTCTGGAAAGTGTAATTCCTTGGTCTCCCAGTTAATGGTAGGATTCTGAGCCTGCAGCCATGGTAGCCCTAGAATAATGGGAAAGTGGGGTGAAGAGATAAGCATAAAGGACAGTTTCTCTTGATGATCTTTACCCATAAGAACCCTCAAAGGCTCTGTTTCCTGATCCACTGGTCCAGAGGTCAGCAGGGAGCCATCCATAGTTTCCATCTGTACTGGAGTAGCCTTCTTCACTGAACGTATTCCCTGTTTCAGAGCAAAGGAGACATCCATAAAATTTCCACTTGCCCCTGAGTCGATCATAGCAGAGCTAGACACCCAAGCTGAGTCAACCCAGAGTTTGATGGAAAGAAAGCAATGAGAATTGTTTTTCTTACAACTCAGCTGGGACACCGCTGAGGAAACTTGAAAAATGGCAGCGTTTACACAGTCAACGTCCTCAGAGGTAACGGAGTTTAAGTCCGAGAAATCAAGATCTGTTGCTGCAGATCTCTCTGGAGCCTGAGGCTCGGACCTGACAGATCCCCTCTCGCAACACTCACAATGAATGAGTGCTGCAGTAGTCTTACGAGAACGGCTGGGGCAGTTTATAATGAAGTGCCCTGACTTACCACAATAGAAACATAGATTCTCCTTAAAACGATGTTCCTTGCGTGCATCACTAACCCGTCGTTGTAAAGAGTCTACCTGCATGGGTTCAGGTTCAGGTTCCCGTGTAATCCTACTCAAAGGTTCCTTAGCTGGAGAGGAAGGTAGGAAAAGGTTAGTACGATTGCTTTCGAACCATCTCTCTTGCCTGCGTTCAGTCAGACGAGTATCAATACGGATGCAGTAGTTAATAAAGTCACCTAACGCAGTGGGAGGGTCGGCACGAGCAAGTTCATCCTTAATCAGTGGAGATAACCCCTTTCGAAAAATATATTTTTTGGCGGAACTGTCCCAGGTGGTATCAAGGGCCCATCTCCTGAAATCCAAGGCATATTCAGCTACCGAGTGCTTACCTTGGCGCAAAGCTAACATGGCTGCTTCAGCTGTTGCACCTCGATTGGGGTCATCAAACACCTGCCCCATGGCTGAAATAAAATCATCAAGGTGATTCAAACAATCATCCTCAGTCTCAATCAGAGGGTTTGCCCACATTAAAGCCTTGTTGGTAAGCAACATAAATATAGTAAGCACCTTAGATCGTTCAGTGGGAAATTGTGAAGCATGTGCAGAAAAAAAAGATTGCATTGATTAATAAATCCCCTGAATTTCTCACGTTCACCGCCAAAACGAAAAGGGGGCAACTTGGGAATCCCAGCACTCGGGGCTACGGCAGGAGCCTGGACTCGCCCCTCTAGAACCTCAATCCTGGCTCGCAAATCCTGGTTAGTCTGTCCAACCACTTGCAAATTGTGATTATTGAGGTCCTGTAGATTTGTAAAACGGGTCTTTATATTCTGCAAATCTGCAAGGATATTATCAGTCACTCCGCAAAGTTCCTTTATGCGGGCCTCCATTTTCCATATCTTTTAAGACAGGATTACTGGAAGAAGAGGAGAGAAAAAAAACAATAGTGTTCACCTGTGGCAACACTGCAGAGAGAAAAAAAAAATTAAGGGAACTGCTCACCTGGAATGGTTGTGAGAAGTCACAACCACTATCATCACAGAAAGTTTCAACCAGACATCTGATATCCAGAGTTACAGCAGACAAAAAAGAGAAAAGAAAGGAAAAAAAAAAAAAACACAATAGTGTTTACCTGTGGTAACACTGCAAAAAGAAAAAACTTAAGGGAATTGCTCACCTGGAATGGTTGTGAGAAGTCACAACCACTGTCATCACAGAAAGTACAACCGGACGTCTGATATCCACAGTACAGCAGACACAGCCTTCCAGACCCAGCAGACACTAACGTTTTTGTCTTCAGAATCTTGTAATGTATGTAGTACAGTTCATATAGCGTCTTGTGCTTGGGTGCGATGAAAACACAGGAGTCACAGGTTTGATATAGAAAAGTCCTGTATTACTTCATACAAGTTGGCAGAAATAGTCACACAGTTTGCAGACACAGAAACAGGAGACACAGCAGGCCAGAGTAATCCAAGCTCAGCAATCACTCTCTAATACAGATTCAGGATCTTCTTCTCTGTTACCGTAAGTCCATGCAAACGTGGGTCTTTCAAAGAGCAGGGTTCAGAGTCCACAAGTGCTTCAGAGTTCCTCAGTAGGAATAGCTGGAGTACAAGGTCCAAGGCTTACAGGAGTCAAGTCACAGGTTCACTGCAGGCTAGATTCTGAAGCACTGATTGCTCAGCTGTGGCTGCTTAAGAAGCAAAGGAGAGAATCAGGGCGGGAACATGCAAGCTGGAAACTCCATTTTGACTGAGGGCAAGATAGCTGCAGCAAGACAGAAAGTAAAATGGCTGACGAACAAACTGAGTTTCAGGAATATATACATAGAACCTTACACACACATTTCTCCAACTTTGCGTAGAGGGAATTTGCCCGTAGGAGGTCGAAGACTCTGCAAACATCTCTCCGGTGGGAGTCAATATCTGGGGAAAAGATGAGAATATCATCCAGATAGACTACGACTGAGGTGGAGAGCATATCCCGGAAGATGTCATTAACAAAGTCTTGGAAGACGGCTGGGGCATTACAGAGCCCGAAGGGCATCACCAGATATTCATAGTGCCCGTCCCTGGTATTAAAAGCCGTCTTCCATTCGTCCCCCTCATGGATGCGTATCAGGTTATAAGCACCCCGCAGATCTAACTTCGTAAATATCCTTGCCCCCCGTAGCCTATCAAATAGCTCAGAAATTAGAGGCAACGGGTATTTATTCTTAACGGTGTTAGGGTCTGCGGAACGCACCAAATATATGAGGTAGAGAGGTGCGTTCACAGCCCGGGGTCCACCGTGCAGTCAGAACCTGCTGCTAGTAAAATGGCGAAAGTAGCGAACTCTGTTATCCCGCAGAGTCGCTAAAATAAACGCCGTAGCGCGTTGTGGCAGTAAGTGCGAACTCTGTTAATACCCAGAGCCGCTAACGGAAATGCCACAGCGCTATATGGCGATAGGTGCGAACTCACTTAGCTTCAGTGAGCCGCAAAGTAAAACGCTAGGGCGCTGTCTAGCGTTGAAAGCAAACCCTGTTACGTCACAGGGCCGCTGAGAAAAAGCACTGTGTCCTGTCAGGCTCTCAGGTACACAGTTAACTGCTAAGCGTACATAAAGCGTCATCATGCGCTAATGTCCTCACGGGAGTCACCCGCAATCTATGGCGTCTGAACGCCAGACCCTGAATACGGCAATCAAAACTCCTCACCGGTTACGCCGGTAATCTAGGGCATCTAGGACACCGACCCTGGCCAGCTACCATACCAAACTCCTCACCGATTAAGTCGGTATTCTAGTGGCTTATTTCAGCCGGGTCCCTAACCACACATACACATGACCACACTGGCGCATAGCATACAATGATTGATATTAGCGCATGGCGGCCCAGCCATGCTACCCTTTTATAGCAACAGCTACAGGACCTTCCAGGAACAAGGACCAATGAGAAGCTGTTACAAACAAACGTAGCTACATGACCTTCCTGGCGGACCAATAGGAGCCGCTGCAGCACCTGAACATGTGACCCCTGATCTCCAATGAGAGATCTCACTCTGGGCATGCTCAGATGGGAAAACGCAGGACTTTGTCTCAAAGACGACTGCTCCAGCACTGGCTATAATAGCAGATCCAGGAAAGGCAGCAGCAAGTCACTGCACAGTAGAGGAGTGGGCAAGACGCCTGGACCGACATCTCTGCTGAGCAGGCTCCACTGCGGCCGGAGATGAATGGGAGACCGCAGCGGGACGGGTTCGAGACTCTCCTTGTGCAGCAGCGGGAAATCGAACCCTAACAATCAGGGTCTTTAAGACGCTGAGTTGTACAGTAAAGAAATTCCGAAAATGGGCAGTCCTGACCAAATGGAATGATGATGTTTTGGCAGCCCTTTTTCGGAAGGGGCTGTCAGAGAATGTAAAGGATGTTATGGTGGGATTCCCTGCTCCCTTGGTCTCAATGATTCTATGTCATTGGCTATTCAAATTGAAAGACGTTTGCGTTAGCGCAAAGGTATGCGTGAGATAGTGTTGCCTTGTGAGCCAGCTTCTGAGCCCATGCAGTGTAATAGAGTGACTACTGGGGCACAGCGTCATGAGTTTCGAAAGCACAATGGGTTATGTTTCTGCTGTGGTGATGCCTCTCATGCTATTTCAGTCTGCCCTAAGCGGGGAAGTCGTTTTGCACGCTCAGTTGTCTTGGGTAGTGTTCAGACTAAATTTATGTTGACTGTTACCCTGATTTGCTCCCTGTCCACATTTTCTGCTCAGGCTTTTGTTGATTCAGGAGCAGCTATTAACCTGATGGATTTTGACTTTGCCAAACGTTGTGGGTTTCCCATGATACCCCTGCGGAAGTCTATTCCCCTACTGGGCATTGATTCTACCCCTTTGCCGGAGAATAAACCCCAGTTTTCTACTCAGGTGATAATGAGGGTTGAACCAGATCATCAGGAGAGTTGCAAATTTCTGGTGCTGTATAATCTGCATGATATTATTGTCCTAGGTTTCCCTTAGTTACAGTCTCATAATCCTGTTTTGGATTGGAAATCTGTGTCTGTAACCAGTTGGGGCTGCCAATGTGTTAATGCCGACACTCCTGTTTTTTCTGCCTCTCCCCAGTCTCTGGATGTTCCTGACTTTTTGACTGATTTTTCGAATGTATTTAGTGAAAGTAAATCTGCATCCTTGCCCCTCACAGGAGCTATGATTGCGCTATTAAATTAGTGCCTGGTGGTAAATTTCCTAAAGGTTGCCTTTTTAACTTGTCTGTACCTGAACACGATGCTATGCGATCTTATATCAAGGAGTCATTGGAGAAGGGTCATATCAGACCATCCTCTTCACCCTTAGGTGCCGGTTTTTTCTTTGTTGCCAAAAAGGATGGTTCATTGAGGCCGTGTATTGATTATCGTCTCTTGAATAAGATCACTGTGAAGTATCAATATCCGTTACCCTTGATTTCTGACCTGTTTTCCAGGGTGAAAAGTGCTAGTTGGTTTACCAAGCTTGACCTCAGGGGGGCGTAGAACCTTATTCGCATTAAGCACGGGGATGAATGGAAGACGGCGTTTAATACCCCAGAGGGGCATTTTGAGTACCTAGTGATGCCCTTTGGGCTCACTAATGCTCCTTCCGTCTTCCAATCCTTCATGAATGATATTTTCAGGGATTTTGTGGATAAATTTCTGATTGTTTATTTGGATGATATCTTGATTTTTTCCAATGACTGGGACTCTCATGTGAAACATGTTCGGACTGTGTTCCAGATTTTGAGAGAAAATGCAATGTATGTGAAGGGATCAAAGTGTCTTTTTGGCGTACAGAAGGTCTCATTTCTGGGATTCATTTTGTTTCCGTCTGTTATTGAAATGGACCCGGTCAAGGTTCAGGCCATCTGTGATTGGGTCCAACCAACTTCATTAAAGGCTCTTCAGAGATTTTTGGGTTTTGCCAATTTTTATTGTAAATTTATAGGTAATTTCTCTGGTATTGTTAAATCATTGACTGATTTGACCAAAAAGGGTTCTGATGTGGTGAATTGGCCTCCTGAGGCAATCTCTGCGTTTCAGGAACTTAAGCAGAGATTCACTTCTGCTCCTGTTCTACGGCAGCCTGATGTTTCTCTACCGTTTCAGGTGGAGGTTGATGCCTCTGAAATTGGGGCAGGTGCCGTTTTGTCCCAAAGAGATCCAGAGACCTCTAAGAGTAACCCTTGTGCCTTTTTCTCTTGAAAATTTTCTCCAACTGAACGTAATTATGATGTGGGTAATCGGGAGTTATTGGCCATGAAGTGGGCCTTTGAAGAGTGGAGACATTGGCTGGAAGAAGCCAAACATCAGGTGGTGGTCCTCACGGACCATAAGAATCTGGTTTATCTCGAATCAGCCAAGCGACTTAATCCTAGACAGGCCAGGTGGGCCTTGTTTTTCACACGTTTTAATTTTGTGGTTTCTTTTCTTCCTGGCACTAAGAACGTTAAGGCGGATGCCCTCTCGAGGAGTTTCTTTGCGGACTTTCCTGAGTTATCTTATCCTACTGTTATTTTGAAAGAGGGTGTAGTTCTTTCCGCCATCTCACCCAATTTGAGACTGGCTCTGGAAGGGTGTCAGGAGGATAAACCTGAGCGCTGCCCTATTGGGAAATTGTTTGTCCCAGACCAGTGGAAGAAGAGTCTGATGTCTGAGATTCATTGTTCCGCGTTGGCTGGTCATCTCAGGATTTTTAGTACCAGAGACTTGGTGAGTCGGTCCTTTTGGTGGCCTACTTTGTCTCGTGATGTCAGGGAATTTGTGCAGTCCTGTGGGACTTGCTCTTGCTCCAAGCCTTGCTCTCGCTCTAGTGGTTTGTTAATGCCATTACCGTGCCAAGAGGCCATGGACCCATATCTCTAAGGATTTTATTTCTGACCTCCCTGTTTCTCAGAGAATGACCGTTATCTGGGTAATCTGTGATAGGTTTTCCAAGATGATACATCTTGTGCCATTACCTAAGTTACCTTCCTCCTCCGAATTGGTGCCTTTCTACCTTCAGCACGTGGTTCGGTTACATGGCATTCCGGAGAACATTGTGTCTGACAGAGGAGTGCCGTTTGTTTCCAGATTTTGGAGGACATTTTGTTCTAAACTTGGTGTTCATTCAATTATCTTTCTCCTCTGCTTTTCATCCTCAGACCAATGGCCAACCCGAGAGAACAAACCAGACCTTGGAGACTTATTTGAGATGTTTTGTGTCTGCTGATCAAGATGACTGGGTCTCTTTTTTGCCTTTGGCTGAGTTTGCTCTTAATAATAGGGCTAGCTCTGCCACCTTGATGTCTCCATTTTTCTGCAATTTTGGGTTTCACCCTCGATTTTCTTCGGGACAGGCGGAGGCGTCTGTCTGTCCAGGTGTTGACTCTGTTGTGGAGTGTATGCAGCAGATTTGGGACCAGGTAGTGGAGAGGTTGTCTCTCTCTCAGGAGAAGGCCCAACGGTTTGCCAACCGGCATAGGACTGATGGTCCTCGGTTTAAAGAGGGGGACTTGGTTTGGTTGTCCTCAAGAAATATCCCTATGAGGGTTGCATCTCCAAAGTTTAAGCCTATGTTCATTGGACCTTATAAAATCATGGAGATTCTTAATCCTGTTTCCTTATGTTTGCTTCTTCCAGGGACATTTAAGATCCATAACGTGTTCCACAAGTCCTTATTGAAGAGGTTTGTCGAGCCAGTGGTTCCTATGACTGCGCCTCCTGACCTTGTTTTGGTTGAGGGCAATCTGGAGTATGTGGTTGAGAAAATATTGGATTCTCGTTTTTCTAGACGAAAATTCCAGTATTTGGTTAAGTGGAGAGGTTATGGTCAGGAGGACAATTCTTGGGTGTTTGCTTCGGACATCCATGCTAGGAGACTGATCCATGCCTATCACCGAGCTCATCCTGATCGGCCTGGTTGCACAAGTGAGGGTTCAGTGACCCCTCCTCAAGGGGGTGGTAGTGTTATGAATGTGCTAGAAATGGTTTCTGAGCAGAGGCTCCCTCTGGTGGTTACAGACAGTACTGAACCTTTCAGCGAGGAATGGCAATCTGGGTTCACTGACTGGTCTGATATAAGGGAGGTTCCCTCCCATGATGGTTGCCGGTGATCAATTGTTCTTGTCTCAATTGTGGTTCCTAGTTCATTTGGAAGTTTGCTGAGTCTTGCCTGCATCTTCTGCTCTCAGATAAGTTATTTTCTGCTTTTATTTTTGTGCTTGCTTTTTGCATTGTTCCCTGCACTTCTGTGGAGGTCAGCCAGGTCCCCTCCGGGGGGCTCGTGCTCCTCTCAGTTTATCTGAAGCCACTGTTATTTGTTCATTTTCTTTTTCCTGTTTTTTCAGTGGCTGCGGCTTGGTTTTGTTCAGACTGAGATCTGATTTAGTGGGTGGCGAGATCGTGTGATCTCAGTATATTTGTAATCAGAATTGTTGGATTTTTGTAGGGTTTTCTGGGTTGCAGAAAGTAATCTCTCCTGTCCTATCCTATTTAGTCAGCTTGTGGCCCCAGCGTTTGCTCATTCTATTTTCTGTCTGTGTTCGTGCTTTCTTCTTGTCTAACCGCCATTACATGTTTGGGGGCTTCCTATTTTCTTTGGGGATCTGCTCTGGGGCAGATAGCTTTCATCTTTCTGCCTTTAGGTGTAGTTATCTCTCAGGCTGTGACGAGGTGTCTAGGATCAACGTAGGAACGCTCCACGGCTACCTCTAGTTGTATGGTTAGTTTAGGAATCTGCAACCCATTAGTTACCAACATCTCAGGTGTTCGGCTGCCCGGCTGTTGTTCCTGTCCTCCTCAGCTACCTAATATAACAGCATGCGCTCTGAGCTGGTTGCAGGGGCACCACATTCCCAGCTTCATAGTCCTAGTGTGCATGTCCAGTGACATCCATTGGGGATTTCCACATGACGTGCACACTCGGTGAATGCTGGGAGGCGGTGTCACTTCCTCCAGCGATGACGTCGGTACGCATGCGTAGTATGAGCACTAATTAAGCCTGATATATAATGCCGGCGGTGGAAGCCCTGTGTAAGGTTCTTTGTCTCTGTTGACATGTTCCTTGAAACTCAGTTTTCCGTCGGCCATTTTGCTTTCTGTCTTTCTGCAGCTCTTGCCCTCAGTTAATATGGAGTTTCCAGTTTTCATGTTCCCGCCCTGATTCTTCCCTCTTGCTTCTTAAGCAGCCTCAGCTGAACAATCAGTGCTCCTGAATCAAGCCTCAGTCAGTCTGTGACCTGACTCCTGGAAGCCTTCGACTTGTACTCCAGCTATTCCCTACTGAGGAACCTTTGAACACTTTTGGACTCTGGAAACCTGCTGTTTGGTGAATCCATGTTTGCAGAGGAATTACGGTACAGAGAAGAGATGCTGAACCTGCTTTGGAGATTTATTGTAGTGCTTGAAGTTACTCTGGCCTGCTGTGTCTCCTGTCGCTGTTCCTGCAAACTGTGTGAACTTTTCAGCATGCTTGTATGAAGTAATACAAGTCATTTCATATCAACCTATGTCTCCTGTGTTTTCCTCGCACCCAAGCACAAGACGCTATAGGAACTGTACACTATACATGACAAGATTCAGGAGCCAATGTTTAGTGTCTGCTGGGTCTGGGAAAGCCGTGTCTGCTGTGACTGTGGATATCAGATGTCCGTTTAATACCTTATGTGATGACAGTGGTTGTGACTTCTCACAACCATTCCAGGTGAGCGCATTCCCTTAAAATTTTACTCTGGAGTGTTACCACAGGTAAACACTATTGTTTTTTTTTTTTTTTCCTTTCCTCTTCTCCTTCCAGCACTTCTGCCTTAAAAGATCTGGAAGATGGAGGCCCGCATAAAGGAACTTTGCAGAGTGACTGATACAATCCTTTCAGATGTACAGACTTTAAAAACCCGTTTTGCAACCCTACAGGACCTCACTAATCACAATTTGCAAGTGTTTGGACAGACTACCCAGGAATTGCGAGCCAGGATTGAGGCTCTAGAGGAACGAGCCCAGGCTCCTGCCATAACCCCAAGTTCTGGGATCCCCAAATTACCTCCTTTTCGTTTTGGCGGTGAACGTGAGAAATTCAGGGGATTTATTAATCAATGCAATTTATTTTTCTCTGCACATGCTTCACAATTTCCCACTGAACGATCCAAAGTGCTTACTATAATCATGTTGCTTACCAATAAGGCTTTGATGTGGGCAAACTCTCTGATTGAGACGGAGGATGATTGTTTGAATCACCTTGATGCTTTTATTTCAGCCATGGGGCAGGTGTTTGATGACCCCAATCGAGGTGCAACAGCTGAAGCAGCCATGTTAACTTTGCGCCAAGGTAAGCGTTCAGTAGCCGAATATGCCCTGGATTTCAGGAGATGGGCTCTTGATACCACTTGGGACACTTCCGCTAAAAAATCTATTTTTCGGAAAGGGTTGTCTCCACTGATTAAGGATGAACTTGCTCGTGCCGACCCTCCCACTGCGTTAGGTGACTTTATTAACTATTGTATCCGTATTGATGCTCGTCTGACTGAACGCAGACAAGAGAGATGGTTCGAAAATAATCGCACTAACCTTTTACTACCTCCTCCTCAGCTAAGGAACCTTTGAGTAGGATCACAAGGGAACCAGAACCTGAACCCATGCAGGTGGACTCTTTACAAAGACGGGTTAGTGATGCACGCAAAGAACATCGTATAAAGGAAAATCTATGTTTCTACTGTGGTAAGTCAGGGCACTTCATTATAAACTGCCCCAGCCGTTCTCGTAAGACTACTGCAGCAGTCATTCACTGTGAGTGTTGCGAGAGGAGCTCTGTCATGTCCGAGCCTCAGGCTCCAGAGAGATCTGCTGCAAGAGATCTTGATTTCTCGGACTTAAACTCTGTTAGTTCTGGGGATGATGACGGTATAAACGCTGCAATTTTTCAAGTTTCCTCAGCGGTGTCCCAGCTGAGTTGTAAAAGAAACAATTCTCATTGCTTCCTTTCCATCAAACTCTGGTTGACTCAGTCTGGGTGTCTAGCTCTGCTATGATCGACTCAGGAGCAAGTGGAAATTTTATGGATATCTCCTTTGCTCTGAAACAGGGGATACGTTCAGTAAAGAAGGCTACTCCAGTACAGATGGAGACTGTGGATGGCTCTCTACTGATTTCTGGACCAGTGGATCAAGAAACAGAGCCTTTGAGGGTCCTTATGGGTAAAGATCATCAGGAGAAAATGTCTTTTATGCTTATCTCTTCTCCCCACTTTCCCATTATTCTAGGGCTACCATGGCTGCAGGCGCAGAATCCTACGATTAACTGGGAGACCAAGGAATTACACTTTCCGGAGAAACAGATGAGTCAAGGAGTTTCAGCTTGCTCTGTTCCTAAAGAAACCATGTCAGTCCCTGAACTACCAGCTGTAAACCAGGACTATGTGGATTTATGTGACAAGAAGAACGCTGATCAGCTTCCTCCTCACCGTCCATATGATTGTCCAATTGAATTATTGCCTGGAGCCGAGATACCTTTTGGTAAGATCTACCCCCTAGCGGGGCCCGAGCTAAAAGCTTTGAAGGATTATATAGACGAAAATTTAGCCAAGGGCTTCATACGCCCCTCTTCATCTCCCGCAGGTGCACCCATCTTCTTTGTGAAGAAGAAAGATGGATCTCTGAGACCCTGCATAGACTATAGGGAACTCAATAAGGTTACTATTAGAAACCGTTATCCATTGCCTTTAATCCCTGAATTGTTGGAGAGAGTGCGGCATGCCAAAATTTTCTCTAAACTGGATCTCCGTGGGGCCTATAACTTGGTCCGTATTAGACCTGGGGATGAATGGAAGACTGCTTTCAGGTCACGCTATGGACACTTTGAATATCTAGTTATGCCTTTTGGTCTGAGTACCGCCCCAGCCACTTTCCAACACTTCGTGAATGATATCTTCAGGGATCTCCTAGATACATTTGTGGTGATTTATCTGGATGATATTCTAATTTTTTCTAACTCCACAGAGGAACATCATGGACATGTGAGAATGGTCTTAGAACGCCTAAGACAAAACCATCTCTACATCAAACTTGAAAAATGTGAATTCCATAGGACCGAAATTCAATTTCTGGGGTATGTACTATCTACGCAAGGGATTAGTATGGATGGAAGCAAGACCCAAGCCATCAAGGATTGGCCAATTCCTAGAAATGTGAAGGAGGTGCAGCGTTTCATCGGGTTTGCCAACTTCTATAGACGTTTCATTAAGAATTTTTCTGAGGTAGTGTCACCTATCACCCAACTTACCCGGAAACAGTCTAGGTTCTCCTGGACCCCGCAAGCTCAGGAAGCATTTTCCTGTTTAAAGGATAAATTTACCACCGCACCTATCTTAGTACATCCCAACCCCGAGCTTGCCTTCATAATAGAGGTGGATGCTTCAGACTGTGCCGTTGGAGCTATACTCTCTCAGAGAACAGGTGAGAAGAATGTCTTGCATCCCTGTGCCTTCTTTTCCCAGCAGTTGACTTCGGCTGAGAGGAACTACGATGTGGGCAATAGAGAATTGTTGGCCATTATTGCCGCCTTCAAGGAATGGAGACACCTTCTTCAGGGAGCTGCACAGCAAATAGTCGTCCTGACAGACCATCGTAACCTTGAATTTATCAGGTCGGCTAAGTGCCTGACTCCTCGCCAGGCTCGCTGGAATCTTTTCCTAAACCAATTTAATTTTGTCATTTCTTATAGACCAGGATCGCGCAATGGAAAGACTGATGCACTCTCTAGGATTCATTCAGCAGAGACACGTCCACTTACTCCTCCTAAGACTATTCTTCCTGACTCTAGATTCCTGGGAGTGATTCATAATCAAGACCTACTTAAGGACATCAAGGAAGCATACCATGCGGATTCTTTGTTGGCTCAACCCCCAAGGGATGTAAGTCTTGTCTTTAAGAATGGTGTGTGGATTCAGGGACAACGTCTGTATATACCTGAAACAGTCAGATTGAGAGTATTGCAACTCATCCACGATTCCAAGATAGCCGGGCATAGGGGAATTCTAAAGACACAAGAATTTCTTTCTCGTTTCTTTTGGTGGCCCACTTACAGGAAAGATGTCTTAAACTATGTCACTTCATGTGAAGTCTGTGCAAGATGCAAAACACCTCGCTCCTCACCAACTGGTCTGTTGCAACCTCTTCCCACCCCGTCCCGCCCGTGGGGATCCATTTCAATGGACTTCATTGTGGAGTTACCAACCTCTCAAGGGAAGAACACCATTCTAGTGGTGGTTGACCGTCTAACAAAGGCAGCTCATTTTATCCCTTGTGTCGGCTTACCCACTGCAAAACAGACATCAGACTTGATGATTAAGAATGTGTTTCGCTTACATGGAGTACCGGATGAGGTCATTTCGGATCGAGGGGTGCAATTCACTTCAAGGTTTTGGCAAAATTTCTGTGCAGCATTGGACATTAAAGTAAACCTTTCTTCTGCTTTTCATCCCCAGACTAATGGACAGACAGAACGAACCAATCAGACCATGGAGCAGTATCTCCGCTGTTTTATCTACCACCTACAGGATGATTGGATGGATCTACTTCCACTGGCTGAGTTCTCTTATAACAACTCTCAGAGCGCCTCCACTAAGCAGTCTCCTTTTTACTCCAATCTAGGTTATCATCCTAACATTCTTCCTCAATTTCCCATAGATACGCCCTTGCCGGCAGTGGCTGAAAGAATCACTTCTTTACAAAAGAATATGGATCTTCTAAAGGAAAATCTAGAATTGGCTCAGGAAGGTACAAGAAAGCAGCAGATAAATTTTGTAAACCTGCACCAGCTTTCAAGGTAGGAGATTTGGTCTGGCTGTCAACCAGAAATCTTAAAATAAAGATTCCATCATCTAAATTGGGACATAAGTACATTGGACCTTATAAGATCAATAAGATTATAAGTGCTGTTGCTTGTCGTCTTCAACTGCCCAGAACTATGAGAATCCACCCTGTCTTTCATGTATCCCTACTAAAGGCTGCAACACCCAATACGTTTCCTGGACGTTCTTCTCCTTGCCCTGACCCAGTGCTGGTCGATGGTCAGGAAGAATTTATGGTGGAAAGGATTCTAGATTCCAGGTTGTACAGAAATCAGTTGCAATATTTGATTAAATGGCAGGGCTACCCAGTGGAGGACAACTCATGGGAACCAGTCAATAATGTAAATGCTCCTCGCCTGCTCCGCCAGTTTCATCAGAGGTACCCTGACAAGCCTGGTCTGAGGTCATCCGGAGGTTGTCCCTAAGGGGGGAGTAATGTAAGGTTCTTTGTCTCTGTTGACATGTTCCTTGAAACTCAGTTTTCCGTCGGCCATTTTGCTTTCTGTCTTTCTGCAACTCTTGCCCTCAGTTAATATGGAGTTTCCAGTTTTCATGTTCCCGCCCTGATTCTTCCTCTTGCTTCTTAAGCAGCCTCAGCTGAACAATCAGTGCTCCTGAATCAAGCCTCAGTCAGTCTATGACCTGACTCCTGGAAGCCTTCGACCTGTACTCCAGCTATTCCCTACTGAGGAACCTTTGAACACTTTTGGACTCTGGAAACCTGCTGTTTGGTGAATCCATGTTTGCAGAGGAATTACGGTACAGAGAAGAGATCCTGAACCTGCTTTGGAGATTTATTGTAGTGCTTGAAGTTACTCTGGCCTGCTGTGTCTCCTGTCGCTGTTCCTGCAAACTGTGTGAACTTTTCAGCATGCTTGTATGAAGTAATACAAGTCATTTCATATCAACCTATGTCTCCTGTGTTTTCCTCGCACCCAAGCACAAGACGCTATAGGAACTGTACACTATACATGACACCCTGAGCATTTCCTTTGATAAAGCTTACGCGAAACGCACGTCAGGGGTGATACCTGGCTCCTGGGCATCTGGGCACTACACTTCATGGGTGAGCACTGAAGCACTTTATCATTATTTCATTTAAGTAATCTGTTTGTCTTTCTGTGTGGCGTCCTTGATGAATGTTTAGGGCTGTTCCCTTGTTATCTTAAGCGCCATTTTTTATGCACTATGCTGTATCACATATAGAGATGATGGTTGTCATTTAGGTGTTCTCTTTTTCTATGCCCTGGACCCATATATCATTTAACAATTTTTTAGGGTCATATGTTACACATAAAATGAATTTGTTATTATTCTTGTAATTTGGACATAATAAAACATTATATATATATATATATATATATATATATATATATATATATATTAAATTCTTGTATGGAACTCCTTTTTCTTTGTTTTTTGATTGTATTTTGGAATATACATAACAATATCCTATAACTTATTTGGGTACCTTAGGCTAAATTAATCCACTTGGATAATATTTTATACAGATATTTTCTTATTGTACCCAGGGTGTTTTGGGACTTTTTTATAGTCACAAAACAGTGCAGCACAAAGAACAGATAAAAGTCCAATGGCACATTGGTATTGATTAGATCATTATGATAGCAGCAAGCAAAAGAGGTACTTATGGTATTAGATGCTCTCAGAAACCTCTACGCATTTCACCACATTGGATGATCAGGAGGCTTAGATGTATAGATGCTGCATGGTAACCATCCATGTTCCTTCTAAATATAGACATCCCCCTTGCCCTGATAATATACACCTCATTGTAATTCTTTAAATGGTTCATGCTCAAGTGCGCTTTAATATCGATCAGGTATTTGGAAATCTATTGGTGGGTGGCCTGTGTTTACAATATGATGAATGTCTTTGACATGGGGATTGGTGGTTAGTAACTATGGTGATTGGGATGCATTCATTTGATAGGTTTATAGTTATGGGACGCTGTGCAATATACATATTTGTTATCCAACACTGTATATTTTTTTGTATTTTCGATAATTGTATATATGTATGTGCTTTTAATGAGATTCTGGTATAGAGTTTATACCACTTTTCTTGTATATATATGTAATTATTTCAGGCAGTTCCTTGTTTCTGATTGGTGGAATGTTATCCACTTCCTATATAAGGCTGCCATGTTTGTTGTTTGATATGCTTGAAAAAGACCTATGGTGGTCGAAACGTCGCATTTGCCAAAATAAAAACATTGATCTGATCTTCACCCAGACTGGTATGCTGTTCTTCACTTAATCTCTTGAAATGGATGAGGCGTGTCACAGATATACTGCACTGTAAAATATCTGGCCTGTATGTATTTTTTGGGGGCTTCAGCAAAATGGTGTCAAGAAATTGTGTAAAGCAATCAAAAAAAATTATACTCTACTGTACCACATAAAAAAGAAAATATTTCTCTGCGCACTCAAAAGTGATTTTTGGGACCACTTTAAAATAACAGGATTTTCATGCTGTGCTAGGAAAAGAATCTGGCTGTATTGTGCACTGTCAAAAAGCAAATGGAGAAAAAAAAGGGCTCTAGATTGCTTTGCAATAAAATAAGCTCTATTAACCTGGCCAAAAAATTTTTCAAAGCCAATTAGACCTGGTGCTAGTTATATACAGTCAATATATCCTATAGGTAGCAGTAGCACCAGCAGACAGGAAGGGAAGGGACCCTCTTGATGTATTCAATGATATGTATATACACTCAAACAGTGCCTGCAGGCCTTTAACTGATATGTATAGAGCGATGTACAATCCCCTGCCCACCTAACACTGCAATCTGTATACTGCAGAATTAGTCCTTAGAAGGACTGTTGGTTTAGCTGGATTTGAGTACTTTAGGATGTTAGACCCCACACTGACTAAGAAATCTTCAAATCTGACCCTATCTAGGCAGCAGCTCTGTAGGGATCCGCTCTGGTAGGCAGGGGCTGGGCCACAGTAATGAGGCAAACACACAGGCTTTCAGTTCAAAGTTCAGTGGTTTTAACCCCTTCACCCCCAAGGGTGGTTTGCACGTTAATGACCGGGCCAATTTTTACAATTCTGACCACTGTCTCTTTATGAGGTTATAACTCTGGAACGCTTCAACGGATATTCGCGATTCTGAGATTGTTTTCTCGTGACATATTGTACTTCACGTTAGTGGTAAAATTTCTTCCATATACCTTGTGTTTATTTTTGAAAAAAACGCAAATATGGCGAAAATTTTGAAAATTTTGCAATTTTCAAACTTTGAATTTTTATTCCCTTAAAACAGAGAAATATGTCACACAAAATAGTTAAGAAATAACATTTCTAACATGTCTGCTTTACATCAGCACAATTTTGGAAACAAAATTTTTATTTGTTAGGAAGTTATAAGGGTTAAAAGTTGACCAGCAATTTCTCATTTTTACAACAGAATTTACAAAGCCATTTTTTTTAGGGACCACCTCACATTTGAAGTCACTTTGAGGGATCTATATGGTAGAAAATGCCCAAAAGTGACACCATTCTAAAAACTGCACCCCTCAAGGTACTCAAAACCACAATCAAGAAGATTATTAACCCTTCAGGTGCTTCACAGGAGCTGAAGCAATGTGAAAGGAAAAAATGAACATTTTACTTTTTAGTCACAAAAATGATCTATTACAAACATTTTTTTTATTTTCACAAGGGAAAAAGGAGAAAATGGACTGATAAAGTTGTTGTGCCATTTCTCCTGAGTACGCCAATACCCTATATGTGGGGGAAAACCACTGTTTGGGTGCACGGAAGGGCTTAGAATGGAAGGAGCGCCGTTTGACTTTCCCAAACTAAAATTGGTGGGAATTGAGATTGGACGCCATGTCGCGTTTGGAGATTTCCTGATGTGCCTAAACAGTGGAAACCCCACATGTGACCCATTTTGGAAACTAGACCCCCTAAGGAACTTATCTAGATGTGGTGAGCACTTTGAACCCCAACTGCTTCACGCAGTTTTAATGTGAGCGTGAAGAAAAAAAATCATATTTTTTCCACAAGCATGATGATTTTAGTCCCCAATTTGTTTTTTCCAAGTGTAAGAGGAGAAATTGGACCACAAAAGTTGTTGGCCAATTGTCCTGAGTACGCCATACCCAATATGTGGGGGGGAACCACTGTTTGGGCGCACGGCAGGGCTCGAAATGGAAGAGCGCCATTTGACTTTTCCAAACAAAATTGGCTGGAATTGAGAAAGGACGCCATGTTGCGTTTGGAGAGCCACTGATGTGCCTAAACAGTGGAAACCCCCCACATGTGACCCCATTTTGGAAACTAGACCCCCTAAGGAACTTATCTAGATGTGTGATGAGCACTTAGAACCCCCAAATGCTTCACGCAAGTTTATAATGTAGAGCCGTGAAGAAAAAAAATCATATTTTTTCCACAACATGATGTTTTAGTTCCCAATTTGTTATTTTCCCAAGGGTAAGAGGAGAAATTGGACCACAAAAGTTGTTGTCCAACTTGTCCTGAGTACGCTGATACCCATATGTGGGGGGGAACCACTGTTTGGGCGCACGGCAGGGCTCGAAATGGAAGGAGCGCCATTTGACTTTTCCAAACCAAAATTGGCTGGAATTGAGAAAGGACGCCATGTTGCGTTTGGAGAGCCACTGATGTGCCTAAACAGTGGAACCCCCCTACATGTGACCCCATTTTGGAAACTAGACCCCCTAAGGAACTTATCTAGATGTGTGGTGAGCACTTTGAACCCCCAAATGCTTCACGCAAGTTTATAATGTAGAGCCGTGAGAAAAAAAAATCATATTTTTTCCACAACCATGATGTTTTAGTCCCCAATTTGTTATTTTCCCAAGGGTAAGAGGAGAAATTGGACCACAAAAGTTGTTGTCCAACTTGTCCTGAGTACGCTGATACCCCATATGTGGGGGGGAACCACTGTTTGGGCGCACGGCAGGGCTCGAAATGGAAGGAGCGCCATTTGACTTTTCCAAACCAAAATTGGCTGGAATTGAGAAAGGACGCCATGTTGCGTTTGGAGAGCCACTAATGTGTCTTAACAGTGGAAACCCCCACATGTGACCCCATTTTGGAAACTAGACCCCTAAGGAACTTATCTAGATGTGTGGATGAGCACTTTGAACCCCCAAATGCTTCACGCAAGTTTATAATGTAGAGCCATGAAGAAAAAAAATCATATTTTTTCCACAAGCATGATGTTTTAGTCCCCAATTTGTTATTTTCCCAAGGGTAAGAGGAGAAATTGGACACAAAAGTTGTTGTCCAACTTGTCCTGAGTACGCTGATACCCCATATGTGGGGGGGAACCACTGTTTGGGCGCACAGCAGGGCTCGAAATGGAAGGAGCGCCATTTGACTTTTCCAAACCAAAATTGGCTGGAATTGAGAAAGGACGCCATGTTGCGTTTGGAGAGCCACTGATGTGCCTTAAACAGTGGAAACCCCCCACATGTGACCCCATTTTGGAACTAGACCCCCTAAGGAACTTATCTAGATGTGTGGTGAGCACTTTGAACCCCCAAATGCTTCACGCAAGTTTATAATGTAGAGCCGTGAAGAAAAAAAATCATATTTTTTCCACAACCATGATGTTTTAGTCCCCAATTTGTTATTTTCCCAAGGGTAAGAGGAGAAATTGGACCACAAAAGTTGTTGTCCAACTTGTCCTGAGTACGCGATACCCCATGTGTGGGGGGGAACCACTGTTTGGGCGCACGGCAGGGCTCGAAATGGAAGGAGCGCCATTTGACTTTTCCAAACCAAAATTGGCTGGAATTGAGAAAGGACACCATGTTGCGTTTGGAGAGCCACTGATGTGCCTAAACAGTGGAAACCCCCCACATGTGACCCCATTTTGGAAACTAGACCCCTAAGGAACTTATCTAGATGTGTGGTGAGCACGTTGAACCCCCAAATGCTTCACGCAAGTTTATAATGTAGAGCCGTGAAGAAAAAAAAACATATTTTTTCCACAACCATGATGTTTTAGTCCCCAATTTGTTATTTTCCCAAGGGTAAGAGGAGAAATTGGACCACAAAAGTTGTTGTCCAACTTGTCCTGAGTACGCTGATACCCCATAAGTGGGGGGGAACCATTGTTTGGGCGCACGGCAGGGCTCAACAGGGAAGGAGTGCCGTTTGACTATTCCAAACCAAAATTGGCTGGAATTGAGAACGGACGCCATGTCGCGTTTGTGGAGCCCCTGATGTGCCTAAACAGTGGAAACCCCCACAAGTGACCCCATTTTGGAAACTAGACCCCCTAAGGAACTTATCTAGGTGTGTGGTGAGCATTTTGAACCCCCAAGTGTTTCACTAAAGTTTATAATGCCCTGGCGTGAATAAAAAAAAAAAAAAAATTCCACAAATATGATGTTTTAGTCCCCAATTTTTTATTTTCCCAAGGGTAACAGGAGAAATTGGACCACAAAAGTTGTTGTCCAATTTGTCCTGAGTACGCTGATACCCCATATGTTGGGGGGAACCACTGTTTGGGTGCATGGCAGGGCGCAGAAGGGAAGTAGTGACGTTTAGGAATGCAGACTTTGATGGAATGGTCTGCGGGCGTCATGTTCCGTTAGCAGAGCCCCTCATGTGCCTAAACAGTGGAAACCCCCACAAGTGACCCCATTTTGGAAACTAGACCCCCTAAGGAACTTACCTAGGTATGTGGTGAGCATTTTGAACCCCCAAGTGTTTCACTAAAGTTTATATGCCCTGGCGTGAATAAAAAAAAAAAAAAAAATTCCACAAATATGATGTTTTAGTCCCCAATTTTTTATTTTCCCAAGGGTAACAGGAGAAATTGGACCACAAAAGTTGTTGTCCAATTTGTCCTGAGTACGCTGATACCCCATATGTTGGGGGGAACCACTGTTTGGGCGCATGGCAGGGCGCAGAAGGGAAGCAGTGACATTTTGGAATGCAGACTTTGATGGAATGGTCTGCGGGCGTCATGTTCCGTTAGCAGAGCCCCTCATGTGCCTAAACAGTGGAAACCCCCACAAGTGACCCCATTTTGAAAACTAGACCCCCTAAGGAACTTACCCAGGTGTGTGGTGAGCATTTTGAACCCCCAAGTGTTTCACTAAAGTTTATAATGCCCAGGTGTAAAAATAAAAAATCCTACTTTTATCCTCACAAAAATGATGTTTTAGTCCCCAATTTTTTATTTTCCAAGGGTAAGAGGAGAAATTGGACACCAAAAATTGTTGTCCAATTTGTCCTGAGTACACTGGTGCCCCATATGTGGGAAAAAACTGTTTGGGCACAAGTCGGGGCTCAGAAGGGAAGTCGTGACGTTTTGGAATGCTGACTTATTTTTACATTAGATCTTTTTTACTATTGATGCGACATAGGCGGCATCAATAGTAAAAAGTTGGTCACACGAGTCAAACACTTGTTTCACTCGTGTGACCAACCTGTCGGATCGCTTGTAAAACGCTAGCATTCTGCAAGCTAATTCCGCTTGCAAAACGCTAGTGTTTAGCGGGAATACGCATACCTATAATATGCGTATTTCCCGCGGCAGGGAGGTGCGGAATTGCCGCGGAAATTTCCATGGCAATTCCGCAACGTGTGCACATAGCCTAACACATAGCTGATCATTGTATACTTTTTCATTGCAGTTAAGGAGGAATTTTCTCAGTTTTAGTAAAGGTAATTTTACAGTTTAAAAGTTATAATCTAACAAAAAGCTGAAAAACGTTTGCAAATACATTTTATTTTACATTGGCTGATTAGCAGCTTGTTTAATAGCTTACAGTAGCATTGAGATGTTGATTGGTTTTTATTGAATCCAGTCAACACGGCTCAAATAATACAATGTTCTATACCAGGGGTGAACAATTGATTTTCGCAAGGGGCTTTGAAAGACCTTGACTGTTGTGAAGGGCCAAACTAACAGGACTTAATTCTGCTTTTAATTATTATACTCGCTTATATAGCGCCATCATATTCCACAGCCATTTACAGACATTATGGGCACTTGTCTCACTGGGACTCACAATCTAGAATCCCTATCAGTATGTATTTGGAGTGTGGGAGGAATCCAGAGAACCAGGAGAAACACGCAAACACAGGGAGAACATATAGACTCCTTGCAGATGCTGTCCTTGATGGGATTTGAGCAAAGGACCCCAGCAGTGCAAAGCAACAGTGCTAACAACTGAGACACCGTGCTGCCCTAATGATTGTTATTATTGTTTTATATTACCGTATATACTCACGTATAAGCCAAGATTTTCAGCCCATTTTTTAAGGCTGAAAGTCCCCCTCTCGGGTTATACATGAGTTATATACCGGGCGATCGGCGGAGGAGGGGGAGTGGGGATGTCAGATCATACTAACCTCCCCGCCGGCACATATCTGCAGCCTCCTGCTTCTTCCATGATCTCAGGCTCCTTCCTGCAGCGGTCACGTGGTACCGCTCATTAAAGTCATGAATATGCACATACAGTTAGGTCCATAAATATTTGGACAGAGACAACATTTATCTAATTTTGGTTCTAGACATTACCACAATGAATTTGAAACAAAACAAATCAGATGCAGTTGAAGTTCAGACTTTCAGCTTTCATTTGAGGGTATCCACATTAAAATTGGATGAAGGGTTTAGGAGTTTCAGCTCCTTAACATGTGCCACCCTGTTTTTAAAGGGACCAAAAGTAATTGGACAAATGACTCCAAGGCTATTTCATGGACAGGTGTGGGCAATCCCTTTGTTATGTCATTCTCAATTAAGCAGATGAAAGGGCCGGAGTTGATTTGAGGTGTGGTGTTTGCATTTGGAAGGTTTTGCTGTGAAGGAAACATGTGGTCACAGGAGCTCTCCATGCAGGTGAAACAAGCCATCCTTAAGCTGCAAGAACAGAAAAAAACCCATCCAAGAAATTGCTACAACATTAAAAGTGGCAAAATCTACAATTTAGTACATCCTGAGAAAGAAAGAAAGCACTGGTGAACTCATCAATCCAAAAAGACCTGGGAGCCCACGGAAGACAACAGTGGTGGATGATCGCCGCATACTTTCTTTGGTGAAGAAGAACCCGTTCACAACATCAACTGAAGTCCAGAACACTCTCAGTGAAGTAGGTGTATCTGTCTCTAAGTCAACAGTAAAGAGAAGACTCCATGAAAGTAAATACAAAGGGTTCACATCTAGATGCAAACCATTCATCAATTCCAAAAATAGACAGGCCAGAGTTAAATTTGCTGAAAAACACCTCCAGAAGCCAGCTCAGTTCTGGAAAAGTATTCTATGGACAGATGAGACAAAGATCAGCCTGTACCAGAATGATGGGAAGCCAAAAGTTTGGAGAAGAAAGGGAACGGCACATGATCCAAGGCACACCACATCCTCTGTAAAACATGGTGGAGGCAACGTGATGGCATGGCCATGCATGGCTTTCAATGGCACTGGGTCACTTGTGTTTATTGATGACATAACAGCAGACAAGAGTAGCCGGATGAATTCTGAAGTGTACCGGGATATACTTTCAGCCCAGATTCAGCCAAATGCTGCAAACTTGATTGGACGGCGCTTCACAGTACAGATGGATAATGACCACAAGCATACAGCCAAAGCTACACAGGAGTTCATGAGTGCAAAAAAGTGGAACATTCTTCAATGGCCAAGTCAATCACCAGATCTTAACCCAATTGAGCATGCATTTCACTTGCTTAAATCCAGACTTAAGAGGGAAAGACCCACAAACAAGCAAGACCTGAAGGCTGCGGCTGTAAAGGCCTGGCAAAGCATTAAGAAGGAGGAAACCCAGCGTTTGGTGATGTCCATGGGTTCCAGACTTAAGGCAGTGATTGCCTCCAAAGGATTCGCCACAAAATTTTGAAAATAAAAATATTTTGTTTGGGTTATGTTTATTTGTCCAATTACTTTTGACCTCCTAAAATGTGGAGTGTTTGTAAAGAAATGTGTACAATTCCTACATTTTCTAACACATATTTTTGTTCAACCCTTCAAATTAAACGTTACAGTCTGCACTTGAATTCTGTTGTAGAGGTTTCATTTCAAATCCAATGTGGTGGCATGCAGAGCCCAACTCGCGAAAATTGTGTCACTGTCCAAATATTTCTGGCCCTGACTGTATTATTATTATTTATTTATATAGCGCCATTAATTCCATGGTGCTGTACATGAGAAGGGTTACATACAAAGTTATATATATCTTTTACAGTAAACAAATTTACAATGATAGACTGGTATAGAGGGGAGAGGACCCTGTCCTTGCGGACTTACATTCTACGGGATAATGGGGAAGAAACAGGAGGTCGGGGGTGCGGCAGCTCTGGTGGTGGTGGTGGCGAGGCGGCAGCTCGGGTGGTGGTGGCGAGGCGGCAAAATGGTTATTGCAGGCTGTAGGCTTTCCTGAAGAGATGGATTTTTAGGTTCCGTCTGAAGGATCCAAGGGTGGTGGATAATCGTACATGTTGAGGCGTGGAATTCCAGAGGATGGGGGATATTCGGGAGAAATCTTGGAGGCGGTTGTGTGAGGAACGAATAAGTGTGCAAGATAGTAGGAGGTCTTGGGAGGATCGAAGATTACGTGAAGGAAGCTATTGGGAGATTAGTTCAGAGATATAGGGAGGCGACAGGTTGTGGATGGCTTTATTGGTCAGTGTTAGTAGTTTGAACTGGATTCGTTGGGGAATTGGGAGCCAGTGGAGGGATTTGCAGAGGGGAGAAGCAGGGGAGTAGCGAGGGGAGAGGTGGATCAGTCGGGCAGCAGAGTTGAAGACAGACTGGAGTGGTGCAAGAGAGTTGACGGGGAGGCTACAGACGAGGGTGTTGCAGTAATCAAGGTGGGAGATGATGAGGGCATGCACAAGAATTTTAGTAGATTGAGGGCTGGGGCAGGGACGGATTCTGGAAATATTTTTAAGTTGGAGGCGACAGGAGTTGGCAAGAGTTTGGATGTGTGGTTTGAAGGACAGGGCAGAGTCGAGAGTTACTCCGAGGCAGCGGATTTTAGGTGCGGGAGAGAGCGTGATACCGTTTACCATAATAGATAGATCAGGTAGAGAAGATTCGTGAGATGGAGGAAAGATGATGAGTTCGGTTTTGTCTACATTGAGTTTTAGGAAGTGAGAGGTGAAGAAGGAGGATATGGCTGATAGACACTCCGGGATTCTGGACAGCAGAGAGGTCACATCTGGGCCAGAGAGGTAGATCTGAGTGTCGTCCGCATACAGGTACTGGAAGCCATGGGACTTTAAGAGGTATCGTAGGCCAAGGGTATAGATGGAAAAGAGTAGCGGTCCCAGGTCAGAGCCTTGGGGGACTCCAATAGAGAGAGGGCGGGATGAGGAGGTAGTGTGGGAGTGGGATATGCTAAATGTGCGGTCGGAAAGGTAAGTGGCGATCCAGGACAGGGCAAGGTCTTTGATACCATGGGAAGAAAGAATCTGTAGCAGTAGGCAGTGGTCGACTGTGTCATAGGCAGAGGACAGGTCAAGGTGGAGGAGGATGGAGAACTGTCTGTTAGCTTTGGCTGTGAGTAAGTCATTAGTAATTTTGGTCAGGGTAGTTTCAGTGGAGTGATGGGGGTGGAAGCCAGATTGGAGGTTGTCAAGGAGAAAGTTAGATGAGAGGTGGGAGGAAAGTTGAGAGTGGTCATGCAGCTCAAGGAGTTTGGAAGCAAACAGGAGCAATGATATTGGGAGATAGCTGGGCATAGCAGTTGGGTCAAGGTTTGTTTTTTTGAGGATGGGTGTGATGGTGGCATGTTTGAAGGCAAAGGGAAAGGTACCAGAAGATAGCGATAGGTTGAAGAGGTGGGTTAGGGCTGGGAGGAGCGTGTTAGTGAGGTTGGGGAGCAGGTTGGAAGGGATGGGGTCAAGTTCACAGGTGGGGAGGTGTGATTTGAAAAGGAGATGAGTAAGCTCTCCTTCAGTGATGTTGGAGAGGGAGGTTATTAGGGAAGGGCAGAGGTCTGGTATATCGAGTGCTTGCGGTGGTGGAACAGTAAAGGTTTGCCTTGTTTGGTCGATCTTATTTTTGAAGTATGTGGCAAAGTCCTCGGCAGAGATGAGGGGAGTTGAAGGTGGCAGTGGTGGGTGGAGGAGAGAGTTGAATGTGCTGAACAGTTGTTTTTGGTTGTAGGATAATGAAGATACAAGGTTTGTGAAATAGGTCTGTTTCGCAGAGGTGAGGGCTATTTTGAAGGCAAGTGTAGCTTGTTTGAAAGCAGTGAAGTCGTCTGGCAGTCATATTTTCTTCCAATGCCGCTCCGCGACCCTGGATGATTGTCGAAGCTTTTTGGTGAGATTGTTGTGCCAGGGTTGCCTATTGTTTCGTCACACTTTGCCGTGCGTGAGAGGGGCGACTGAGTCTATGGCAGATGTGAGGGTGGTGTTATAGAAAGCGGTGGCACTGTCTGTGTCATGGAGTGAAGATATGGAGGACAGAGGTAGAAGAAAGTCTGAGAGTCTGTGAATGTCTAGGTGTGCGAGGTTTCTGCGAGGATGTGCCAGTGGCTGGACATAGGGGGCAGGTGAAGAGGACAGGAATGAGAAGGTGAGTAGGTGGTGGTCAGATAGGCATAGGGGAGAGGTTGTGAGATTAGATAGGGAAAGAGGCAGGTGAAGATGAGGTCTAATGTATGTCCGTCTGTGTACGTGGCTGTTGAGGACCACTGAGTAAGTCCAAAGGATGAAGTAAGTGACAGGAGTTTGGAGGCTGCTGGCTAGCGGGTGTCAATAGGGATATTAAAGTCACCCATGATGATGGTGGGGATGTCAGCAGAGAGAAAGTGAAGAAGCCAGCTGGAGAATTGGTCAATATTCATGACTTTAATGAGCGGTACCACGTGACCGCTGTAGAAAGGAATAGCTGCTGGAGACGCGCCAGGAGGGGGTGAGTATATGCGATATTCACCTGTCCCCGGTCCACCGCTGCGCTCCGCTCTGACCTCCTCGTCCTCTGGCTGTGATGTTCAGGCATAGGGCGCGGTGACTTAGTTAGTGCGCTCCATGCCCTCTGCCTGAGCAGTCACTGACAGAAGGACCTGGAAGACGGAGCAGCGCGCAGCGGTGAACCGGGGACCGGTGAATATCTCAGGTGCTGGGGCCCTGACCAAGCGGTGACACCGGCACCTGTCCCCCATAGCGCGCCGGTGTCCCTGTCCGCTCAGGACACCGGCACCTGGCCCCAGCGACGAGAGGTGAGTATGTCATTTTTTTTTAGTTGCAGCAGCAGCGGCAGCATAAGGGACTTATACTATGGAGCACATGGGGCATAATCTATGGGGCATAATCTATGGAGCATATGGGGCATAATCTATGGAGCATATGGGGGCATAATCTATGGAGCATATGGGGCATAATCTATGGAGCATATGGGGCATAATTTATGGAGCATATGGGGGCATAATCTATGGAGCATATGGGGCATAATCTATGGAGCATATGGGGCATAATCTATGGAGCATATAGGCATAATCTATGGAGCATCATATGGGGGCATAATCTATGGAGCATCATATGGGGGCATAATCTATGGAGCATCATATGGGGCATAATCTATGGAGCATCGTATGGGGCATAATCTATGTAGCATCATGTGGGGCATAATCTATGGAGCATCATATGGGGCATAATCTATGGAGCATTTTATGGGGGCATAATCTATGGAGCATCATATGGGGCATACTCTATGAAGCATCTTATGGGGGCATAATCTATGGAGCAGCATATGGGGCATAAAATATATGGAGCATTTTATGGGGGCATAACTTTTATGGAGCATCTTAAGGGGCCATTATTAACCTTTATGGAGCATTATATGGGGAGTATTTTGTATGGAGCATCTTATGGGGCCCATCATTAACTGTATGGAGCATTATATGGGGCTCCTGATTCAATATGGATATTCAAAAACATTTAACCTACTGATGTCTCAATTAATTTTACTTTTATCAGTAACTATTTTTATTTTTGTAATTTACCAGTAGCTGCTGCATTTTCCACCCTAGGCTTATACACGAGTCAACAAGTTTTCCCAGTTTTTTGTAGCAAAATTAGGGGGGGGTCGGCTTATACACGGATCAGCTTATACATGATTATATACGGTAATTTTTATCACATAATGTCGGGCAAAATTGAGTTTATTAACTCGCTGATACTGCTAATACATGTTACGATAGAGCTTATTAAAACATATATACTTAGCAGCTAATCAAAACCATATATTTTACTAATTCAAATAAAATTTATAAAAGAAAAACATTAAATCATATGATCCTGTTATTCAGCCCATGTACCAGAGGACACTGACAGCTTTGGGCCCCTGTGCAAGGATTGTGTCTGGGCCCCCCGCCTTCTATAGTGACAATACTATATACTGTATGTATATGTAAATATATATATATACAGGGTGGTCCAAAAGTAGGTGGACAGTATGTGTAATGAGAAACTGACTCAGTTGCCCTTAGCAACCAATCAGATTCCACCTTTCATTTCCAAAGAGTCTATGAAGAATGAAAAGTGGAATCTGATTGGTTGCTAAGGGCAACTGAGTCAGTTTCACTTTACACCATGTTTGATAAATCTCCCCCTTCATAACCCTATTACACATACTGTCACCTACTTTTGGACCACCCTATATATATATATATATATATATATATATATATAGCCACACACACCACACACATGTATGTATATCACATAGTCTCCTTTATTATGTATATTGCCACCCCTTATTACACAGTGCCCTCTCGTGTTATGTACAGCACCTTCCTTTACATATTGGATTATATAGAGCCCTGTCTTTCTTGCATACCATCCTGTCTTGTCAGATGTATAATGTGATGACTGCTGATGGAGCATGGGAAAGCTTTTTTTCTAATGGAGGAGCTGATGGACTGGTCATCTGGTCACCAACTGCTCCATCAGCAGTCCTTTTATATCTAATAAGAGAGGGGACTGTGAATAACAAAAATAATAAGAATAAACTATGTAAGAGACATAACAGCCAGAGGAAGCTATATAATAAGGAACGGTACCATATATAACTAGAGAGGATGGTATGCTATAAGGACAGTGTTATACATAATAAAAGAGAAACCTATGTAACTAAGGACGGTGCTGTACAGAATAAGTGAGTACACTATATACTGAGGGACTGTGGTATACATAATAAGTGAGTACACTATATACTAAGAGACTGTGCTATACATAACAAGGCTACATCACTGTATCTGTGTGCAGTGTTCATGTGCCGCTCCCTTTTACTATCAAAATAGAGCATGTCCTATTCTGATCCTCAAAACCAGATCAGAAGAGAAAATTCTCTGACCCTCACAGATCTCATTCTCAGATCCATGATTTTCATGGATGTGTGAATTGACCTATAAAACTCTATGCCATCTGATAAAAAAAACCTGGAAGCACTCGGACATTTCACACACATGTGAGAATGTAGAATAAGGGATTTTACAAAAAAAATGATCACTCCACGTCACATAGTGCAGATACAGAATAATATCTACATCCATGCGTTTACCACTGAGTTATCGTCGATTAGAGCCGCTTTCTCCTGTTTCTTCTCCATCTGGTCAAACCTTCATGTCGACAAGTCCCAGCCATCTCATCTTGTAACGATGATCGTCGCAGCCCTGAAAATAACAAGGTCACATACATTGTATACATTCATGTGTCTCCCCCCCGAATACAGATATGCACCCCACCATTAATATACTATGAGCCATGCACCATTAAAAATATAAAGTAATAAGCAGCACTGTCCCTCATAAACTATAATCTTTGACTCCCAATAATATAAATTATTCAGGCTGTGACTCTCCCCAATTAACTGTAAGGCTATGTGTACACGGAAAATATGTAAGGTTTCACAGTTCAGGAAAAATGAATGAGATCCCTGAAGTATCATGCACATGCTGTTTATTTTATCCTTGCAGATTTGCAGCAGATTAAAATCTGCATAATGTCAATTCTTGCAGCGTATTTCACCTGTACTAATGGGGAAAAATATGTAACAAAAGCATGGTAAAAATGTGGAAAAAAATAAATGTATTTTATGCAACTTTCTTCCTGCCAACACATTAGGATATGCAGCAGAATTTTCTCCTGCAAATCCTGAACGTGTGCACATAGCCTTAGTCCCTGTCCTGTGTCTCCCCATTTATTATACGTACTTGATAACATCATAATGAATTTGGGTGTGGGAGAAAATGCTATCAGGTACTGAGCATCCTCTGCCTCCTCCCAATTCATTACAAGTCCCTGACAGTGTCTTCTCCCACCTTCCAGTTCATTATAAAGGGTCCTATGCACCTTACCACCTCCTCTCCCCAATAAATTTTAAGTCCCTGATAGCATCACAATGAATTGTGAGATGGGAAGAATGCTATCAGGGACTTAGCACTCTCCTCCACCACCCAATTTATTTTACATCCATATCTAACATTTTCCTCCACCTGTTCATAAGTCCACTATAAGTTCCCATTCCTACCATCCCAATCCCCCACATCCCTCATTGTCCTCCTCCCCCCACATCCCATTATTGTCCTCTCCCTCACCTTCATCATTGCCTTCTCCACCAAACCCATCATTGCCCTCTCCACCACCCACATTATTGCCCTCTCCACCACCCTCATCATTGCCTTCTCCCCACCTCAATCATTGCCCTCTCTACCACCCCCATCATTGCTTTTTCCATCACCCCATCATTGCCCTCTCCCCCACCTCCATCATTGTCCTCTCCACCTACACACACCACCACACACACCACTCACCTCTTCGTACATTCTCTGAAGCTGCAGCATCTTCATCTGTGGCAGCTTTTTCTCTGACACAGACGTGCGCTGAATGCTGACATCATCCATCCGCACTGCTGTGTCAGACAGGAAGCATGGGCAGGAAGCAGGACGGATCCCTGCAGCTCCACTCCATTGTCATTTTCTTCTGTAGGCAGCGGAGCTTCAGGTAATCGCTCCCTGCCCACCACACATGAGGAACGCCCTGCTGGGCCCTCCTGCACCTCCGGGCCCCGATGCAGCTGTTCCTGGTTTGAACATTGTATTCACCGATTTCTGCTGCATGATGAATGGCGCCAATGTTTCCAGCTCCATGGCTATCCAGATTCACTGGTGGCACAGGGACGGCAAAGAACCACATGTGCCCTGCAGTCCACACTGTGCCCAGGTCGGCATTATGCAGTACTACACTTTAGTAGAATACGTTTTTTTAATACCTCATGTTACACTAAATTGCCAGGTTTATAGACTAGACTCTCTATAATGTAAATCTGCAAGCTCCATCAAGGCCTTAGGTAGATTAAAGCAGCAGAGAATGCAAAGACATTTTAACACTGCAGTAGGGAGAATCTTCCATTCCATTGCAATAGCCATCTTAGAAGAATGCTATGCCACTTGAGCGGACGAGGGAGCAAATGGAGGGCCTCTGGTAAGGTGAGTATTTATGAGAAATGTATAGTCACTTTTCAGTTACAGGGTAGATGGTGCCTTTAAAACATGCATCCCTCCTGACTTTCTGTGAGTGGTTTTAAAGGGGTTGTTTTGTTTCAATCTGATCTGTTCAATTCTTTTACCCAGTGAATCTGGAGACGGACTCCAACTTTACAGTACAAACTTGCACCTTGCAAATGCTCTACTGGGACTAGCTGATCTCTGGTAACCCAGATATAACAATCCATTTGATAAACTGGGATGTTCCATGTGAGGTCATAGCTGCACTGCATAATGGGGAAAACATCATTATCACTCTCTGATGCTTCAACAGTGTGGGAAATGGCACTGTGAATGTGTTTTTTTTTTTTTTCCAATCCTTGCAAATCGACTCCCAAAGTATTTGAATTTTTGTATAGAACTGCGAAATTCAGGAAATTTTACTTAAAAGTCGATCCTCTGCAGATTAATTGGCTCATCTCTATTTGATTTACCTATATTACTCTATACAAAACCCGATAATTTTTCAATTGGTATATAGAAAAGAGTATTGCTTACATACTTGTTAAAGTGCATTGTTGATGCTCATTCAATTCCCTATTAGAACATCCAACTAATATGCCTAGTGGTCATGGTAATATATATTTCATAGCTCAGAAGCAATCACCTGGATATACACAGGAGGCAAAGTAATTTCTGCCATTGCACATTCCAGCAATTAACCTTCAGTTATCAGTTAGTTGCGCCAAAATAATTACACTAGTAATCACTTGGGAACCCCAGTTTTCATAACGAAAAAATAAACAACATATATTAAGGAAGAATTTTTACTTTATTTAGATACAGGAAAGATGTGTATCTTTGTACCTGTACCTGAGTAGTCTCAAAAGCTTGCAATTTGTTACCATATTTTCAGTTATCCATTAAAAAGTATCAACCACTGAGGACTCTCAATTCTAAATATTTTACTTTATTTAGGAAATAAATCTTAACACCATCTTAACTAAATGATAATAGAACATTTTTAGTAATCAACAAAATTACCGTATATACTCGTGTATAAGCCGAGATTTTCAGCACCTTTTTTCGTGCTGAAAATGCCCCCTCGGCTTATACACGAGTCATAGGGCAGAAATCAGCAGGAGAGGGGATGCCGCAGCAGGAGCCGGTGGCTGGAATCATACTCACCCCTCCCCGTGCCATCGCTGAGGGTCCTGCAATCCTGCGTTCTCCCCAGCTTCCTGCAGCTCTCCAGCACTGAGCGGTGTTGTAATACCCGCTCATTAAGGTTATGTAATATGGACGCGACGCCACTCCCATGGGCGTGGCCTCCATATTCATGACCTTAATGAGCGGTATTACATCACCGCTCAGTGCTGGAGAGCTGCAGGAAGCCGGGGAGAATGCAGGATTGCAGGGACGCTCAGCGATGGCACGGGGTGGGGTGAGTATGATGGAGGAGAGGACAAGGAGCATGGAGCTGGACTGGGGATAGAACGGTGGACGGGGGAAGCATGGAGGAGGACGGGGGGGAGAACAGAGGACTGGGGAAGCATGGAGGAGGACAATGAGCATGGAGCAGGATGGGGGGAGGATGGAGGGCACAGAGGAGCACGGAGCAGGACGGGGGGAGGATGGAGGGCACAGAGGAGCACGGAGCAGGACGGGGGGGCACAGGAGGACGGAGAAGGAATGGGGGAGCACAGCGGAGGATGGAGCAGGAGGGGGGAGTACAGAGGAGAATGGGGGAGCACAGAGCTGGATGGGGGAGCAAGGAGCAGGACGGGGGCAGCACAGAGCAGGAGGGCAGTTTATACACCCGGCTTATACACGAGTCAATACGTTTTCCCAGTTTTTTGTGGCAAAATTAGGGGGGTCGGCTTATACACGGGTCGGCTTATACACGAGTATATACGGTAAACATCTACTTATGCTTATATACTATGAAAAAACAAGTAATTATTTGGCACAAAAATTACATATGTTTTCTCTCTCAGAAAGCTACCGAGACGGAAGGTTACCTAACTTCCATACTATGACGAAAACTAACCCGCTTGGGATCCAATGGACCCCACGAGACTAATAAAAGGTTAAGGATCGATGAACTAAAAATGGCTTCTTCTCACCAACACTAGGTACATTAGGGACGTTCTGTGAGGGAATCAGAAGAACACCAGGGTGTAGTGATGAGGGAGTATACTTGTTGCTCGGGTTTCCCCAAGCACGCTTGGGTGGTCTCTGAGTATTTGGAAGTGCTCGGAGATTTAGTTTCTGTTGCCTTGGCTGCATGATTTGCGGCTATTTGACAGCCTGAAAACATGTGGGAATTCCCTAACAAACAGGCAATCCCCACATGTATTCAGGCTGTCAAGTAGCCGTAAATCATGCAGCTGCGGCAACAGAATCTAAATCTCCGAGTACTATACTCGGAGACCACCCGAGCGTGCTCGGGGAAACCCGAGCAATGAGCATATTCGCCATTACTACCAGGGTACACAATAACAATTATGTAACAGTGATTGATGCACATTGGTGAATTTTTTTCAATTGTATTTAATAATAAAAAAACTGTTTATATAGATATTGATTAGCTATATCACTGCATATTTGCCTAATATGGTGAAAGTTCCCAGATAGACTTTAGGTCATGAACATATAGTTTTAGATTTTACTCAAGTAAATATGCAGTAATGATTAATGCTAGAATCTGACACCATCAAGCATCTGCATACTTTTGTTACTTTTATAAAAGTGGAAGTGCCATAAGACCCAGAATGTTACCCTTGAAATGTCAGACAACATTACTAAAATATAGCCAATCCATAAATTTCGCATAAAAGTCTGTGAACTGTGCAAATTGATGTTCTTTCTAAACTAGACTATTTAATGCGGAATTGCAAATGATGTGTTTTTTTTCCTAGGCAACATGGTTCAATGGAGCTAACAGCAAAACAGACAGGTTTCAATCTTGCTTTAAAGGTTTATTTATACATCAAACTAGTGAGTTTCATTCACAGACAGATTCTTTTATCAGTATGATATACTGTACTGTAAATGCACACATTTATTCTACCAAGAAACAGAATATGTACAGACATGCAATATTCTGGTTTAAGTAACAAATAGTAGAATATTACAACAGATGAATAGTGTGCACAAATGCAATTGTCAAAAGTGATATTAGTTATCAGTCACAGATAGTACTATGTGTACTAAAATATCTATTTTTCATATCTTATATTTAAATGTATTCATGTTTTTGATAATTATGAGTGAGGAAAATTATCAAAGCAGGCTACTCAGCCACTGACTATTGTGTAATGTAATAGTACAAACAAGTGCTCTTATCACTAGAGATGAGCGACTTTGCCTTTTTTAGGGTCGAGTCGGGTTTCGTGAAACCCGACTTTCTCATTAATAGTTGAGTCGAACGAAGTCGGCCGACTAACGGAAATGGTCAGGTCAAAGTCAAAAATCTGACCCCAATGCAAGTCAATGAGGAATAAAAGTCGGCATGGAGTGGAGGACAGTAAACACATCTACAGTGCCCATTTCAATGCCAACTACATCAATTCTTATTACTTAAGCTTGTCAACCTTAATTAACTTTATAATAATAGTAACGCATTGAAAACTGGGGGTTATTTGGCTAAAGTTGTGGGGGGGCAGTGCTGGCTCCAGGTTTTCGTGGGCCCCGGGCCAAAGAGTCTCAGTGGGCCCCTTTAACACATACCACAATTCATGATGCTCCGATACGGCAGAGAAGTATAGGTATAGTACAATGCCAAATACTTCACTTCTTACATTACATGAGTGATTTCTATTTTAAATTCTACAATAGCTCAAAAAATGGACAGTATAGTCCTCCATACAGTATTATGGGCACCACATAATGCACCATACAGAATAATGAGCCACATATACAGAATGGGCTCCATATAATGCTCCATACAGAATAGGCCTCATATGTGCTCCATATGATGCTCTATATATAAAGGGCCCTATATGATGCTCCATAAAAAATGAACCCCATGTGATGCTATAGTATATGATGAGCCCCATATATGATGCTCCAGTGTATGATGAACCCCAAATTGCTCCAAATATAATGATCCCCATATATAATGCTCCATATATAATGGTCTCCATGTGATGCTCCATACATAATGTGCCCCATATGATGCGCCATATATAATGGGCCCCATATGATGCTCCAGTATATGATGTGCCCCATGGAGGATGCTACAGTGTATAATGGGCCCTATCTATGATACTCAAGTGTATGATAAGCCCCAAATATAATTCTCCAGTGTATAATAGTCCCCATTTATTGCTCCAACCATTAAAAAAATGAAGTACTTCTCCTCGCTGGGCACTGCTCTACTCTGGACTCCTCAGCGTCGCCATCTTCCAGCTCTATGCACTGTGACTGTTCAGGCAGAGGGCGCACAGACGTGACATCATCGCGCTCTCTAACCTGAATGTCACTGTTAGGAATCGTGGAAGACGTCACAAAGGTGGAGCAGGGAGAGGTAAGTATTGCAAGTGCTGGGGCCCTGACCTAGCAGAGGGGCACACTTGTGGACATCGGGAACTGGCACAGGGCCCCTCATAGTATGCCGGTGTGTCTGATGGCGAGTGGGCCCCCCCACCTGCTCAGGGCACCGGCACTTGCCCAGGTGCGCCAGGTGCTGACCCCGTCCCTGGGGGGGCAGCCCAGTTAGGGTGGTGGAAAAACTGGCATATGTTGAGGTGTAGGCTGGATGTTCAGCAGCTGCAAGTGGAGGAATTGGAAAAGTCAGAGGAAGAGGAGGACAAAGCGAGCCATTTTGCTGGCAACCTATGTGTCATCAGGGGAAGGTGGTGCAAAATCCTTTGAAACCCAGGCATGGTTCATTTTAATGAAGGTGAGATCACCTACATTTTGGGTCGACAGCCGGGTCCTTCTTTCTGTCAGGATTGATCCAGCAGCACTGAAGACTCTTTCTGATAGATCACTACCAGCCAATTCAGGCCAGGTGTCCAGTTTACAGGCCCAGTAGTCAAAGGGGAATGAACTGTGAGGGAGAACATTGATAGGGGAAGAGAGGTAATTTTGAACTATAGTTGACAACTGTTGTCTCCTGTCTGTTGCAATCGATTCAGTATTACCAGTCGCATGAGCGTTACTTGAGAAATCAGACCACAACATGGTCATGAAACCCCTGTCTCCAATGCCACTTCGGCTTTGTGCACCACGAACACCTCTTCCATTTGGCCCAGTACGGCTCGTGGTAAAACCTGCACCGCTGCTGTGTGCTGGGAATGCCTCTAACAAATGGTTTATCAGAGTTGCTTGTTTGTTCACCAATATTAGCTCTAGGTTCTCCTGTGGCATGATGTTCTGTAATTTGAATTTATAGCGTGGATCGAGGATGCTGGCCAACCAGTAGTCGTCATCCTTCATAATTTTGGCAATGCGGGGTCCCTTTTTAGGATCTGCAAGACATAATCACACATGTGGGCCAATGTTCCAGGTGTCAATGATGCACTGCCAGTGGTGGGTGGAGGAGCACTTTCTGCCAAATCCACATTCCTCCATTCACGCACAAACCCTGTACCTGACCTTGTGAAAGTCAACATTTTATCTTGCCCCCTGAGAAGCATCATCCTCCCCAAAATAATCATCCTCCCTCATCCTCATCCTCCTCCTTTCTCTTCTTCCTCCACCTCGTCCAGGACAGTTCTCTGAGCAGACAATGCCTTACTGTCATGAAGGCTTCCCTCCTCCTCCTTCTCCACTGCAGACGCCTGATCCTTAATGTGCGTCAAAGTTTGCATGAGCAGACTCATAAGTGGGATGCTCATGCTTATGATAGCATTGTCTGCGCTTACCAGCCATGTGCATTCCTCAAAACACTGAAGGACTTTACAGAGGTCTTTGACCACTGCACATCCGACAACTCCATGTTGCCCCTCAAACTGCCTGCCCGTGGATCCTCCCACAAATGCATTACAGCCTGCCTCTTTTCACACAGCCTCTCAACCAGGTGCATGGTGGAGTTCCACCTTGTTGCAACGACTTTGATTAGGCGGTGCTTGGGGAGGTGGAGCGATTGCTGCAGCCTCTGCATACGACTGGAGTCTAGGGGCGAGCGACGGATGTGCGAGCACAGTCTTCGCACCTTATGGAGCAGGACTGGTAACTTCGGATAATTATTTATGAAGCACTGCACCACCAGGTTCAAGGTGTGAGCCAGGCAAGGTATGTGTCTGAGTTTTGCCAGGGCTATGACCGCCACAAAATTACAGCCGTTATCACTGACTACCTTTCCTGGCTCAAGATGTAGACTGCCCAGCCATGACTCAGTTTCTCGCTGCAAGTAGTCGGGCAGTACCTCCGCGGAGTGTCTGTTGTCGCCCAAAGACATCATCTTTAAAACAGCCTGCTGACGCTTACCACTAGCTGATCGATAGTGGGACACCTCGTGTGCAACACTGGCAGCTGCGGATGGAGTGCTCGTGCCACTGCGCTCTGTCGACGAGCTTTTGCTTCTGGAGGAGGAGGAGGGTTGAATGCCTACAGCCAACTGTTGCCTATACCGTGGGCTAGGCAGCACTGTCCCACCGCCGCTGTCCCCTGTGGACCCTGCATCCCCCGCATTAACCCAGTGCGCAGTGATGGACACATAACGGCCCTGGCCATGCCTACTGGCCCATGCATCTGTTGTGAGGTGCACCTTTCCACTCACTGATTGTTTGAGTGCATGGACAATGCGGTCTTTCACATGCAGGTGGAGGGCAGGCATGGCTTTTCTAGAAAAGCCAGCCAGTACACGATAGTGTGTGAGGAGCATACAGCTCTATACGGTGTGGGAAAAAATGAACGATCGGTAAGTGTGCAGAAAAAAAGAATAAAAGTATTAGTGCTCTGTAAAACGCAGTCTGCACAGCAGTGTACACACAGCAATACAGCTATCAGGCAGCCTAATAACCAGCGCTGCTGCACACAAGAAAATCCTCCCTTGTCACTGCACACTACCTGTACAGCACAATTGCTATCAGCACAAGCACGTAAGAACTTCACTTTCCTGCCTAACTCTCTCCCTACTGATAGACAGCGTCAGCAACCTCTCCCTACTGTTAATATCGGCAGAAGTAAAATGGAGGTCGGCGCTCAGGGTTTTTATAGACACTATGACGCCCCCCAAAGCAATCCAATTACTGCAATGCCCTTCTCTAAGATGGTGGTGGCCGCTGCACATGTTATCTCATCGCCCACAGTGTACGTCCTTGCTCATTGGCTGAAAAAAGGCGCCTGAAAGCATTATGGGAAAAACACTTGGGCGCTGGGGTCTACTGCACGCTATGGTCGGGTTTCGGCCAACGAAACCCGACTTTGGCGAAAGTCGGCGACTTTTGAGTCTGACCGACCTGTTTCGCTCAACTCTACTTATCACATAGAAAACAGCAAAACAGCAGGACAAATCATCTACATTTTTTCCTTGGTAGTTTTTGGTCAGTATATAACTACTGAGCCTAAAGTGAACTTCCTTTATGACAAGTAACATAACATATATGTTTAATTATTTATTCCCTTGAACTTGTAAAATTCACATTTTAACATAACATGAATAAATAAGATTACATTTGAAAAACAAATTTGGAAATATTAGATATTAGTGAATCGATTCAAAGCAAATCAAATTTGAGTTGAATCTGCAGGTACCAGGAAATTCAAACAATTTGCAATTTGATTCATGTGAATTGCTAAAAAAATTATCTCCAACTTTTTAATCAATGCAAAAAATTGCCTAAGCCACAGAAGGCTGACATTATTTCAGGCGTGACCACAAATTCTTCGCGATAATGCCTTGCAGCTATCATATCACATGGTATAGCAAAGCTAATCAGGATAGTCTATCATAGCCAGTATAATAGCACAAGCAGGAATGCAACAGACATTTTAAGGTGATTTATAATAGTACAAGAATATCACAGCTCACAACTCAGTAAAAGAGATAGGAAGAGAAAGCACAAAGCATTGGACAAATACTCTAGACAGTAGTTTTACAACTACAGCAGTGAAGAAGATGAGAGAAGTAGTCTCTGAATACAGCCGGGTTCACACTTGCGAGAAACTCGCACGAATCTCGCATCTCAATACCCGGCACTTTCATCTGGCACTCGGACAAGAGAGTTCACCTGCATAGAAATACATGCAGCCCACACTCCGGCAGTGCCGGGTATTGAGGTGTGAGACTCGTGCGTGTTTCTCGCAAGTGTGACCCAGGCCTAATACAGAGATTGTTCTAAATAAAGAGAGATGGATAGGGGAGGTGATATCAGCAGCACTACAATCAGTGTGATTTATCAGTGATGGTATACCTGGTATTTGTCCTGCTGCATTTAAATTACAACTGCACAATTTTTCCTCATACTTAATGCACTAGATAACAGAAATAAGACAAAAGAATATTTAAAAAATTAAAACTGAATTCAATGTCAGCCAGAGACAATGTGTGCTCACGACCAACTGAATTGCATTTTTGCATTTCTTGTGCAATACTTCTTATGAAGAGGGGAATAATTGTTTACACAATGCACAATTAACCAAATATTTAACTGTGACAGTCTATCTTGCAAAATGCGTGTATCATAGAAAATGTTTTATTCTAAATTTGTTTTACTAGAAAAAAATATTTAAAAATGTAATTATTTAATTATGCATGTCTGATTTTGCACACCTATTTAACTAGTCCAATTTTAAAACTGTACATGCCACACCTACAGTCATGGCCAAAAGTTTTGAGAATGACACAAATATTAATTTTTACAAAGTCTACTGCTTCACTTTTTCTAATGGCAATTTGCATATACTCCAGAATGTTATAAAGAGTGATCAGCTTAACAGCAATTACTTGCAAAGTCAATATTTGGCTAGAAAATGAACTTTATCCCCCAAAACACATTTCAACATCATTGCAGCCCTGCCTTAAAAGGACCAGCTAACCTCTTTTCAGTGATTGCTCCATTAACACAGGTGTGGGTGTTGATGAGGACATGGCTGGAGATCAATCTGTCATGATTAAGTAAGAATGATCACCACTGGACCCTTTAAAATGAGGCTGGTGCTTGGCATCATTGTTTCTCTTCTGTTAACCATGGTTATCTCTAAAGAAACACGTGCAGTCATCATTGCAATGCACAAACATGGCCTAACAGGGAAGAGTATCGCAGCTAGATAGATTGCACCTCAGTCAACAATCTATCGCATCATCAAGAACTTCAAGGAGAGAGGTTCCATTGTTGCCAAAAAGGCTTCAGGGCGCCCAAGAAAGACCACCAAGCGCCAGAACCGTCTCTTAAAAGTGTTTCAGCTGCGGGATCGGGCTACCAGCAGTGCAGAGCTTGCTCAGGAATGGCAGCAGGCAGGTGTGAGTGCATCTGCACGCACTGTGAGGCGGAGACTCTTGGAGCAAGGCCTGGTCTCAAGGAGGGCAGCAAAGAAGCCACTTCTCTCCAGAAAAAACATCATGGGCAGACTGATATTCTGCAAAAGGTACAGGCAGTGGACTGCTGAGGACTGGGGTAAAGTTATTTTCTCTGATGAATCCGCTTTTCGATTGTTTGAGACATCAGGAAAACGCCTCATTCGGAGAAGACAAGGTGAGCGCTACCACCAGTCTTGTCTCATGCCAACTGTTAAGCATCCTGAAACCATTCATGTGTGGGGTTGCTTCTCAGCCAAGGGAATCGGCTCTCTCACAGTCTTGCCTAAAAACACAGCCATGAATAAAGAATGGTACAAGAATGTCCTCCAAGAGCAACTTCTCCCAACCCTCCAAGAGCAGTTTGCGATCAACAATGCCTTTTCCAGCATGATGGAGCACCTTGCCATAAAGCAAATGTGATAACTAAATAGCTCAGGGAACAAAACATAGAGATTTTGGGTCCATGGCCTGGAAACTCCCCAGATCTTAATCCCATTGAGAACTTGTGGTCAATCATCAAGAGACGGGTGGACAAACAAAAACCTAAAAATTCTGACAAAATTAAAGCATTGATTGTGCAAGAATGGACTGCTATCAGTCAGGATTTGGTCCAGAAGTTGATTGAGAGCATGCCAGGGAGAATTGCAGAGGTCCTGAAGAAGAAGGGTCAACACTGCAAATATTGACTTGCTGCATTAACTCATTCTAACTGTCAATATAAGCTTTTGTTACTCATATGTTTGCAATTATTATATTTCTGTCTGTGATAAAAACATCTGTCAAACACACATAAAAACCAGAGGGCAGCAGATCATGTGAAAATATAATATTTGTGTCATTCTCAAAACTTTTGGCCATGACTGTATACTGAGGTTTGCTACCACATTTTGCTGGTACATTTTGCTTTTTGTATGTGTATGTACCTACCTAGCATTTCTTGTGTCCATTTTATGACCATTTTAGTAAGGGATTAATAAGAGTTCAAAAGATTGGTAAAAGTTTAATATACAGTCATGGCCAAAAGTTTTGAGAATGACACAAATATTATATTTTCACATGATCTGCTGCCCTCTGGTTTTTATGTGTGTTTGACAGATGTTTTTATCACAGACAGAAATATAATAATTGCAAACATATGAGTAACAAAAGCTTATATTGACAGTTAGAATGAGTTAATGCAGCAAGTCAATATTTGCAGTGTTCTTCTTCTTCAGGACCTCTGCAATTCTCCCTGGCATGCTCTCAATCAACTTCTGGACCAAATCCTGACTGATAGCAGTCCATTTTTGCACAATCAATGCTTTAATTTTGTCATAATTTTTAGGTTTTTGTTGGTCCACTCGTCTCTTGATGATTGACCACAAGTTCTCAATGGGATTAAGATCTGGGGAGTTTCCAGGCCATGGACCCAAAATCTCTATGTTTTGTTCCCTGAGCCATTTAGTTATCACCTTTGCTTTATGGCAAGGTGCTCCATCATGCTGGAAAAGGCATTGTTGATCGCCAAACTGCTCTTGGAGGGTTGGGAGAAGTTGCTCTTGGAGGACATTCTGGTACCATTCTTTATTCATGGCTGTGTTTTTAGGCAAGACTGTGAGAGAGCCGATTCCCTTGGCGGAGAAGCAACCCCACACATGAATGGTTTCAGGATGCTTAACAGTTGGCATGAGACAAGACTGGTGGTAGCGCTCACCTTGTCTTCTCCGAATGAGGCGCTTTCCTGATGTCCCAAACAATCGAAAAGGGGATTCATCAGCGAAAATAACTTTACCCTAGTCCTCAGCAGTCCACTGCCTGTACCTTTTGCAGAATATCAGTCTGTCCATGATGTTTTTTCTGGAGAGAAGTGGCTTCTTTGCTGCCCTCCTTGAGACCAGGCCTTGCTCCAAGAGTCTCCGCCTCACAGTGCGTGCAGATGTACTCACACCTGCCTGCTGCCATTCCTGAGCAAGCTCTGCACTGCTGGTAGCCCGATCCCACAGATGAAACACTTTTAAGAGACGGTCCTGGTGCTTGCTGGTCTTTCTTGGGCGCCCTAAAGCCTTTTTGGCAACAATGGAACCTCTCTCCTTGAAGTTCTTGATGATGCGATAGATTGTTGACTGAGGTGCAATCTTTCTAGCTGCGATACTCTTCCCTGTTAGGCCATTTTTGTGCATTGCAATGATGACTGCACATGTTTCTTTAGAGATAACCATGGTTAACAGAAGAGAAACAATGATGCCAAGCACCAGCCTCATTTTAAAGTGTCCAGTGGTATCATTCTTACTTAATCATGACAGATTGATCTCCAGCCATGTCCTCATCAACACCCACACCTGTGTTAATGGAGCAATCACTGAAAAGAGGTTAGCTGGTCCTTTTAAGGCAGGGCTGCAATGATGTTGAAATGTGTTTTGGGGTATAAAGTTCATTTTCTAGCCAAATATTGACTTTGCAAGTAATTGCTGTTAAGCTGATCACTCTTTATAACATTCTGGAGTATATGCAAATTGCCATTAGAAAAAGTGAAGCAGTAGACTTTGTAAAAATTAATATTTGTGTCATTCTCACAACTTTTGGCCATGACTGTAGTGTTGTACAAAATGATAAAAGAAAAAGTGTCTATGGCAATGGACAAGGTAGTATAATGGAAAAAAATCCCATGCCACTCCTAAGAATGTCAGAGCTACTAGCAGCAGAAAAAGCACCTACACTGGCACCAGCCAAACACAGGCTACAGTTGTCCTCTTTTGCCTTCAGCAAATATACTAGTGGGGAGGAAACATAGGATGTTGTGGAATATATGGCTCATCACTAGTGTTGAGCGATACGATACCGCAAGTATCGGGTATCGGCCGATATTAGCTCTATCGGACTTTCGATACTTAGTTCCGATATTTTCGTCTTATCGGATACCGGAATCGGATTTGTCACTGTCACTGTCAGTGTCCGTCAGTCGGGTCTGTCAGGAGTCAGCGGCACTTACCTGGCAGAAGATCTCCGGCGGTCACGGGCTGGACTGCTTGATGGCCGCCATCATCTTTCCCCGGCGGTCACATGCAGTTTCTCGCGATAACTGCAGTGACTGCTGGGTAATCCCGGCCGTAAAGCAGTCAGTCCGATGACGTCACCGCCGGGGAAGCAGGTAATCAGCTGTGCTGCGTCGAGATGACAGGCTCTGCTGTCATTGCGATGTAGCAGAGCTGGATCGTCGTGGACCCTCGTTACTATGGACTGCGTCGGACAGGTGGTATACTGTTGGTTTGTTTTTTTTCTTTTTTTACAGGAGATCGATGGCGTCGCAGGAATGAGAGTATAATAAAAAAATGAAAACTGTGTTGTCTCTTTTATTTCATTAAAATACTTTTTTCTTGCTTTGTCTTTTTTTTTATACATTTAAAAACTTTGGGATTAATAATGGATCGGTGTCTTATTGACACCTCTCCATTATTAACCGGGCTAATTGTCACCGTGCAATCAACGGTGACATTAACCCCTTATTACCCCACTTGCCACCGCTACAGGGCAGTGGGAAGAGCCGGGTAAAGTGCCACAATTGGCACATCTTTTGATGCGCCAAATGTGGGGCTGCTGTAGCCTGGTATTATCAGGCTGTTGAGGGCCAAAATCCATGGGCCTTGACAGTCTTTTAATACCAGGCCGCAGCAGTCTGCATTTTACTTGGCTGGTTAACAAAAATAGGGGGACCCCTACGCCGTTTTTTTTTCGAGGGGATCCCCTATTTTTGTTAACCAGCCAAGATATGCAGACTGCTGTGGCCTGGTATTATCAGGCTGGCAAGGTCCATGGATATTGGATCCTTACCAGCCTGAAAAACCAGGCCTCAGCAGTCTGCTTCATCTGGCTGGTTAACAAAAATAGGGGGGACCCCACGCCAAATTTTTTTCGAGGGGATCCCCTATTTTTGTTAACCAGCCAAGATATGCAGACTGCTGTGGCCTGGTATTATCAGGCTGGCAAGGTCCATGGATATTGGATCCTTACCAGCCTGAAAAACCAGGCCTCAGCAGTCTGCTTCATCTGGCTGGTTAACAAAAATAGGGGGGACCCCACGCCAAATTTTTTTCGAGGGGATCCCCTATTTTTGTTAACCAGCCAAGATATGCAGACTGCTGTGGCCTGGTATTATCAGGCTGGCAAGGTCCATGGATATTGGATCCTTACCAGCCTGAAAAACCAGGCCTCAGCAGTCTGCTTCATCTGGCTGGTTAACAAAAATAGGGGGAACCCCACGCCAAATTTTTTTCGAGGGGATCCCCTATTTTTGTTAACCAGCCAAGATATGCAGACTGCTGTGGCCTGGTATTATCAGGCTGGCAAGCAGGGTCGGACTGAGGCACCGGGACACCGGAGAAACCTACGGTGGGCCCCAGCTCCTGCGTGGTGGGCCCTGATTTGAAAGGATAGGTCGCGGGGCAGAGGGGGCGGTGGCCCGGGGCCCGCGCTCTGAGGGGGCCCACCCGGAGCTACGATACAGTTACATTCTGCGGCAGAGCAGGGAGAATCGCTCTCCCTGCTCTGCCGCCCGGAAGCTATGGGGCCTGAACAGGCGTTGGGGGGGCCCGGTGCCAGCAGTGGGCCCCCACCCGTCATCGGAGGGTCAGCTGTATCGGCATCCAGCCGATAAAGCTGAACGCATGGAGAGAGAAGGAGCGAGCGCTCCTTCTCTCCCATAATCCCCCTCTCAGCGTATTACAGCGGGCGCAATAACATCACCTGCCGGCGCCCGCTGTCAGACGCTGAGAGGGAGAACAGTGAGCAGCACAGGAGCCGGGAGGTGAGTTTTTTTTTTATTTTTTTTTTAATGGGGGTGCAGTCGAGTCCTGGCTGGAGAAGTCGTCATGTCGGTGTGGGCCAGATGGAAAAGACATGAAAAGTGAACAATTCCATTAGAAAGAACATCAGCGGTAAGTCATTATCTGTACCTGTGCTGTAATCTATATGTTCTGTAGGACTGGTATTATTTAACACAGACCATATGGCGGTAATATCAATATTGGTCTTTTTATATATAGATTATTTTGGCCAACAGCGCGGTCATTTGCTGAGGTTCTCTGATGATGGGCCCACTCAGAAGTTTTGCCCCCACTAAACCAAAACCCTAGCTACGCCTATGGCTCTCTCTCTAGTCTTTCTTTCTCGCTCTCTGTTCTTTCCTTCTCGCTCTCTGTTCTTTTTTCTCTCTGTTCTTTCTTTCTCTCTTTTTTTTCTTTCCTCTCTTTCTTTCTCTGTTTGTTCTTTCTCTCTCGCTGCTCTTTCTTTCTTTTCCTCAGTACCAGCCACTGTGCCCTCATTACCAGTCAGTGTGATCAGCAGTGCTAAATGGTTACGCTTGGGGCGAGGATATGGGTGTGATTAGCTGTGAAATGGGTGTTGTCGGGGCATGGCCTAAAATTTTCAGCGGCGCGCAACACGCGCCGCAGCCTTTAATCCTCTTTCCTGTCTTCCAAATTTGGGAGGTATGCTGTATGACCTCCCTACAACTTCTGGCCATGCTCCTGATGAGCGCGACGGATGGTCTCGTGAGGGATCTCCTCCCACACCTGGACTAAAGCATCCACCAACTCCTGGACAGTCTGTGGTGCAACGTGGCATGGCCTAAAATTTTCTGCAGCATGCACAGCGTGCCACAGCCTTTGTCCCTCTTTCCCTTATTCAAAGGTTGGGAAGTATGATGTTGGGCCGCAAGAATATATTTTCTCTGGTGGGCCCAAGGTACTCCAGTCCGACGCTGCTGGCAAGGTCCATGTATGTTGGCTCCTTAACAGCCTTAAATACCATGCCTCAGCAGCAGGGGCATACATATAAATCATGGGGCCCCATAGCAAAAGTCTGAATGTTCCCCACCCCCCCAAAAAAAACCCAGAGGCATTTGTAAATGTAAAGTGCCAGCACAGTGAGGGAAGTTGAGTCGCACAGAGACAGGGGTTTTGGGGGTACTCGGCACCGATCACGTCGACTTCTATGGGGGATGTCACGAGTAGCACAGCTCGGTCCGTGACCTGGGCGATCACTGGAATGTGGGATATTTCCAGGGGATGATAGAATGTTCGTGTAGTTTGTCGTGACGCCACCTGTAGTACCTGGTCAGGGTGTCCAGCGCTGCTGTGCAGGTCCTCTGGAAGGGATGGTGTAGTGCAGGTAGGTGAAAAGTCTTCTACAGGTAACACGCTATCCTTCCAGGGCAGATAGATGTGAGATAGAGCAATGGTGCAAAGTGATGTAGCAGAGTGGACTATGCGACGTAGTAAGAAAGCAGGAAACACTTCAAGTTAAACGTTGCATAATAAAATTTTTAATAATAACATTACAAAAGTGCAAATGGCTTATATTATGTGACATGTTTTGTTACTGTTCATACCCTTGATATGTGTTATACATGTGTGTTAATAAATACATATTCAACAAAAGTGCAAATAGCATTAGTGCCGAAGTTCGTGGAGACTTCTTAGGACTACCCCCACCGGGGTAACTTCACAGTGTCCTTTACTTGTGCTTGTGGAGGACCCGCTCCAAACCTCCAACTGTGGTCTTGGGTGGGCTGCAAGACTTTCCTTGAGCAGACCTCACTTTCGGCCACACCAAACGGGTTTTTTAGTTTCTGAGGTAGTTGAAAATAGTGCACAGTAAAGTTTTATGTAAAACCAAGATGGAGCACCGAAGTGCCAACTATTTACAGAAAAGTTTGTGAGCCAGTACAGTTCATGGCTTCAAAGTTCAACATTTTCATTACAGTGAAACACCATTACCCAACCTGGGTATATTAAGGCAACAATAAACTTGTTCTTCTGAACATTCACCCGTCCGGGTACATCAAACCATTACCCAACCTGGGTATATTAAGGCAACAATAAACTTCTTTTTATGAACATTCACCCGTCCGGGTACATCAATAATTTAACTATTTACATACAGAGACCCTGTCCGGGTTATTTAGACTTCTTTGGCTGGCCTCTTCCAGGTACCACCTGGTACTCTTCTGGAGCTTGCCAAACATCCGTGACAGGAGGGTCCACCCAGACCTGATGACGTCGTGTGGCCTGTACAGTGACGTCGTGACCCGCTATCTGGGTCTGTGTGGCCACCTCTTTCATCTCCCTCCGGGTCTGGAGCCCTATGTCCCGGACTGAACGAACCCCAGGGGGCCTAACAGGCGCCGGGTATGGGCCAGCTATCATTATCATGTCCATAGCTGGGGCTGCTGAGGAGACCACTGAGGGAGGCTGGGAGATTTACGGCGTGGGGTGGGCACTTGTGCAGAGGCCTGGTTGGGGAGGCTGAAGGCTCGTAGGGTCTGTCAGTTTCCTGACACTCTGGGGAGTAGGGGTCGCACCTGGTAACATTTAGGACGTACCATCCATTGTAACCCCAGTGTCGGGTGTAAGTCACCAAGTCTCCTGGCAACAGGTCCCTCCCCGGGTGTCCTTCTGGGAGGTGAGCCTCCACGTCCCGCCGGGTTACAAAAACTTCTAAATAAAGTCCAGGCTCCTGGATGAAGCCCCAACCACCTTTTAACTTAAAGTTCCGTACTGCACCCTTACGCCGCGGCTCCCTCACCGTACTTTTATCCTTTCTCATACGTGCCTTCTCTGCCAGGTCCTTCTCCAGGTGACGTTGCCGAAGCTTTTGGGATTCTCGCTGCTCCCTTTGTCGCTCTGCTTCCCGCTCCCGACGTCTCCACTCTTCCTCCTGACGCCGGTTGTAATTCTCCTCCACCAGCATCTCCATGTCTCCACCATCAAACGCCAGCTTACGATGTACGGTTTGCGGCAGCTCTCCTGGCGCCCGCCAGTCCTGGTGGTGCTCACCTGCGGCGGAAGCAGCCGGCTCTGGAACAGATGACGGTCGGGGCTCCGGTACAGGCAGGTAGAGCTCTGGTGCCTGCGCGGCCTCCTCCATGAGGACGGGTGTCGCTTCTTCTGCCTCAGCGACGGGGGCAGACAGTGGGATCTGGGGTGCTGGTGCGGCGTTTTCTGCAGGAACGGGTGCCTCCACTGTGATACTGGCAACCGGTTCAGATTGCAAGGGCTGGGATGCCCGCACGGCCTCCTGTACTGGAACGGGTGCCTCCACTGAGATACTGGCAACCGGTTCAGATTGCAAGGGCTGGGATGCCCGCACGGCCTCCTGTACTGGAACTGGTGCCTCCACTGAGATACTGGCAACCGGTTCAGATTGCAAGGGCTGGGATGCCCGCACGGCCTCCTGTACTGGAACGGGTGCCTCCACTGAGATACTGGCAACCGGTTCAGATTGCAAGGGCTGGGATGCCCGCACGGCCTCCTGTACTGGAACGGGTGCCTCCACTGAGATACTGGCAACCGGTTCAGATTGCAAGGGCTGGGATGCCCGCACGGCCTCCTCTACTGGAACGGGTGCCTCACCTTCCGGTACAGACACTTCAGGGGGTAAGAGGGATTGGCGCCGCTCCAATTGTAGTTTTAGGGCCCGCCAGCTCGCTTCCATCCTGGCGACCTCCTCCCGATGGCGGGCCAGGTCTCTCAGGGTATCCTCCGCTTCTTCCAGCGTAGGAGGGCTTCCAGGCCGGGTGCCAAACGGTGGCTCCGTGGCGATCGGGTCGCTTCCGTGGGGGGAGAGCTCTGACTCCTCCATCCCTTCCCACTTCTGCTCACGTCCATTCGCCATCTCAGCAAAGTCACATGTGTCATTAGCATCAGGAGAGGCGACATCTTTTGTAGTGAGGCGGGACCTTCGCGTTCGTTTACGCCCACTGAGGAGGATGAGGAGGCGGAACTCCAGAGCTGTGGGGCACGATCTTACATTGCAGTAACATTTAGAGTGTGCGGACATCGTTTTCGCGCCACGGAGTGAGTGTACGCCCACGAGAGCACGCCCTTATTCTTCACCTGTGCCTCGTGGCGCAGATATGACGGAAAAATGGCAAATACAGTCTATGATGATTTTTGCAATTCTCAAGCAAAAAAACAGTTAAATTAAGGCACACAGGACTCGCTTATAGCGAGCTTCTGAATCCTGTTCGCTGGGTGCGATGCAACATCTCTGTGGCGACTGGACCCTCGGGTGCTTCTGTCTTTTCACAAATGCCGGCTTTACCCGGCAATTGAATCAGAGGCTATTTTACTATGTAGAAGTGAATAAACTATAAATATATGTATATATATATGTCACAATGACATGTATATATATATATATATATATATATATGTATTCTAAGTGTGTATATTTTGTGTTTACAAGGAAAGAAAGTGTTTTTTTAGTTGCGATATTTTGTTCCCATAGACTTACATTGGACTTCCGGTATCGGAATCGGATATCGCCGATATTTAGTGATATCGGCGATACCATTCCGATCCGATATTTTTAGATATCGAGCAGTATCGCTTAACACTACTCATCACTTGTCTTAGTACAACAAGACGTTGTTACCTCATGACATCGGCACCAACAGTTCGAGGTAGTGTTTTGGAAACAATGATCTGTCTGATCACAAGTGACTAAGAGGGATCATTTTTGGACTAATTTTTAATTTTAAATTAATATGAAAAGTCTGCCAGAGCACTGTGTTATTAAATGTGCTGGTAGATACTACTGGTTACTATCCATTTCTATAGTGAGGTCATTTCGACATTACTTTGGATGTGCTTTTGTTAAAAAGCAATGTAACAACCCAGCTGGCATCACTGCATTCCGCACATACCAACTTGCTCACTGCTCCAGATCATGCTGTGATTTCTGTCTGCTGCCAGCTCCATGCTTTATGCCTCTTGTCTTCTATCTACTCTCTGCATGTCTCCTGGCTGTGTACATAGGGGGGCAGCACCAGAACTCTCTGGTTCTTATGGAGTCAGGGTGCACCTGTTTAATATATCCCAGACAAATTACCATTAGCCCTCTAGTATTTAGCCTATGCAATGTGTTAACTCGGTTAGTGTTTTGCTACTGAGCTGCCAGGTCTTGCTCTGTGTTCCTCGATCTTTGGAGGCTTCATTCCTAGCTTTGTCTTGTAACTGTTTGTCCGCCCTCCAGGAGGCAGTATATCCTTGTCTCTGTGCTCTTGCTTCTGACCTTATCTTGTACTTGTCCTTGCCGCCCTCCAGGAGGCAGAATATCCTGGTCCCTGTGTCTGTGTCCCTGTACCTTGTCTCATGTCATTACCTTTTCTGAATTCTGTCCTACCTCTGTCTATTAGTCTCCTTGTCTGTGGTTTCTTCCCTGCTGTGTCTTGCCTTGTGTTCGCTCTGAATATCTCTCTCTGCCTCTTGTCCGCACTCCTACGGTTCTGCGCCGTTCCACTCTGCTTTGCTCCTGCCGCTGCAGTAATCTCTTGCTGCAGCTCCTCTCCGCATATCTTGCGGTTCCACTCTGCTTCACTCCTGCAGCTGCAGAACCTCTTGCTGCAGCTCCTCTCCGCATATCTTGAAGTTCCGCTCTGCTTCGCTCCTGCAGCTGCAGTGCCTCTTGGTGCAGCTTCTCACCCGCATACCTTGCGGTTCTGCTTTGCTTTGCTCCTGCCACTGCAGAACCTCTTGCTGCTCTACTGCCCTTCTCCCCAGCCTTGTGGTTCTCCTCCAGTGTGAACAGGTCTCTACCTGTTCCTCCATACACCATTCCTTCCAGTCAGTTCCAGTATCTGCAATTGCTGTGTGAACAGGTCTCTACTTGTTTCTAAATACACCATTCCATTCAGTCAGTGTCAGTACATGCATTTGCTGTGTGAACAGGTCTCTACCTGTTTCTCCATACACCATTCCATCCAGTCAGTATCAGTACCTGCATTTGCTGTGTGAACCGTTCCTCCATCCACCATTCCTTTCAGTCAGTTACAGTATCTGCACTTGTTGTGTGAACAGGACCCTACCCTGTGTCTCAGCTGTGCCTGCCAGCCCTGTGTCTCAGCCGTGTCTACCAGCCCTGTGTCTCAGCCGTGCCTGCCAGCCCTGTGTCTCAGCTGTGCCTGCCAGCCCTATGTCTCAGCCGTGCCTGCCAGCCCTGTGTCTCAGACGTGCCTGCCAGCCTTATGTCTCAGCCGTGCCTGCCAGCCCTGTGTCTCAGACGTGCCTGCCAGCCCTGTGACTCAGACGTGCCTGCCAGCCTCAGTCTCAGACTGCTTAGTGGGAGAAAAATGTTTTTTTTGGATTTATGTCTAGTTAGTTACTCGCAATAAAATGAGGACCCTTGACGTTGGGTTGCGAGCTTATCTGCTTTGGCCAAAATAGTAACTAATACCTCATCTGATGCATTTATCATATGCATCATTTTTTGCACTTTTTATCATCTTTTGCAGGGTGCACCCGGGCTCTTTTTGATGGCTTGGTTTTTTGTGTTGTGCACATTCAGTGCTGACCAGCCCGCCTTCCATCATAGGCGTTTAAAATAGGCTGTTATCCAGACACTGTGCATGACATTCATGTTTTAAGCAACTTGTATCTGTGTGTTTTTTCTCCCACTAAGCAGTTAACACCTTCATCATCACTGTTTTTGTGATAGGGTGGCTGCCTTTATCAGTGGTAAGCACCTGTTGCTTCTCCAGCCTTTATCCATGGGAGCCTGCTGCATCCTGCTAGTGCATTTGGTCATTTGATCAGACTGGGTATGATTGTTTTTCATGATTTGCTTTTGCTAAAAATGTTTTTTTTGGATTTATGTCTAGTTAGTTACTCGCAATAAAATGAGGACCCTTGACGTTGGGTGGCGAGCTTATCTGCTTTGGCCAAAATAGTAACTAATACCTCATCTGATGCATTTATCATATGCATCATTTTTTGCACTTTTTATCATCTTTTGCAGGGTGCACCCGGGCTCTTTTTGATGGCTTGGTTTTTTGTGTTGTGCACATTCAGTGCTGACAGCCCGCCTTCCATCATAGGCGTTTAAAATAGGCTGTTATCCAGACACTGTGCATGACATTCATGTTTTAAGCAACTTGTATCTGTGTGTTTTTTCTCCCACTAAGCAGTTAACACCTTCATCATCACTGTTTTTGTGATAGGGTGGCTGCCTTTATCAGTGGTAAGCACCTGTTGCTTCTCCATACTTTATCCATGGGAGCCTGCTGCATCCTGCTAGTGCATTTGGTCATTTGATCAAACTGGGTATGATTGTTTTTCATGATTTGCTTTTGCTAAAAATGTTTTTTTTTGATTTATGTCTAGTTAGTTACTCGCAATAAAATGAGGACCCTTGACGTTGGGTTGCGAGCTTATCTGCTTTGGCCAAAATAGTAACTAATACCTCATCTGATGCATTTATCATATGCATCATTTTTTGCACTTTTTATCATCTTTTGCAGGGTGCACCCGGGCTTTTTTTGATGGCTTGGTTTTTTGTGTTGTGCACATTCAGTGCTGACCAGCCCGCCTTCCATCATAGGCGTTTAAAATAGGCTGTTATCCAGACACTGTGCATGACATTCATGTTTTAAGCAACTTGTATCTGTGTGTTTTTTCTCCCACTAAGCAGTTAACACCTTCATCATCACTGTTTTTGTGATAGGGTGGCTGCCTTTATCAGTGGTAAGCACCTGTTGCTTCTCCAGCCTTTATCCATGGGAGCCTGCTGCATCCTGCTAGTGTCATGTGTGCATCGCCACGAAGATCGTCGCGGTTGCACATTCTGACTTCTCACAGCTGAGTTGCTGTTTCTTTGTGTTTGGCAGTTAGGGAGTTAATTCTGTCTGTGCTCAGTTCTGGGAATGGGTGCAGTTTCTCCCGGCTGCAATTAATTATTTGTTGATTGGTTTCCTTTAAATCTCTGGTTGTCTGTTTGGGAGTTGCCAGTGAAATTCTTCATGCAGACCACAGATAGGATTGTATCTGTATAGACTTAAGTTAAAGAGCTCCTTAGTTGTTTTAAGCTCACCTTGCTTAGAGTTTAATATCCCAGATCATTTATGTTCCTTCTGTGTTTGAGTGTGTATGCAAGTCTGTGTTTTCTCCAGTCTGTCTTATATTTCTAATCTGTGTATTTAACAGAGATCAGCCCATATCCCTTTGGCGGTAATCAGAATCCTTCTTAGGACTGATTACAGGGTTAAGGGACTGATAGGAGACAGGGTTAGGCTGGAGACTTGGACCTCTGAACCATTATCAGTACCTCCAAGGTGAGGGATTAGTTAGGACCCCAGTTTAGGGTCAGGTTAGACCCCCGGTCCTCTTCTTTCCTGTGACAGTGTATCAAGTCCTCAAGATTAATCCTGAGTTCAACGGATATCGTGTCAGGTAAATCTATTCTATATTTACATGCTGATGTTGCTAATCTATATGTTGTATAGAGTGTTGTTCTTTTAAGAATAGTTTACTGACATCGTACACATATCATAAGACCGCGTGACATTTTCACTGGCCTATAAAATTATTCCCAGTTGCCATGGATCCAGTAGCCCAGCTGGCTCTGCAGTTGCAGGGATTATCCATGGAGCTGACGGACATTAAGTCCAAAGTTTTGTCTCCCCTGGAGCAAACCAGAGTTGAACCTAAGGTTGCTCTCCCGGACAGGTTCACTGGTGGGCGAGACAAATTTTTTACCTTCAGGGAAGCATGTAAATTGTATTTTCGGCTTCGGCCTCGATCATCAGGGAGTGAAGAGCAGAGAGTGGGAATTGTTATCTCGCTCCTACAAGGGGACCCTCAATCCTGGGCATTTTCCCTTCCTCCGGGATCCCCGGCTCTACAGTCAGTAGATCGATTTTTTACTGCCCTGGGTTTGGTATATGATGACCCAGATCGGGTCTCTCTTGCTGAGACAAAATTACGTAAGATACAGCAGGGAAATCGTCCGGCGGAGGAATTTGCTTCTGAGTTCCGTAGATGGGCCACAGATACTCAGTGGAATGACCCAGCTCTTATGAGCCAGTTTTGTCATGGGCTTTCTGACAAATTAAAGAACGTTTTGGCTCAGTATGATTCTCCTCCATCACTGGAGGCTGCTATGGCCCTGGCTATCCATACTGATAGACGGCTCCGGGAGAGGTGCGAGGTAACTCCGCCCCCTGTTGTTACTCCACCTACTACTAAAGTCCCTTATATTGAGGTTCCCCTTGTCTGTTCGGAGGAGCCTATGCAGTTGGGAGGGACATCATTTCGTAGGAGGGGATTGGCGGTACGCCGCAGGACTAGAAGGTGTTTCTTCTGCGGGAAAGAGGGACATTTTGTTGGGGGATGTCCATCCCGTGCCTTGTTGAGCAAGAAGTCGCCGGAAAACTGTTAATCCCAGGTTGTGTGGTGGATGACAACCTGGGAGTATGTATTTCGTCCGCTAGTTCTTCTCAGTTCCTTGTACCAGTGGAGGTGGTGGTTGGTACGAGAGTGGAGAGATTTTCTGTTCTTCTTGATAGTGGGTCCGGGGCTAATCTGGTTGAATCTCAGTTTGCTCAGGCTCAAGGTATGCATCTGAGTGTATTGGTCAAACCTATCCCTATATTCTCCATTGACGCCAGGCCTCTCGGCCAAGGTAGCTTTGTTCATGAGGTTCATAACATTGACCTTCGGGTAGGGGCAATACATAGGGAACTATTATCTTGTTATGTGTTGGAGGGTCTACCTACTCCTATTGTGTTGGGACTTCCTTGGTTGGTTAAACATAACCCTGTGATTAATTGGCAGTCCAGAGAGTTAAGCCAATGGGGTGAGTTTTGCAAAAGTAACTGCATGAACACAGTCATCAGTGCGGTCGTGCCTAGTACTTTGCCTCCTTTTTTGGAGGACTTTGGGGATGTGTTCTCTGAGGAGGGGTGTCAGGAGTTGCCTCCTCATCGTGTGTATGACTGCTCTATTAATTTACTTCCTGATGCTAAGTTACCTAAAGCTAGGTTATATAACCTTTCTGGTCCTGAGAGGCAGGCTATGAAAGATTATATTTCGGAAAGTCTGGCTAAAGGGCATATTAGACCTTCATCTTCCCCAGTGGCCGCGGGGTTCTTCTTTGTGAAGAAGAAAGATGGAGGCCTACGCCCTTGCTTGGATTTCCGCGAACTTAATCGGATTACTGTTCGAGATCCGTATCCACTCCCTCTGATTCCTGATCTCTTCAATCAAATTGTTGGCGCCAAATGGTTCTCTAAATTGGATCTCAGGGGGGCGTATAATCTGATTAGGATAAAAGAGGGGGATGAGTGGAAAACGGCGTTTAACACGCTGGAGGGACATTATGAGAACCTTGTCATGCCTTTTGGTCTGACTACTGCACCAGCAGTATTCCAACATTTTGTTAATGACATTTTTCGTCATCTGGTGGGGCTGTTTGTGGTCGTATATTTGGATGACATTTTAATTTACTCGCCAGATCTTGTGTCTCACCAGGAGCATGTGAGACAGGTGTTGCAGATCTTGCGAGACAATAAACTATACGCCAAACTGGAAAAGTGTGTATTCGCCGTACAGGAACTTCAGTTTTTGGGTTTCTTGGTGTCAGCCTCCGGTTTCCGTATGGACCCTGAAAAGGTGAGAGCAGTGCTTGAATGGGATCAGCCAGAGGATCTTAAGGCTCTGCAGCGTTTTCTGGGGTTTGCTAACTACTACCGGAAATTTATTTGTAATTTCTCATCTGTTGTCAAACCTCTCACTGACATGACAAGAAAAGGGACGGATTTTTCTAAATGGTCGGACAAAGCTTGCCAAGCTTTTTCCTCTTTGAAAAAATGTTTTGCTTCGGCACCCGTTCTCATCCAACCAGATGCATCACAGCCGTTCGTTGTGGAGGTGGACGCGTCTGACGTAGGGGTGGGTGCAATATTGTCCCAGGGTCCTGTCCCCTGGTAAATGGCATCCGTGCGCTTTCTTTTCTAAGAAATTGTCGTCCGCCGAAAGGAATTATGATATCGGCAATAGGGAACTTTTGGCCATTAAGTTGGCTTTTGAAGAATGGCGTCACTTTTTGGAGGGGGCAGTCCACCCGGTCACTGTCATTACTGATCACAAGAACCTGCTGTATTTGGAATCTGCTAAGCGTCTGAATTCCAGACAAGCTCGATGGTCGTTGTTTTTTACCAGGTTTAATTTTGTTGTCACTTATCGCCCTGGATCTAAGAATGTTAAGGCGGATGCCTTGTCTCGCAGTTTCCCAGGGGCCGGGAAAATAGATGACCCGATTCCTATCCTTCAGGAGGGGGTGGTAGTGTCGGCTGTATGTTCTGAGCTTGAGGAGGAGGTATTAGAGGTTCAGGGGGACGCCCCTGCAGGACCTCCAGGGAGATTGTTTGTCCCAAATCAGTTGAGACAAAAGGTTATTGAGGCACATCATAATTCTGCTTTAGCAGGACATCCAGGGAGTAAGGCTACTTTAGATCTCCTTTCTCGCCGGTTTTGGTGGCCTAACGTTAATAAAGATGTTTTAACTTTTGTCGCGTCCTGTGGGGTTTGTGCTCGCTCTAAGACCCCTCATACCCGTCCGTCTGGGACCCTCTTACCCTTGAAACTTCCGGAGCGTCCATGGACTCATTTGTCTATGGACTTCATCACGGACCTTCCTCAGTCGTCAGGGAAGACTGTCATACTGGTGGTTGTTGACAGGTTCAGTAAGATGGCACATTTCATTGCTCTTCCTGCCCTCCCTAATGCTAAAACTCTGGCGCAGGTGTTCATTGGGGAGATTGTGAGACTTCATGGGTTGCCTTCTGATGTGGTGTCAGATAGGGGGTCTCAGTTTGTGTCCAAGTTTTGGAGGGCATTTTGTTTACGTCGGGGGATGCAATTGTCATTTTCCTCGGCTTTTCATCCGCAGACCAATGGTCAGACAGAGCGTCTGAATCAAAGCCTAGAGACTTATCTTCGGTGTTTTGTCTCAGAGAACCAGGAGGACTGGTCTTCTTTCTTGCCTCTGGCAGAGTTCGCTCTTAACAACAGGCGGAGCGAGTCCACTGGTAAATCCCCGTTTTTTGGGGCATATGGTTTTCATCCCCAGTTTTGTACTTTCAATGGGGGGGGCCCTTCTGGGGTTCCTGAGGAGGAGCGTTTCTCGTCGTCACTTGCTTCAGTGTGGAGAGGTGTATTGAATAATCTGAGTGCTATGGGGAACCGTTATAAACGTATGGCTGATAGGAGGAGAGTTTCTGGTCTAGATCTTAATGTGAACGATCTGGTATGGTTGTCTACCAGGAATATAAAACTTAAAGTTCCCTCCTGGAAGCTGGGCCCCAGATTCATCGGGCTTAAGGATCTCCATATTCTCCTGTTTTGTTGGACCCTCAAACGTTATAAAATTTCTTAATTTGTTCCGTCATTGGTTAGGTGCTACGTCTGACCCCATCATACCTCCTACCTCTACCCCTTTGAAAACTTGGAGTCGTGCAAGGGACTCATTGATCATATGAATCGTCCGGTACCTCTCAGTCTGTGCAGGGAAGGATGTCAACGTGGGTTGGTCTGACAAGAGTTCAGTTAGTGGCACATTTCCATGCTCACCGCCCTCCCTGAGGTGGACTTAAACGGGCAGGTATGTCATGTGGGGAAGATTGTGAATGACTTCAATGGTTGCGTTTCTTTGTGGTTTCAGATTAGGGAGATTCTGTCTGTGTCCAAGTTTGGAAGGGCATTTTGTGTTATATGTCGGGTGTCAATTGTTCATGTTTGGATTTCCAGTGAATTCTTCATGCAGACCAAATTCAGACAGATCGTCTGTAACAAGTTAAAGAGTTTTCTTCGTTGTTTTGTCTCAGAGAAACCAGTCATGTATGTCTTCTGTTCTATTTGCTCTGTTCTGCAGAGTCGTCTTATATCAACTGTGATTCAGAGCGCAATCCCTTGGTGTAATCCCTTTTATGTTGGGCATATGTTTTGCGACTACCCGACCATTATGTACTTTCAAGGTGGGGGGGCCCGTTCTGGGTTCCAGGAGACCCCGGTCACTTCTTCATGTGGAAGTGTATTGAATACTCAAGTGTATAATCCTGATATAAAGGGTATGCTGTAGGTAAATCTTTCTGGTTTAGATGCTTAATGTTGTAACTATTGGTATGGTTGTTCTTAAGGAATATAAACATCGTAAAGTTCCTACCGTGAAGCTGGCATTTGGTCATTGGTCGTACTGGTATCAGTTTTCCATGAATTGCTTTTGCTGTTTTTATTTAGTCTGAGACCTCCATTTCCTGACGTTTTGAAATTATATGTTTCCACAATATACTAAACGTACTGTGCATTATCATATCCATTCACTTTTTACATCCTTCTGCAGGGTGAGGCTCTATGTTTAATTGGTTTCAGTGTCTTGATCATGTGACTTTCACGTTGCTGCCAGCCCCTTCATCTTAGGTGCATTGAAAAGGGTTTCCAGACAGGATGAACAGGCACTGTTGGTGTTTTCACTAGCGTTGACATTATCACAGTTTGTATGGTGCGGGCCTTCAATCACGTGGTAAACCTGGCCCTGAGGTTCCTGGAGGCCCCTCCGTGAGTGTCATGTGTGCATCGCCACGAAGATCGTCGCGGTTGCACTTCTGACTTCTCACAGCTGAGTTGCTGTTTCTTTGTGTTTGGCAGTTAGGGAGTTAATTCTGTCTGTGCTCAGTTCTGGGAATGGGTGCAGTTTCTCCCGGCTGCAATTAATTATTTGTTGATTGGTTTCCTTTAAATCTCTGGTTGTCTGTTTGGGAGTTGCCAGTGAAATTCTTCATGCAGACCACAGATAGGATTGTATCTGTATAGACTTAAGTTAAAGAGCTCCTTAGTTGTTTTAAGCTCACCTTGCTTAGAGTTTAATATCCCAGATCATTTATGTTCCTTCTGTGTTTGAGTGTGTATGCAAGTCTGTGTTTTCTCCAGTCTGTCTTATATTTCTAATCTGTGTATTTAACAGAAATCAGCCCATATCCCTTTGGTGGTAATCAGAATCCTTCTTAGGACTGATTACAGGGTTCAGGGACTGATAGGAGACAGGGTTAGGCTGGAGACTTGGACCTCTGAACCATTATCAGTACCTCCAAGGTGAGGGATTAGTTAGGACCCCAGTTTAGGGTCAGGTTAGACCCCCGGTCCTCTTCTTTCCTGTGACAGTGTATCAAGTCCTCAAGATTAATCCTGAGTTCAACGGATATCGTGTCAGGTAAATCTATTCTATATTTACATGCTGATGTTGCTAATCTATATGTTGTATAGAGTGTTGTTCTTTTAAGAATAGTTTACTGACATCGTACACATATCATAAGACCGCGTGACAGCTAGTGCATTTGGTCATTTGATCAGACTGGGTATGATTGTTTTTCATGATTTGCTTTTGCTAAAAATGTTTTTTTTTTATTTATGTCTAGTTAGTTACTCGCAATAAAATGAGGACCCTTGACGTTGGGTTGCGAGCTTATCTGCTTTGGCCAAAATAGTAACTAATACCTCATCTGATGCATTTATCATATGCATCATTTTTTGCACTTTTTATCATCTTTTGCAGGGTGCACCCGGGCCTTTTTGATGGCTTGGTTTTTTGTGTTGTGCACATTCAGTGCTGACAAGCCCGCCTTCCATCATAGGCGTTTAAAATAGGCTGTTATCCAGACACTGTGCATGACATTCATGTTTTAAGCAACTTGTATCTGTGTGTTTTTTCCCCATAAGCAGGTAACACCTTCATCATCACTGTTTTTGTGATAGGGTGGCTGCCTTTATCAGTGGTAAGCACCTGTTGCTTCTCCAGCCTTTATCCATGGGAGCCTGCTGCATCCTGCTAGTGCATTTGGTCATTTGATCAGACTGGGTATGATTGTTTTTCATGATTTGCTTTTGCTAAAAATGTTTTTTTTGGATTTATGTCTAGTTAGTTACTCGCAATAAAATGAGGACCCTTGACGTTGGGTTGCGACTTATCTGCTTTGGCCAAAATAGTAACTAATACCTCATCTGATGCATTTATCATATGCATCATTTTTTGCACTTTTTATCATCTTTTGCAGGGTGCACCCGGGCTCTTTTTGATGGCTTGGTTTTTTGTGTTGTGCACATTCAGTGCTGACCAGCCCGCCTTCCATCATAGGCGTTTAAAATAGGCTGTTATCCAGACACTGTGCATGACATTCATGTTTTAAGCAACTTGTATCTGTGTGTTTTTTCTCCCACTAAGCAGTTAACACCTTCATCATCACTGTTTTTGTGATAGGGTGGCTGCCTTTATCAGTGGTAAGCACCTGTTGCTTCTCCAGCCTTTATCCATGGGAGCCTGCTGCATCCTGCTAGTGCATTTGGTCATTTGATCAGACTGGGTATGATTGTTTTTCATGATTTGCTTTTGCTAAAAATGTTTTTTTTGGATTTATGTCTAGTTAGTTACTCGCAATAAAATGAGGACCCTTGACGTTGGGTTGCGACTTATCTGCTTGGCCAAAATAGTAACTAATACCTCATCTGATGCATTTATCATATGCATCATTTTTTGCACTTTTTATCATCTTTTGCAGGGTGCACCCGGGCTCTTTTGATGGCTTGGTTTTTTGGTTGTGCACATTCAGTGCTGACAGCCCGCCTTCCATCATAGGCGTTTAAATAGGCTGTTATCCAGACACTGTGCATGACATTCATGTTTTAAGCAACTTGTATCTGTGTGTTTTTTCTCCCACTAAGCAGTAACACCTTCATCATCACTGTTTTTGTGATAGGGTGGCTGCCTTTATCAGTGGTAAGCACCTGTTGCTTCTCCAGCCTTTATCCATGGGAGCCTGCTGCATCCTGCTAGTGCATTTGGTCATTTGATCAGACTGGTATGTTGTTTTTCATGATTTGCTTTTGCTAAAAATGTTTTTTTTGGATTTATGTCTAGTTAGTTACTCGCAATAAAATGAGGACCCTTGACTTGGGTTGCGAACTTATCTGCTTTGGCCAAAATAGTAACTAATACCTCATCTGATGCATTTATCATATGCATCATTTTTTGCACTTTTTATCATCTTTTGCAAGGTGCACCCGGCTCTTTTGATGGCTTGGTTTTTTGTGTTGTGCACATTCAGTGCTGACCAGCCCGCCTTCCATCATAGGCGTTTAATATAGGCTGTTATCCAGACACTGTGCATGACATTCATGTTTTAAGCAACTTGTATCTGTGTGTTTTTCTCCCACTAAGCAGTTAACACCTTCATCATCACTGTTTTTGTGATAGGGTGGCTGCCTTTATCAGTGGTAAGCACCTGTTGCTTCTCCAGCCTTTATCCATGGGAGCCTGCTGCATCCTGCTAGTGCATTTGGTCATTTGATCAGACTGGGTATGATTGTTTTTCATGATTTGCTTTTGCTAAAAATGTTTTTTTTTGGATTTATGTCTAGTTAGTTACTCGCAATAAAATGAGGACCCTTGACGTTGGGTACAAAAAGCCCCAAACATGTAATGGCGGTTAGCAAGAGGAAATACGCACAGAAAGAAAATAGTATGGAAAACGCTGGGGCCCCAAAAAACTTTAAATGAAAAGGATAAAAAAGGGTTTCTGAACCCCGAAAAAAACAAAAACCCAATCTACAATTTTCAAAATCCCTGGATACACGACCTTACCCCCAAAATTGTTCGGTGTAAAAAAATAAAAACAGCACCCACTAAAAAAAAACTGGAAAAAGCAAAAAAAAAAAATCAGTGGCTGAACTAAACTGAGAGGGCAGAAACCCCGGAGGGGACCTGAAAGGCCCCCCCAAAAAAGTGCAGGCAAAAGCAAAAATACAGCAAAAACACAAAAAGAAACAAAAGTCTTTCTGAAGCAGGGGATGGACACGACACAGCAGGTACAAGGGAAACTGGAAGAAGGATTCAGACCAGAAAAAATTGATCACCCGGGAACCCCGTGGGAAATGACTCCCCTTATATAAGACCAGTCGTAAACCCGATTTTCCCGTCCACAATCCTCATGCACCGCTTGTAAACCAGAGGGAGCCCTGCCGAACTCACCCAAACCTTACAACAGAACCCCCCTTGAGGGGGGTCACCGAACCCCCATTTGAAACCCGGTCGGTCAGGATGAGTTCTATGTATGCACGGTTTGTTCCCTAGCATGGATGTCCGAAAAACACCCCGAATTTTCTTTGACCCTAATTCTCCATTTAACCAAATACGGGGGGTTTTCCTTGAAAAACGAGAATCCCTATTTTCTAACCAATACTCCCCATTGCCTAAACAAAAACAGGGTGGGAGGCCAGCAGCAGGGAAAACCCCTGGCTCAAAAAAACTCTCAACAAGGACTTGGGGAAAACGTTTGGATCTTAAATGTCCCTGGAAGAGAAACTAAAAGAAACAGGTTAAATAATCTCTGATTTATAAGGCAATAAACCCTAGGAAAAATTTAGGGATGTCTCTCATGGGAAATATTCTTTGGGAAAACCCCGCCCAAGCCCCCCATTTTAAAAACCAGGCCATCGCCCTATGCCGGTTAGAAAAACCGCTGGGCCCTCTCCTGAGAGAGGGACAACCTCTCCACACCTGGCCCCCAATCTTTTGGGCATACGCTCCACAACAGGTCAAACCCTGGACGACAGAAGCCTCCCTTGTCCTGAAGAAAAACGAGGGGGAAACCCAGAATTACGAAAAACGCAGAATCAAGTGGCGAGCTAGCCTATTATTAAGAGCAACTCGCCAAAGGCAAAAAAAAAAGGGCCCCCGTCATCCGATCAGCGACACAAAAATCTTGATAAGTTCCCCAAAGTTGGTTTGTTCTCTCAGTTTGACCAGGTCGAGGATGAAAACCGAGGAGAAAGACAAATTTAAACCCCGTTTTTAAAACAAAAAAGTCTCCCAAAAACTGGGAAAAAAACTGGACCTTGTCAGAACAATGTTCTCAGGAATGGTGTAAAGAAACCCCGTGTGAAGGAAAAAGGCACCCAATTTAGGGGGAAGGCAACTTAGGTAAAGGCACAAAAGTATCTTTTGGGGAAAACCCCATCACAAATTACCCAGATGGTGGTCATTCTCTGAGAAAAACAGGGAAAATCGGAAAAAAATCATAGAGTTGGGTCCAAAGGTCTCTTGGGGAAGGCAAAGGCTCAAAAACCCCTAGAGCGAGAGCAAGGCTTGGAGCGAGAGCAAGTCCCCCAGGCTGAAAATTCCTATCACGGCAAAGGGGGCCCAAAAAAGGCCCCCTACCAAGTCTTGGTCCAAAAATTGGGACACGCAATGCGCCAAGCTAGACATCACACTCTTTTTCCATTGGTGGGACAAACAATTTTCCAACAGGGCAGCGCCGGGCCCATCCTCTGACCCCTCCCGGCAAGTCCAAATTTGGGGGAGATGGCGGAAAGAATTCACCCCTTTCAAATAACAGAAGGATCAGTACTGGAGAGTCCGCAAGAAACTCTCGAGGGGCATCCGCCTTAAAATTCTTAGTGCTGAAAAAAAGGAAACCCCCCCCAATTTAAAAGTGTGAAAAACAAGGCCACCCCCCTGTTAGGATTGAGCGCTTGGAGATTCCAGATAGATCAGTTTTTTATGGTCCGTAAGGACCACCACCTTTGTTTGGTCCTCCAGCCAAAAGTTCCACTCTTCAAAAACCAAATTTTGGCCAATAACTCCCGATTACCTAGTCATAATTACGTTTTAGTGGAGAAATTTTGAAAAGAAAAAGGCCAAAGGGTTTTTAAGGTCTCTGGATCTTTTTGGGACAAAACGGCACCTGCCCCAAATTTTAGAGGCATCAAAATCCCCTGAAAAGGCGGAAAAAATAGGGCCCTAGAACAGGAGCTGAGGAATCTCTGCTTAAATTCCCGAAATGCAGAGACTGCTCGGGGCCAATTCCCAATCAGAACCCTTTTGGTCAAAATCATTTAAAGGGTTTTTAACAAAAACGAGAAATTTCCCAATAAATTTCGATAAAAAATTGGCAAAAACCAAAAAATCTCTGAAGACCCTTTTAAATGAATTTGGGTTTGGACCAATCACAGAGGGCCCTAAAACCTTGCCCGGGTCCATTTCAAACAGGGGGGAAAAAATAAATCCCAGAAATGAAGATCCTCTGTACCCCCAAAAGACACTTTGATCCCTTCACATACAGAGATTCTCTCTAAAAATTGGAAAACGTTCGACATGTTTACATGAGGTCCAGTCATTAAAAAAATCAAGATATACCAAAAATAAAAAATCAAAAATTTGTCCAAAAAATCCTGAAAATGTATTCATGAGGACTGAAGCGGAAGGGCTTTATGGCCCAAAGGGATCATGGTACTCAAAATGCCCTTCGGGGGTTTTGAAGGGCGTCTTCCATTCACCCCCGTGCTTAATGCGAAAAAAGGTTATACCCCCCCCTGGGTCAAGCTTGGAAAACCAAGTGCGTTTTTCCCCGGGAAAAAAAGGTCGAAACAAGGGTAACGGGTTTGATATTTCCGTAATATTGTTCAAGAGACGATAAACAAAACGGCAATGAACCTCTTTTTTGGCCCCAAAGAAAAACCGGGCCCCAGGGTGAAAGAGGTTGGGCGATATGACCCTTCCCAATGATTCCTTATATAAAACGCTAGGTCATGTTTAGGTAGACAAGTTAAAAAAGGCGACCTTTGGGTTTACTTTCCGGGATAAATTCTAGCGCAGTCATGCCCTATGGGGGGAAGGATGCAGATTTTTTTTCGCTAAACACTCAGAAAAATCAATCAAAAAGTTGGAAAATCGAGCCTGGGGGGAGGCAGAAAAAAAACAGGAAAAAAAAATTGGTTTAAAACCTTGGGAGCCCAATTTGGGTTCAGCACAGATTCCCTCCAAAAGGATTTTGGACTGTAACCCAAGGGAACCAGCACGATAATGATGCAGATTATCAGAACCAAAATTTGCAGCATCCCGGTGTCAGGTTCAACCCCCCTTTTCACTGAGTGAAAAAATGGGGTTTATTTGCCAAAAAGGGGAGAAAGATCCCGAGGGGAATGATTCTGTAGGGGTATCAAGGGAAAACCCCCCCAAGTTTAGCAAAATATAATCCATAGGTTAAAGTGTCCGAATCAACGAAAGTGAGCAGAAATGGGAAGGAGTATCAGAGTGGACAGTTAATAAAAAACTTAGTTGAAACATACCCAAGACAATGAGCGTGCAAAAAAGTTTCCCCCCTTAGGGCAGACTGAAAAAAGAGAGAGGCATACCCGTAGAAACAAACCC
>JARQOD010000004.1:274664147-274780863 GCA_033576555.1 Oophaga sylvatica
CCCCCTTCTGGAACTAATCTTTCCTGTAAAGTAAATTAGTAGTGCATTGAGGTGTGGTACAATTTGAAACAATCCTTCATACACAGGCCAGGTTTTTCGGGGCAGGTGTCGCATTGGTAAGTGGTGTCCTTGCGTATTCCCCTTTTGTAACACACTCGGCACCTTTTTTGTGGCTTACCTTTTCTTCCAGTTGGCGGGACCACCCCCGGGAAATGCTGACCTGGTATGATACGAGCACCTTCAGTTCCGGAAGTACTGGGGCCCGCTGTTTCCTGAGCGCCAAACATCAGGGCCTTAACCACTACCTCCTGAAACTGAAGGTACGTCGTATCGCTGTTGCGTGCACATCGTGACAGCAGGAAAGCGTTGAGCATTGCCATTTGGACGATGTGCACGGACAGCTTCTTGTACCACACCTTGGCCTTTCTCAAAGCACTGTACGGTTGGAGGAGTTGATCAGAGAGATCAACACCCCCCATGTATTTATTGTACCCCAGTACATAGTCCGGTTTGCGGACCTGTGTAGAGGTACCCCGTACAGTGCTGAGGGCGCTGCCATCACCATGTATGGTGATCAAGAGAAGGACATCCCTCTTGTCCTTGTACTTGACCACCAACAGGTGGTCGCTACATTGGGCTCTGCTCTCACCCTTTCTGAGCATCAGCCCAAGTAGCGTCTTTGGGAGGCCTCTCTGATTTTTGCGGACGGTACCGCAGGCTGCGGTACCTCGCGCAGAGAGGGATTTGTAGAGTGGGATGCTGGAATAAAAGTTATCAGTGTAAAGGTGATAACCTTTATCCAGCAGTGGGTGCACCAAATCCCACACAATTTTCCCACTCACTCCCAGGACGGGGGGACACTCAGGGGGTACAATCCTGGTGTCCTTTCCTTCATAAACTCTAAAGCTGTGTGTGTACCCTGAGGTACTCTCACACAGCTTGTAGAGTTTGATTCCGTACCTTGCCCTCTTGCTGGGCAGGTACTGGCGGAATGCGAGCCGTCCCTTAAAATGAACCAAGGACTCATCCACGCAGATGTCCCTTTGGGGCACGTACACTTCAGCAAACTTTTTGTTGAATGTGTTCGATGACCGGCCGAACTTTGAACAGGCGGTCAAAGTTGGGGTCATCTCGTGGGGGACACTGTGCATTATCATTATAATGCAGGAATTTGTGGATGGCCTCAAAACGCGTCCGAGCCATGACCATTCGGAACAGTGGAGTGTTGTATAAAATATCAACACTCCAATATTGCCGAATTTCTGGCTTCTTCAGGATCCCCTTATGGAGGACCAGGCCCCAAAACTGCATCATTTCAACTGCGTCTACAGGAGACCAGTTGGAAAATGATGAACGGGGGTTTTGCGCCAAAAATTGCCGAGCGTACAAATTTGTTTGCTCCACCATGAGGTTAATTAAATCCTCAGAGAAAAAGACTTTGAAAAAGTCTATTTCTGTGAAGCCGGTGGAGTCAAACCTGATTCCTGATTCTGCCACAAAATCAGGAATCAGTGGCTCGTAATTTTCGGGGGCCGGGGTCCATACGGGGTCCGAAGAGGGGTGCGCTGGTTCATTTTCAGGGGCGGGCGCTGCCTCATGTTCTGTCCTGGGGCGTCTGCGTGGCGGTTCCGCAGGACCCGAGGAGGAAGATGAGGAGGAAGAAGAATCTTCATCTGAAAAATAAAGAAATGTGGGATCCTCTCCCTCGCTATCAGTGTCGGAGGCAAGGATAGCGTATGCCTCCTCCACTGAATAGCGCTGTTGGGATGAGCGTGACGAGCGGGACATTTTTTTTTGTGAATGTGGTGCTTTGTGTGAACTTTATTTATAACTGTGTGTGTGTGTGGGGGGGGATAGTGATTGGTGTAAACTAAGCTGAAAAGAAAAAGCTAAAAGAAAAGAAAGCGAATAGGGAAAAAAAAGGCCTGTGAAAAAAAGTCTAAACCAGCAGGCACGAGCTCTGATAAGTGACCGGTGTCACTTATCAAAGTTCCGTGGCTGCTGGATGTGCGCACGGGAGTGACGGAAAGGGGGGTGAAAAAAAAAACTGGTAGGCACGAGCTCTGATAAGTGACCGGTGTCACTTATCAAAGTTCCGCGGCTGCTGGATGTGCGCACGGGAGTGGCGGAAAGGGGGGTGAAAAAAAAAAAACTGGCAGGCACGAGCTCTGATAAGTGACCGCTGTCACTTATCAAAGTTCCGCGGCTGCTGGATGTGCGCACAGGAGTGGCAGAAAGGGGGGTGAAAAAAAACTGGCAGGCACGAGCTCTGATAAGTGACCGCTGTCACTTATCAAAGTTCCGCGGCTGCTGGATGTGCGCACGGGAGTGGCGGAAAGGGGGGTGAAAAAAAAAACTGGCAGGCACGAGCTCTGATAAGTGACCGCTGTCACTTATCAAAGTTCCGCGGCTGCTGGATGTGCGCACGAGAGTGGCGGAAAGGGGGATGAAAAAAAAACAAAAAAACAGCAGGAACGAGCTCTGATAAGTGACTGGTGTCACTTATCAAAGTTCCGCGGCTGCTGGATGTGCGCACGGGAGTGGCGGAAAAGTTGGTGGGAAAAAAAAAAAAACAGCAGGAACGAGCTCTGATAAGTGACTGGTGTCACTTATCAAAGTTCCGTGGCTGCTAGGTGTGCGCACGGGAGTGGCGGAAAAGTTGGTGAAAAAAAAAAAAAAAAAAAAAAAACAGCAGGAACGAGCTCTGATAAGTGACTGGTGTCACTTATCAAAGTTCCGTGGCTGCTGGGTGTGCGCACGGGAGTGGCGGAAAAGTTGGTGAAAAAAAAAAAAAAAAAAACAGCAGGAACGAGCTCTGATAAGTGACTGGTGTCACTTATCAAAGTTCCGTGGCTGCTGGATGTGCGCACGGGAGTGGCGGAAAAGTTGGTGAAAAAAAAACAAAAAACGGCAGGAACGAGCTCTGATAAGTGACTGGTGTCACTTATCAAAGTTCCGTGGCTGCTGGATGTGCGCACGGGAGTGGCGGAAAAGTTGGTGAAAAAAAACAAAAAACGGCAGGCACGAGCTCTGATAAGTGACCGCTGTCACTTATCAAAGTTTGCGGCTGCTGGATGTGCGCACGGAGGGGTGTGAAAGTGTTGATGGGTGAACTGCGTCACCAATCAACGCTCGGCGGCGCAAAGGGGGGGTAAAAAGAGGGGGAAAGGGAAGGGGGGAGAGGGGGAATGGGGGATTGGGGTGGATCGGGCAGGGATCGGGGCTCAAAAACTCACGTTTGTAGTCTTTTCTTTCTTTTCTCTTCTTTCTTCTCTCTTCTTCTCTCTTCTTTCTTCTCTCTTCAGCAGGAGTTGTGGTGTCACAGGCTACTGTGGCACCACAAGGCCCAGCACAGGAGGAGATCTGGCAGTGTGACCGCACAGCAGGAATCCTCAGCAAGTGTGAGGACCCCTGCAGTGCGGTCAGACAGGTCAGATCCAGTTTGCAGACAGGTCACAGAGCGGTCACATCGCTGCTATGACCTGTCATTGGTGGGATCGATGATCACATCAATCCCACCAATCAAAGGAGACCCCTGCATTGCCGGTTGCTAGGCACCGGCCTAGTAATCGGAGCTCACAGCTCCGATTCCTAGGCAGGTCACCGGCAGGTCACCTAGCAGGGCACAGAGCGGTCACACCGCTGCTGTGCCCTGTGATTGGCGCGATCGTCGATGACATCGATCGCGCCAATCAGCTCCTTCATGCCCTACAGGCCCTGGCCTAGTATCGGTGCTATTACTGCACCGATCCAGGCAGGTACAGGCAGGGCACAGCGCGGATATACCGCGGCTGTGCCCTGCGATTGGCGCGATCGATGTGATCGGCGATCGCGCCAATCCGGGGGGGGTCTGGACTTTCCTAGGCCCAGGCCTAGGATCGAGTACATCGGTACTCGATCCTAGCCTGCGATCTCACTGTTTTAGCCGCTCTGATTGGCTGAAACAGTGAGAAAGGCTGTGATTGGCTGTTCAGAATTCAACAGCCAATCACAGCGATCGGGAGGCCTGAGGGGGGAGGACGCAGCCCGGGATGCCGACGCCAACTTCCAAGAGGTAAGCTGGCGTCGGAATTTTAATGCGATCACCGCTACTTAAGTCGCGATGTCGCATTAAAGGGCATGACGTACTATCCCGTCCATGGTCAGAATGGCACGGGTTTTATGGACGGGATAGTACGTCTAATGTCAGAGAGGGGTTAAGAATGATCCCTTAATTCCGGTATTTTACATTTTACCGAAGATTCACAAGCGACTTGAGTCACCACCTGGTAGACCCATAGTCGCGTCTACCGACTCGATATTATCTCCTCTATCGATAATTCTAGAGAAAGTACTAACCCCTCTTACCAAAAAGATGCCATCCTTTCTTTTGGACACTGGTTCCTTTCTCCAACTTATTCGTCAAATGGGTCCATTACCACCAAATGCTCTTTTAGTGACTTTAGATGTTAATAACTTATATACATCTATTCCACATGAGAAGGGCATAAGGGTCACAGAGCGTTTACTCCAGCAATCTTCAGTCGATCCTCACACCATTAAATTTCTCATTGAAATGTTAGAACTAGTTCTTACAAAAAATTTTTTTATGTTTGAGGATTCGTTCTATCTTCAAGTACAAGGTACAGCAATGGGGTCCAATGTGGCCCCCCCTTATGCCAATTGCTTTATGTCATTTTTTGAGCACGATTATATCTATAGCAATGCACTATATTGTCAACATTGCTTAATATGGCGCCGTTATATTGACGATATATTCTGTATATGGACAGGTTCATGTGACGACTTAATAATTTTCTTTGAACAGATCAATGGAATATGGCCTGAGTTAACATTCACTCTTAAGTATGACTACCATGAAGTGAGTTTTCTAGACACTAAGGTCTTACTAGACCATTCTGGTCTCCTAACATTGGATTTGTATACAAAAGAAACTGACAGAAATAGCCTATTAGTATATCAGAGCTGCCATCCCAAAGCAGTCAAAAAATCGATTCCTTTATCTCAGTTCGAACGAGTTAAACGTATTGTCAGTGACCCAGATTCCAGAGTACGTAGACTTAGCGAAATGAAGAACAAATTTATCCAAAGGGGTTATCCGGAAAGATTACTACAACAAACTCAACAAATGGACAGGAGGTCCAGGGATGTGACCCCTATTAGTAGAATCCCCTTTGTACATACGTTCCATCCGTTCATGTACAAACTTCATAATTCGATCCGGAAACACTGGTATATATTACGGGACAGTTTTCCAGGAATCCCTGAATTTCAGTCGCCATTCTTGCCTTGTTTTAGAAGACCAAAAAACATCAAGAATAAAATTATTCGAGCCAATATTGGCTCATCAGTCAGTATTCCCAGACAGACATTTCTTAGAACACAGAGAAAAGGAACCCATCCTTGTCTCAATTGTGCACAGTGCACCAATATTCTCAAAGGACCCAAGATTTCTCACCCTTTTTCAGGCGAGGAGATCCCATAACTGGGTTTTTCACCTGTGAATCCAGAAATGTTGTATATGTCATAAAGTGCCCATGTGGCAAATTATACGTTGGAGAAACCACCCAGATGGTGAAAGATCGAATATCCCATCACAAGTCTGATATTCGTTGTAAAAAATTCCATTTACCTGTCCCACATCATTTTAATGAAAGGAACCACTCCATATCTCAACTGCAATTTATGGTTTTAGAGCAGGTTACAATCAACAGAAGAGGTGGTAATCTAATAAAAAAACTCCAATACAGGGAGGCTTTTTGGATACACCGTTTACAAACATTAGAGCCGAAGGGGTTAAATCGTGAATACAATGTTATGTCTTTTTCTTAACTTACTGTTATTATCTGATATTGTTATACTGTAACTCAAAGTTTTTTTTCCCCATAATATCATTATGTGACATATCATAATTCTGTCCTTTCTATATGTATATCTGGTTATCATTGTCTTATTGACCTTTATCCTGTTTTCCAGGTTCTCAATTGATACCCTATGCACCTATATACTTACCTCTCCAGCGTTACAATAATGCTCACAGCCTGACGGTGTAAGAGACTGCTTGCGTTCCACAGAGCGTTCCACCAGCGGCCACCCACACGAATGGAGACGTCACTTTCGATGCGCCCCCTACCCTTGCGCTTCACTTGCGTTCCACCCTACGTCATCTTGCTGTGACACGTCTATACTTCCGGTTTAGACGCCATATTACTTTCCACATGGTGTGCGGCGTTCAGAGCGCACCTTGCACCGGCCATATCGCCACGTTTCCACAGCGCTACTTATCGTCGTTTTGCTCCGATCACACCAACGGTAAGATGGACTTTTCACAAATATTTCAAGTCTCGATATATAACATGTCTGTTATGAGTAGTCTCTCTCCATTTTTTCGCTCAGAGATTCATCCCAAACACCGCAGCATTAAAGTGAGCTGTGCATATACAAACGATATTAAACCAACCTACATCTACTTCTATTTTTTCACAACAATATTCGGTAAGCACCGTAAGCTTTATTTCACAGATATCCCCCTATCAAACTCTTTTCCTAAATGGCATTTTACCGGTATTATTTTAGTGTTTCATAAGAACAAATGTTGTATTTTCGTATCTGTATCATCTATGGAGACATTAACTGATATTCTGATTATTTCTTCTAATATTATATGGTATGGTTCTCAATAGTATATAGTATACCTTTCAATTTTGTTCCTCTATAAGACTGTATTATATGAGGCTTATTCTATTCTTTGTGTTTTTTGTATATATTTCCAGTCTGAGGAAGGTCAGAGTTAATGACCGAAACGTCATTTGGATATGGATTAATAAATTCTTGTTCATTGATCATGAGTGCCAATGTTATTTAATTATATGTGTTAAAGGGGCCCACTGAGACTCTATCGCCCGGGGCCCATAAAAACCTGGAGACGGCCCTGCTAGCGCCATAGCCATCTTTGTAGTGGAATTACTGTGTTTGGCTGGCTGTGTGACATCATCAGGGGTTTTAAAAGAACAAGTGCTGCTTGGCTCGGCACACTGATGTCATTGCATAGCTCTGTGACAGTTTGCATTAGAGGGAAAGAGTGCTTGTCCAGGCGCGTGTGTACAGTATAATGAATCAGAGTCCTGTAGTGTTGATGCTGGTACTGAAGCTGAACCATCATACTAAGAGCCATTCTAAGGGCTTATCATTTACTTTGCTACTTGTATCATATATATTCTGCATTTAGTCTAGGGAAAGAGAGAGAGTTGATTGAAGAGAAACGAAATCCAGCTCCAAGGGATAAAATCAATTTTCTTTATTTGACTTCATGAATAAAAAAGATTATTTTTGTACAAAAAGGCGTGGAACATGCTTGTGCCGGATATACTGGTGAAAAAGAGTGCCTATGTGCACTCTTTTATTTTATCCCTTGGAGCTGGATTCCTTTTCTCTTCAATACACTTACAAGACGTCTGGCAGAGACGTGAATCCGTGCTCAAGGTCTGTGGGGTTGGAGTGTGCTCCGTGAAGAGGGTGAGCTGAATTACTTCTTTTTCTCTGTGCAAAGAGAGAGAGTTGCAGTGACAGGCACAGTTTGCAGAACACAGTCTGTAGACAGGGATTAGGGCTGTGCAGTCCCTTGAAAAATATATAGCTGCAGCATTTTTTTTGTGGAAAAATATACAGTATATACTCATGTATAAGCCGACCAGTGTATAAGCCGACCCCCCTAATTTTGCCACAAAAAATGGGAAAACTTATTGACTCGCGTATAAGCCTAGGGTGAAAAATGATTATGCCCCCATATACTCCATAGATTAGGCCCCCATAAACTGCACAGATTATGCCCCCGTATGATCCACAGATTATGCCCCATATGCTGCATAGATTATGCCCCCATATGCTGCACAGATTATGCCCCCATATGCTGCACAGATTATGCCCCATATGCTCCACAAATTATGCCCCATATGCTGCACAGATTATGCCCCCAAATGCTCCCCTGATTATGCCCCCATATGCTCCACAGATTATGCCCCATATGCTCCAGATTATGCCCCCATATGCTGCACAGATATATGCCCCCATATGCTCCAGATTATGCCCCCATATGCTGCACAGATTATGCCCCCGTATGATCCACAGATTATGCCCCCATATGCTCCAGATTATGCCCCCATATGCTCCACAGATTATGCCCCATAGTATACATCCCTTATGCTGCCACGCTGCTGCTGCAAAAAAAAAAATGACATACTCACCTCTCGTCGCTGGGGCCAGGTGCTGGTGTCCTGAGAAGGCGATGACACTGGCGCGCTATGGGGGACAGGTACCGGTGTCACCACTCACTCAAGACCCCGGCACCTGAAATATTTACCTGTCACCGGACCGGTCCACCGCTGCGCACTGCTCCCTCTTCCGGGTCCTCGGCAGTGATTGATCAGGCAGAGGGCGCGGCGTGCACTAACAACTTTCATTGCGCCCTCTGCCTGAACATTCACAGCCAGAGGAGTCGGAAGAGGGAGCAGCCAGCGGTGGAACGGGACAGGTAAATATCGCTATTACTCACCCCTCCTCCGGTCACTCTCTGCAACCTCCTCTTCTCCCGGCGGTCTCCGCAGCGCTTCTTTTCCTACAGCGGTCACGTGGTACCGCTCATTAAAGTCATGAATATGGCATATTCATGACTTTAATAAGCAGTAATATGTGACCGCTGCAGGAAGGACCGGAGATCATGGGAGAAGCAGGGGCTGCAGAGACCGCACGGCAGAGTGGCTGAGTATGATCCGACAACCCCGCTCCCCCTCCTCGCGGACCCCCATATATGACCCGTGTATAAGCCGAGAGGGGAACTTTCAGCCCTAAAAAATGGGCTGAAAATCTCGGCTTATACACGAGTATATACGGTAATATATTGTGTGATCCATCAAGTATTGCATGCTTTTTGGTGTTGACTTTTTTTCTTGATTAAATTACTCACCCATAGAGTATTCTGTGCTCTGGGTTACATTTTTGTGATATCTTACACTACAAAAAAAGCATTTAAACAATTTTCCTGGGTTAAATTTCTTACCCATACAGTATTTCATGGTCTGGAGTACATTACAGTGATATCAATCACTACAAAAAAGAGTTCAAAGGTTTTGCTGGGTTAAATTTCTCAGCCATACAGTATTCTGTGGTCTGGGATACACTTTTGTGTTATATAAAACTCCAAAGAAAGCATTTAAAAATTTTGTTGGGTTCAATTTCTCACCTATACAGTATTCAGTGGTCTGGCATACTTTTGTGTGATATATAACTATAAAAAAAAAGTGTAAAAGAATTTTGCTGGGTTAAATTTCTCAGTCATACAGTATTCCGTGGGGTATGGTTCATTTATGTGATATTTAACACTACAAAAAACTTAAAAAAAAATCTGGGTTTAATTTCTCACCTATACAGTTTTCCTTGTTGTGGGGTACATTTTCATGATATCAAACACATCCACACAGTGTAAAGTGCTTAGTGGGCAACAAAGATGGCAGAACATCCGAGACTCCCGAGGGAGTGACCAGGGGAATATTGGAGCCAGAAGAAGCAGGCAAAATAGCAGAGGTGGCAGGAGCCTGTGGTCTGGATCTGGATGATTTCTCAGAACCACCAAGGCCCGAATCCAGGCGCATTCTTTAACGCTGGGGTTCTTGTGGACTACGGACGGGTGAGCCAGGATCCAGGAACTGGTGAGAAGATGGCAGGGCCTAGGCTGATTGGAAAAGACAAGGAGATGAGCCAGGACCAAGTGAGAAAAAATGCTATTGGGCCCGCTAGCCGCAAGGTACCAAGAGTTGGCATCCCCTGGGGTGGTCATTACTTATGACCATCAGCAGAGAACGGGTTCATTGAAGAGTTTGGGACCCATCATCAAATCATGTTCAAACAACAGGCAGTAGAGACAGAACACTTGCTTCGAAGGCTGCAAGAGTTAATAGCTGGAACTAGGGTCACATTTCTCAAAATGGAAGGGCTACATTGCTGGTATGCAGTGGTTGTGATTACAGAATGAAGCATGATGAATCCTCCTTGAGGAATGAACGGGCCTGGAAGAGGCTCCTTTAGATGGCTCGAGACAGGGCTACTACAACCCACAAGACAGCGTACTGTCCTTGGGGTTCCCCACCTCCTATGTGGGAGCAGCCGATGGTGCAGGTGACCCATGGGGCTGTTGCCCATTTCTATATGTTGGGGGCTCCAACACTACCAGGTCACTTACAGCCAAGGCACCTGGGAATTGGGCTCCATGAAACAGGTGGAGGCAGTCCCCCCAGCCTCCTGAGGAAAGAGAAGAAGCTGACACCTGAAGAGTCTTACTGTATTACTCGCCATATAATTTTTTACTGGCTTTACACATTGTGCAAAGTCTTTATTTGTGTATAAGTACAGCAACCACACTTTAAAAATATTTGAATAAGGCAAGCCAGTTGTTGCCTTACAAGGGTCTATAGATGACCCTCAAAAATTTTTTCCTGGCTTTGCACTTTATGCAAAGCCTTTATGAGTGCAGGAGAACATAAACTACACTTTCAAATTATTTACCCTGCAAAGTTATTTCTGGATTCAATTAATCATTCATACAATTTTATGCAGTTATTGGTACATTACGTTGGTATGTAAAACTCAGAAAAAGGGTTACAAAATTTTGCTCAGTTAAATTTCTCAGCCATACACTATTCCATAGTCAGAGATAAATGTTTATGATATCTAGCCCTCCAAAACAAATGAAAAAATCTATCTGGATTCAATTACTCATCCATAGATTATTACGTGTTCTGGGGTACATTTCGGTAGTATATAACACTCCAAAAAAATTCAAAAATGTATCTGGATTAAATTAGTCATCAATATTTAATCAGTATTATATTGCATATCCGTAGAGTTTTCAGAGGTTCTTGGGTAGATTTTGGTGGTATCTAATCCTCAAAAAATTTTCCATACCATATTGTTCATCAATAGAATATCACATGTTCTTGGGTACATTTTGGTGGTATATAACCCTCAAAACAAGTTATCAATTTTTTTTGGTATTATATTGCTCATATGTACAGTATTACATATTCTTGGGTACATTTCGGTGGCATATATATAACACTACAAAAAAGCAGTGATAAACTTGTTTGCATTTGATTACTCATTCATACAGTTTCATGTGCTTTCTATTACATTTCGGTGTCTCTCCCTTGCCTACATCTTGACCGGCACACGTCAACTGTTTTGAACAGTTTACATGTGCCCCTAACAGCTGCATGTGGAATTGCGATCCACCCGTGGCTGTTAACCTGTTAAATGCCGCTTTCAATCTCTGACAGCAGCATTTAATGTCATTGCACCTTAAGAGCGTCAATGATCCCGACCATTGGCGCCTGTGTTACATGACCATGAGTCACTGATGGGTTGGCAATGACAGCAGACCACTGTGGTTGTCATTGCTGGCCCAGCAGTCGGCGCTCATGGCAAGTGAGCATTTCTGCTACACACAGCCAAACTGATCATCATCTGTGTGTAGCAGAGGCTATTGGATTATCACAGCTTCTGATCTATCAAGATATAAAAAGAATTAATCCGATCAGTAAACGGTTTAGCAAAAAAAAGTCAAACCACCAGAATTACATTTTTTGGTTCCCGCAACATTGCATTAAAATGCAATAACGGGCGATCAAAAGATCATATCCAAACCAAAATGGTATAATTAAAACCATCAGCTTGGCTCATAAAAAATAAGCCCTCACCCAGCCCCAGATCACGAAAAATGGAGACGCTACGGGTCTCAGAAAATGACGCAATTTTTTTTTTAACAAATTTTGGATTTTTTTTCATCATTTAAATAAAGAATAACCTATACATATTTAGTATCTACAAACTTGTAATGACTTGGAGAATCATAATGGCAGGTGTTGTGAATGGACTTGAAATGAGTTCTGAGTAGAGGCTCCCTCTGGTGGTTACAAGCGGTACTGGACTGTCCAGTGAAGATTGTGAGGATTGGGAATCAGGTGTTACTGACTGGTCTTATATAAGGGAGTCGCCTTCCCATCAGGGTTGCCGGTGATCAATTGTTCTGGTCTCAATCCTTGATTCCTGTTTCCTTTGTAGCCTGCTGTGTCGTGTCTGCATCTCCTGCTAACAGATAAGACATTTTCTTCTTTTTGTTTTTGTGCTTGATTTTTGAATTTTGTCCTGCACTTCTGTGGGGGCCTTCAGGGTCCCCTCCGGGGGCTTTTGCCCTCTCAGTTTTAGTTCAGCCACTGATGTTTGTACATGTAATGTATGTAGTACAGTTCATATAGCGTCTTGTGCTTGGGTGCGATGAAAATACATGAGACACAGGTTTGATATAGAAAGTCTTGTATTACTTCATACAAGTTGGCAAAAATAGTCACACAGTTTGCAGACACAGAAGCAGGAGACACAGCAGGCCAGAGTAATCTAAGCTCAGCAATCACTCTCCACAACAGGTTCAGGATCTTCTTCTCTGTTACCGTAAGTCCATGCAAACGTGGGTCTTTCAAAGAGCAGGGTTCCAGAGTCCACAAGTGCTTCAGAGTTCCTCAGTAGGAATAGCTGGAGTACAAGGTCCAAGGCTTTAGGAGTCAGGTCACAGGTTCACTGCAGGCTAGATTCTGAAGCACTGATTGCTCAGCTGTGGCTGCTTAAGAAGCAAAAGGAGAGAATCAGGGCTGGAACATGCAAGCTGGAAACTCCATTTTGACTGAGGGCAAGATAGCTGCAGCAAGACAGAAAGTAAAATGGCTGACGAACAAACTGAGTTTCAGGAACATGTACACAGAACCTTACATTACTCCCCCTTAGGGACAACCTCCGGATGACCTCAGGCCAGGCTTGTGTGGGTACCTCTGATGAAACTGACGGAGCAAGCGAGGAGCATTAACGTTATTGACTGGTTCCCATGAGTTGTCCTCCACTGGGTAGCCCTGCCATTTAATCAGATATTGTAACTGATTTCTATACAACCTGGAATCTAAAATCCTTTCCACCACAAATTCTTCCTGACCATCGACTAGCACTGGGTCAGGGCAAGGAGAAGAACGTCCAGGAAACGTATTGGGTGTCGCAGCCTTTAGTAGGGATACATGAAAGACAGGGTGAATTCTCATAGTTCTGGGCAGTTGAAGACGACAAGCAACGGCACTTATAATTTTACTGATTTTATAGGGTCCAATGTACTTATGTCCCAACTTAGACGATGGAATCCTTAACTTAAGATTTCTGGTTGACAGCCAGACCAAGTCTCCTACCTTGAAAGCTGGTGCAGGTTTACAAAATTTATCTGCTGCTTTCTTGTACCTTTCCTAAGCCGATTCCAGATTCTCCTTTAGAAGATCCATATTCTTCTGTAAAGACGTGATTCTTTCAGCCACTGCTGGTAAAGGCGTTTCTATGGGAAATCGTGGTAGAATGTTAGGATGATAACCTAGATTAGAGTAAAAAGGAGACTGCTTAGTGGAGGCACTCTGAGAGTTGTTATACGAGAACTCAGCTAATGGAAGTAGATCCACCCAATCATCCTGTAGGTGGCAGATAAAGCAGCGGAGATACTGCTCCAGGGTTTGATTGGTTCGTTCGGTCTGTCCATTAGTCTGGGGATGAAAAGCAGAAGAAAGGTTTACTTTAATGTCCAATGCTGCACAGAAATTTTGCCAAAACCTAGAAGTGAATTGCACCCCTCGATCCGAAATAACCTCATCCGGTACTCCATGTAAGCGAAACACATCTTTAATCATCAAATCTGATGTCTGTTTTGCAGTGGGTAAGCCGACACAAGGGATAAAATGAGCTGCCTTTGTTAGACGGTCAACCACCACTAGAATGGTATTCTTCCCTGAGAGGTTGGTAACTCCACAATGAAGTCCATAGAAATGGATCCCCACGGGCGGGACGGGGTGGGAAGAGGCTGTAACAGACCAGTTGGTGAGGAGCGAGGTGTTTTGCATCTTGCACAGACTTCACATGAAGTGACATAGTTTAAAACATCCTTCCTGCAAGTGGGCCACCAAAAGAAACGAGAGAGAAATTCCTGTGTCTTTAGAATTCCTCTATGCCCAGCTATCTTGGAATCGTGAATGAGTTGCAATACTCTCAATCTGACTGTTTCAGGAATATACAGGCGTTGTCCCTGAATCCACACACCATTCTTAAAGACAAGACTTACGTCCCTTGGGGGTTGTGCCAAAAAGGAATCCGCATGGTATGCTTCCTTGATGTCCTTAAGTAGGTCTTGATTATGAATTACTCCTAGGAATCTAGAGTCAGGAAGAATAGTCTTAGGAGGAGTAATTGGACGTGTCTCTGCTGAGTAAATCCTAGAGAGTGCATCAGCCTTTCCATTGCGCGATCCTGGTCTATAAGAAATGATAAAATTAAATTGGTTTAAGAAAAGATTCCAGCGAGCCTGGCGAGGAGTCAGGCACTTAGCCGACCTGATAAACTCAAGGTTACGATGGTCTGTCAGGACGACTATTTGCTGTGCAGCTCCCTGAAGAAGGTGTCTCCATTCTTTGAAGGCGGCAATAATGGCCAACAACTCTCTATTGCCCACATCGTAGTTCCTCTCAGCCGAAGACAACTGCTGGGAAAAGAAGGCACAGGGATGCAAGACATTCTTCTCACCTGTTCTCTGAGAGAGTATAGCTCCAACGGCACAGTCTGAAGCATCCACCTCTATTATGAAGGCAAGCTCGGGGTTGGGATGTACTAGGATAGGTGCAGTGGTAAATTTATCTTTTAGACGGGAAAATGCTTCCTGGGCTTGGGGAGTCCAGGAGAACCTAGACTCTTTCCGGGTAAGTTGGGTGATAGGTGACACTACCTCAGAGAAATTTCTAATGAAACGTCTATAGAAGTTGGCAAACCCGATGAAGCGCTGTACCTCCTTCACATTTCTAGGACTTGGCCAATCCTTGATGGCTTGGGTTTTGCTTCCATCCATACTAATTCCTTGTGTAGACAGTACATACCCCAGAAATTGAATTTCGGTCCTATGGAATTCACACTTTTCAAGTTTGATGTAAAGATGATTTTGTCTTAGACGTTCCAAGACCATTCTCACATGTCCATGATGTTCCTCTGTGGAGTTAGAAAAAATTAGAATATCATCCAAATAAATTACCACGAATGTATCTAGGAGATCCCTGAAGATGTCATTCACCAAGTGTTGGAAAGTGGCTGGGGCGGTACTCAGACCAAAAGGCATAACTAGATATTCAAAGTGTCCATAGCGTGACCTGAATGCAGTCTTCCATTCATCCCCAGGTCTAATACGGACTAAGTTATAGGCCCCACGAAGATCTAGTTTAGAGAAAATTTTGGCATGTCGCACTCTCTCCAATAACTCAGGGATTAAAGGCAATGGATAACGGTTTCTAATAGTAACCTTATTGAGTTCCCTATAGTCTACGCATGGTCTCAGAGATCCATCTTTCTTCTTTACAAAGAAGATGGGTGCACCTGCAGGAGATGAAGAGGGGCGTATGAAGCCCTTGGCTAGATTTTCGTCTATGTAATCCTTTAAAGCCTTTAGCTCGGGCCCCGCCAGGGGGTAGATCTTACCAAAAGGTATCTCTGCTCCAGGCAATAATTCAATTGGACAATCATATGGACGGTGAGGAGGAAGCTGGTCAGCGTTCTTCTTGTCACATAAATCCACATAGTCCTGGTATACAGCTGGTAGTTCAGGGACTGACATGGTTCCTTTAGGAACAGAGCAAGCTGAAACTTTTGGACTCATCTGTTTCTCTGGAAAGTGTAATTCCTTGGTCTCCCAGTTAATGGTAGGATTCTGAGCCTGCAGCCATGGTAGCCCTAGAATAATGGGAAAGTGGGGAGAAGAGATAAGCATAAAGGACAGTTTCTCTTGATGATCTTTACCCATAAGAACCCTCAAAGGCTCTGTTTCCTGATCCACTGGTCCAGAGGTCAGCAGGGAGCCATCTACAGTTTCCATCTGTACTGGAGTAGCCTTCTTCACTGAACGTATCCCCTGTTTCAGAGCAAAGGAGACATCCATAAAATTTCCACTTGCCCCTGAGTTGATCATAGCAGAGCTAGACACCCAAGCTGAGTCAACCCAGAGTTTGATGGAAAGAAAGCAATGAGAATTGTTTTTCTTACAACTCAGCTGGGACACCGCTGAGGAAACTTGAAAAATGGCAGCGTTTACACAGTCAACGTCCTCAGAGGTAACGGAGTTTAAGTCCGAGAAATCAAGATCTGTTGCTGCAGATCTCTCTGGAGCCTGAGGCTCGGACCTGACAGATCCCCTCTCGCAACACTCACAATGAATGAGTGCTGCAGTAGTCTTACGAGAACGGCTGGGGCAGTTTATAATGAAGTGCCCTGACTTACCACAATAGAAACATAGATTCTCCTTAAAACGATGTTCCTTGCGTGCATCACTAACCCGTCGTTGTAAAGAGTCTACCTGCATGGGTTCAGGTTCAGGTTCCCGTGTAATCCTACTCAAAGGTTCCTTAGCTGGAGAGGAAGGTAGGAAAAGGTTAGTGCGATTGCTTCCGAACCATCTCTCTTGCCTGCGTTCAGTCAGACGAGTATCAATACGGATGCAGTAGTTAATAAAGTCACCTAACGCAGTGGGAGGGTCGGCACGAGCAAGTTCATCCTTAATCAGTGGAGATAACCCTTTTCGAAAAATAGATTTTTTGACGGAACTGTCCCAGGTGGTATCAAGGGCCCATCTCCTGAAATCCAAGGCATATTCAGCTACCGAGTGCTTACCTTGGCGCAAAGCTAACATGGCTGCTTCAGCTTTTGCACCTCGATTGGGGTCATCAAACACCTGCCCCATGGCTGAAATAAAAGCATCAAGGTGATTCAAACAATCATCCTCAGTCTCAATCAGAGGGTTTGCCCACATCAAAGCCTTGTTGGTAAGCAACATAATTATAGTAAGCACCTTAGATCGTTCAGTGGGAAATTGTGAAGCATGTGCAGAAAAAAAAAGATTGCATTGATTAATAAATCCCCTGAATTTCTCACGTTCACCGCCAAAACGAAAAGGGGGCAACTTGGGAATCCCAGAACTCGGGGCTACGGCAGGAGCCTGGACTCGCTCTTCTAGAACCTCAATCCTGGCTCGCAAATCCTGGGCAGTCTGTCCAAACACTTGCAAATTGTGATTAGTGAGGTCCTGTAGGCTTGAAAAACGGGTCTTTATATTCTGCAAATGTGCAAGGATATTATCAGTCACTCCGCAAAGTTCCTTTATGCGGGCCTCCATTTTCCAGATCTTTTAAGACAGGAGTACTGGAAGAAGAGGAGAGGAGAAAAAAAAAACAATAGTGTTTACCTGTGGTAACACTGCAGAGAGAAAAAAAATTAAGGGAATTGCTCACCTGGAATGGTTGTGAGAAGTCACAACCACTGTCATCAAAGAAAGTACAACCGGACATCCGATATCCACAGTTACAGCAGACACAGCCTTTCCAGACCCAGCAGACACTAACGTTTTGGCTTCAGAATCTTGTAATGTATGTAGTACAGTTCATATAGCGTCTTGTGCTTGGGTGCGATGAAAATACATGAGACACAGGTTTGATATAGAAAGTCTTGTATTACTTCATACAAGTTGGCAAAAATAGTCACACAGTTTGCAGACACAGAAGCAGGAGACACAGCAGGCCAGAGTAATCTAAGCTCAGCAATCAATCTCCACAACAGGTTCAGGATCTTCTTCTCTGTTACCGTAAGTCCATGCAAACGTGGGTCTTTCAAAGAGCAGGGTTCCAGAGTCCACAAGTGCTTCAGAGTTCCTCAGTAGGAATAGCTGGAGTACAAGGTCCAAGGCTTTAGGAGTCAGGTCACAGGTTCACTGCAGGCTAGATTCTGAAGCACTGATTGCTCAGCTGTGCTGCTTAAGAAGCAAAAGGAGAGAATCGGGGCTGGAACATGCAAGCTGGAAACTCCATTTTGACTGAGGGCAAGATAGCTGCAGCAAGACAGAAAGTAAAATGGCTGACTAACAAACTGAGTTTCAGGAACATGTACACAGAACCTTACAGTACATTTGCTTTTTCCAGTTTTTTCAGTGGCTGCTGTTTTGATTTTGTTACACCAGAGAACTAATTTAGGTGGTAGAGGTCGTGTGATCTCAGGTGTTTTTGAAATTAGTAGAGTTGGTGCTTTTCAGGGTTTTTTGGGATTGCAGTAAGTGCCCTTCCTATCCCTTTCTATTTAGGTAGTTTGGGCCCCAACGTTTGCTCATACTATTTTCTGTCTTTGTCAGTATTTCTTCTTGTCTAACCGCCATTACATGTTTGGGGGCTTTCTATGTTCTTTGGGGATCTGCTCCGGGCAGATAGCTTTCCTCTTTCTATCTTTAGGTGTAGTTAGTTTCTCAGGCTGTGACGAGGCGTCTAGGACCAACGTAGGAACGCTCCACGGCTGCCTCTAGTTGTGGTGGTTAGTCAGGGTACTGCAATCTCATAGTTTCCAACTGCTCTGGTGTATTGCCTTTTTTTTACCTGCACTCCTCAGCTACCGAAACATAACAGTATCACCGCCTAAAAATTGAAAATTGTATGGTACTCACAGAAGGGAAAAATATTGTGAAAGAAAAAAGGTTGTCAGAGTTGTCAGAGATATTTTTCTGTTTGTTGCATTTTTTTTTTTCCCTCTGTATCTCTGGGTGCTGGGGAGGATTTTTTCTCTCAATGGAGTTTGCACAGTTGTCTGGCCGTGTGGATCAGCTTGCCACTGAGGTTCGGAGTATTGCTACCTATCTTGCTAGGTTGCCTGTTGTGGAACCTAGGATTCCTATGCCAGATTTGTTTTTGGGGGATCGAGCCAAGTTTCTGAATTTCAAAAATAATTGTAAATTGTTTTTTGCCTTAAAATCTAAGTCCTCAGGGAACGCAGCGCAGCAGGTTCAAATTGTCATCTCTCTCCTGCGCGGCGATCCTCAGGATTGGGCTTTTTCCTGACACCTGGGGATCCTGTTTTGAGTGATGTTGATGCATTTTTTCAGGCCTTGGGGTTATTGTACGATGAGCCTAATGTCACTGATCAAGCTGAAAAAGCCTTGTTGGCATTAAATCAGGGGCTTGATGACGCTGAGTTATACTGTCAGAGATTCCGTAGGTGGGCAGTCCTGACCAAATGGAATGACGACGCTTTGGCAGCCCTTTTTCTGAAGGGTCTGTCAGATAATGTAAAGGATGTTATGGTGGGATTCCCTGTCCCTCTGGTCTCAATGATTCTATGTCATTAGCGATTCAAATTGACAGACGTTTGCGTGAGCGGAGAAGTGTGCGTCGAATAGTGTTGCCTTGTGAACCTGCATCTGAATCCATGCAGTGTGATAGAGTGGTTTCTGGGCACAGCGTCATGAGTTTCGAAAGCGCAATGGGTTATGTTTCTACTGTGGTGATGCCTCTCATGCTATTTCAGTCTGCCCTAAGCGGGGAAGATGTTTTGCACGCTCAGTTGTCTTGGGTAGTGTTCAGACTAAGTTTTTATTAACTGTTACTCTGATATGCTCTCTGTCCTCATTTTCTGCTCAGGCTTTCGTTGATTCTGGAGCAGCTATTAACCTGATGGATTTTGATTTTGCTAAACGTTGTGGGTTTCCCTTGATACCCCTACGGAAGTCTATTCCCCTACTGGGGATCGATTCTACCCCTTTGGCTGAGAATAAACCTCAGTTCTCTACTCAGGTGATAATGAGGGTTGAACCTGATCATCAGGAGAGCTGCAAATTTTTGGTTCTGTATAATCTGCATGACATTATCGTACTGGGTTTCCCTTGGTTACAGTCTCATAATCCTGTTTTGGATTGGAAATCTGTGTCTGTAACCAGTTGGGGCTGCCAATGTGTTAATACCAACACTCCTGTTTTTTCTGCCTCCCCCCAGGCTCAGGATGTTCTTGACTTTTTGATTGATTTTTCTGATGTGTTTAGCGAAAGTAAATCTGCATCCTTGCCTCCCCATAGGAGCTATGACTGCGCTATTGAATTAGTGCCTGGTAGTAAATTCCCTAAAGGTCGCCTTTTTAACTTATCTGTACCTGAACATGACGCTATGTGGTCTTATATCAAGGAGTCATTGGAGAAGGGTCATATCAGACCATCCTCTTCACCCTTAGGTGCCGGTTTTTTCTTTGTGGCCAAAAAGGATGGTTCATTAAGGCCGTGTATTGATTATCTCTTTTGAACAATATTACTGTGAAATATCAATATCCGTTACCCTTGATTTCTGACCTGTTTTCCAGGGTGAAAAACACTACTTGGTTTACCAAGCTTGACCTCAGGGGGGCATATAACCTTATTCGCATTAAGCACGGGGATGAATGGAAGACGGCATTTAATACCCCTGAGGGGCATTTTGAGTACCTTGTGATGCCCTTTGGGCTCACTAATGCTCCTTCTGTCTTCCAGTCCTTCATGAATGACATTTTCAGGGATTTTGTGGATAAATTTCTGATTGTTTATTTGGATGATATCTTGATTTTTTCCAAGACTGGGACTCTCATGTGAAACATGTTCGAACTGTATTCCGATTTTGAGAGAGAATGCTCTGTATGTGAAGGGATCAAAGTGTCTTTTGGCGTACAGAGGATCTCATTTTTGGGATTCATTTTGTCCCCATCTGTTATTGAAATGGACCCGGTCAAGGTTCAGGCCATCTGTGATTGGGTCCAACCTACTTCATTAAAGGCTCTTCAAAGATTTTTGGGTTTTGCCAATTTTTATCGTAAATTTATTGGTAATTTCTCGGTTATTGTTAAACCATTAACTGATTTGACCAAAAAGGGTTCTGATGTGGTGAATTGGCCTCCTGAGGCAGTCTCTGCATTTCAGGAACTTAAGCAGAGATTCACTTCTGCTCCTGTTCTACGGCAGCCTGATGTTTCTCTGCCATTTCAGGTGGAGGTTGATGCCTCTGAAATTGGGGCAGGTGCCGTTTTGTCCCAAAGAGATCCAGAGACCTCTAAAAGTAAACTTGTGCCTTTTTCTCTCGAAAATTTTCTCCTACTGAACGTAATTATGACGTGGGTAATCGGGAGTTATTGGCCATGAAGTGGGCTTTTGAAGAGTGGAGACATTGACTGGAGGGAGCCAAACATCAGGTGGTGGTCCTTACGGACCATAAGAATCTGGTTTATCTGGAATCTGCCAAGCGACTTAATCCTAGACAGGCCAGGTGGGCCTTGTTTTTCACATTTTAATTTTGTGGTTTCCTTTCTTCCTGGCACTAAGAATGTTAAGGCGGATGCCCTCTCGAGGAGTTTCCTTGCGGACTCTCCTGAGTTATCTGATCCTTCTGTTATTTTGAAAGAAGGTGTAGTTCTTTCCGCCATCTCGCCCAATTTGAGACTGGCTCTGGAGGGGTGTCAGGAGGATAGGCCCGAGCCTGCCCTGTTGGGAAATTGTTTGTCCCGGACCAGTGGAAAAAGAGTGTGATGTCTGAGATTCACTGTTCCGCGTTGGCCGGTCATCCCGGAATTTTTGGTACCAGAGACTTGGTTAGTCGGTCCTTTTGGTGGCTACCTTGTCTCGTGATGTCAGGGAATTTGTGCAGTCCTGCGGGACTTGCTCTCGCTCCAAGCCTTGCTCTCGCTCTAGTGGTTTGTTGATGCCATTGCCTGTGCCCAAGAGACCATGGACCCATATCTCTATGGATTTCATTTCCGACCTCCCTGTTTCTCAGAGAATGACTGTCATCTGGGTGATTTGTGATAGGTTTTCCAAGATGATAAATCTTGTGCCATTACCTAAGTTGCCTTCCTCCTCTGAATTGGTACCTTTGTTCCTTCAGCACGTGGTTCGTTTACACGGCATTCCTGAGAACATTGTGTCTGACAGAGGAGTCCAGTTTGTTTCCAGATTTTGGAGGACCTTTTTGTTCTAAACTTGGTGTTCAATTATCTTTCTCCTCGGCATTTCATCCTCAGACCAATGGTCAAACTGAGAGAACAAACCAGACATTGGAGACTTATCTAAGATGCTTTGTGTCTGCTGATCAGGATGACTGGGTCTCTTTTTTGCCTTTGGCTGAGTTTGCTCTTAATAATAGGGCTAGCTCTGCCACTTTGATGTCTCCATTTTTCTGTAATTCTGGGTTTCACCCTCGATTTTCTTCAGGACAGACGGAGGCTTCTGTCTGTCCAGGTGTTGACTCTGTTGTGGAGCGTATGCAACAGATTTGGGACCAGGTAGTGGAGAGGTTGTCCCTCTCTCAGGAGAGGGCCCAGCGGTTTGCTAACCGGCATAGGACTGATGGTCCTCGGTTTAAAGTGGGGGACTTGGTCTGGTTGTCCTCAAAAAATATTCCTATGAGAGTGGCATCTCCTAAATTTAAGCCTAGGTTCATTGGACCTTATAAGATCATGGAGATTCTTAATCCTGTTTCTTTTCGTTTGCTTCTTCCAGGGACATTTAAGATCCATAACGTGTTCCACAAGTCCTTGTTGAAGAGGTTTGTTGAGCCAGTGGTTCCTACTGCTTTGCCTCCTGACCCTGTTCTGGTTGAGGGCAATATGGAGTTTGTGGTTGAGAAAATATTGAATTCTCGTTTTTCTAGACGGAAACTCCAGTATTTGGTTAAGTGGAGAGGTTATGGTCAGGAAGACAATTCTTGGGTGTTTGCTTCGGACATCCATGCTAGGAGACTCATCCGTGCGTATCATAGAACTCATCCTGACCGACCTGGTTGCTCAAGTGAGGGTTCGGTGACCCCTCCTCAAGGGGGGGTACTGTTGTGAATGGACTTGAAATGAGTTCTGAGCAGAGGCTCCCTCTGGTGGTTACAAGCGGTACTGGACTGTCCAGTGAAGATTGTGAGGATTGGGAATCAGGTGTTACTGACTGGTCTTATATAAGGGAGTCGCCTTCCCATCAGGGTTGCCGGTGATCAATTGTTCTGGTCTCAATCCTTGATTCCTGTTTCCTTTGTAGCCTGCTGTGTCGTGTCTGCATCTCCTGCTAACAGATAAGACATTTTCTTCTTTTTGTTTTTGTGCTTGATTTTTGCATTTTGTCCTGCACTTCTGTGGGGGCCTTCAGGGTCCCCTCCGGGGGCTTTTGCCCTCTCAGTTTAGTTCAGCCACTGATGTTTGTACATTTGCTTTTTCCAGTTTTTTCAGTGGCTGCTGTTTTGATTTTGTTACACCAGAGAACTAATTTAGGTGGTAGAGGTCGTGTGATCTCAGGTGTTTTTGAAATTAGTAGAGTTGGTGCTTTTCAGGGTTTTTTTGGGATTGCAGTAAGTGCCCTTCCTATCCTTTTCTATTTAGGTAGTTTGGGCCCCAACGTTTGCTCATACTATTTTCTGTCTTTGTCAGTATTTCTTCTTGTCTAACCGCCATTACATGTTTGGGGGTTTTCTATGTTCTTTGGGGATCTGCTCCGGGGCAGATAGCTTTCCTCTTTCTATCTTTAGGTGTAGTTAGTTTCTCAGGCTGTGACGAGGCGTCTAGGACCAACGTAGGAACGCTCCACGGCTGCCTCTAGTTGTGGTGGTTAGTCAGGGTACTGCAATCTCATAGTTTCCAACTGCTCTGGTGTATTGCCTTTTTTTTTTACCTGCACTCCTCAGCTACTGAAACATAACAGGCAGGCCAGTTTTAGAATTTTGTGAATATGGTAAAAAAAAATCCAAAGAACAGTTGAGGAATTGCACTTTTTTTTGCTAATTTTTTTTCTATTTTCAAGTACACGGTATGATAAAACTAATGATATCATCAAAAAATACAACTCGTCCCACAAAAAACAAGCCCTCACAGGCTATATTTACAGAAAAATAAAAAGTTATGGCTCTGGGAAGAAGGGGACCGAGAAAAAGAAAAATGAAAAAGGGCTGCGGTGTGAAGGGGTTAAACTTTTTTTGGATTCAAGGATTTATCCATACATTGTAACTTGGTTCTTGCTACATTTTGCTAGTATACCGTATATACTCATGTATAAGCCGACCCGTGTATAAGCCGACCCCCCCTAATTTTGCCACAAAAAAATGGGAAAACTTATTGACTCGCGTATAAGCCTAGGGTGAAAAATGATTATGCCCCCATATGATGCTCCACAGATTATGCCCCCATATGCTGCACAGATTATGCCCAATATGCTCCACAGATTATGCCCCCATATGCTCCAGATTATGCCCCCCATATGCTCCAGATTATGCCCAATATGCTTCAGAGATTATGCCCCCATAAGCTCCAGATTATGCCCCCATATATTCCACAGATTATGCCCCGTATGATCCACAGATTATGCCCCCATATGCTCCAGATTATGCCCCATATGTTCCACAGATTATGCCCCCATATGCTCCAGATTATGCCCCCATATGTTCCACAGATTATACTCCCATATGCTCCATATTATGCCCCCATATGCTCCAGATTGTGCCCCCCTATGTTCCACAGATTATGTCCCCATATGCTCCAGATTATGCCCCATATGTTCCAGATTATGCCCTTATATACTCCAGATTATGCCCCATATGTTCCAGAGCTTATGCCCCATATGCTCCATATTATGCCCCCATATGCTCCACAGATTATGCCCCCATATGATCCACACATTATGCCCCCATATGCTCCATATTATGCCCCCATATGCTCCAGATTATGCCCCCATATGTTCCACAGCTTATGCCCCATATGCTCCATATTATGCCCCCATAAGCTCCAGATTATGCCCCCATATGTTCCACAGCTTATGCCCCATTGCTCCATATTATGCCCCCATATGCTGTACAATTATGCCCCATATGATGCTGCAAAAAAAAATGACATACTCACCTCTCATCGCTGGGGGCCAGATGCCGGTGTCCTGAGCAGGCGGTGACACCGGCGCGCTATGGGGGACAGGTGCCGGTGTCACCGCACTAATGACATCATCGCGCCCTCTGCCTGATCATTCACAGCCAGAGGGAGTCAGACAGGACGCAGCGTGCAGCAGTGGAACGGGACAGGTTATCGCTATACTCACCCCTCCGCCGGCGGGTCTTTGCAGCCTCTCCTCTTCTCCCGGCGCTCTCCGCAGCGCTTCCTTCCTACAGCGGTCACATGGTACCGCTCATTAAAGTCATGAATATGTGCATATTCATGACTTTAATGAGCAGTGCCATGTGACTGCTGCAGGAAGGAGCCGGAGATCGTGGGAGAAGCAGGGGGGCTGCAGAGACTGCACCGGCGGAGGGGTGAGTATGATCCGACAACCCCGCTCCCCCTCCCCCGCCGACCCCGTATATGACCCGCGTATAAGCCGAGAGGGGGACTTTCAGCCCTAAAAAATGGGCTGAAAATCTTGGCTTATACACGAGTATATACGGTACTAAACTCACAAAAAATCTTCCAAAACTTTTTAGGGATTCAATGATTCTTCCATACACTGTAATGCGGTTCTTCTTATATTTCGAAGGTATATTAAAGTCTAAAAACTCTAAAAAAAAGCTTACAAAAATGTGTATGAATTCAGTGATTCTTGCTTACAGTTTAACGTGTTTTGTATAAAACTACGGGGAGCTAAAATTTTAAAACCGCTTGGCCTGGCACAGTTCACAAAATATTTTTGGTCAACAAATTGACTACAGTATTGTCATCTATTCTGTAAAAATTCCTTGTGTGAAATTTCATTGGTTTGAAATAAAATACAAAATTAGCCTGCTACAGTTGTACACTTTCATAATATTTTAATGAGGACATTCAGTTTTTGCTTTCAAAGGTGATTGGATGACCCTGCTTGTAATTTTTGAAATGCTTTGCACTTAGTGCATAGCTTGTTTGAGTCTTGGAGTACCACTACATGATACTTTGAACAGTGTTTATGAGGCACTCCTTTATGTCTAAAAAGAGTGTATTTGTTAGGTGCTGGGATTCTCCCACTGCACAGGGTAGATCCCAAGCTGTGTAATTTTTTGTGGCCTCCCATTCAGCTTCAGCTGCAGTGGACGCTGCCAGCAAAGACATCAGTCCCAGCGTCTTGCTCACACTCGTGCTGTTCACTTGGTTACTGCTGGCTCCACAGTCAAAGCTTTAGTATCCAGCAATAGGCAGCATCGAACAGATGTTCCTGGACCTAAGTCCAGAAATCACTCCACTGAGCATGCTCGTGAGTCAACCTCTCATTGGTGGTAGGTTGTCATCTGCTTGGGTGACGTGGCAGTTCCGGATTGGCCCACAAGCAAAGTCCTGTCAGACTGGATTTGAGCAAGGAACGTATGAAAGGTCCTTTGGTGCACACATCAGGATGCTTAGATAACACTTGTTTTGCTGTTTGTTTGTAGGTGAGACAGTCACCACCCTGCTAGTGTGTTTTCGTCAGGCAGTGTAGGGTGGGAACTCCCGCTTGCTCTTAGCACCTGCACCGGTTGACTTTGTTGCATGTGCGTGTTTCACAAGCCGTGTGACAGGGCAGACTCAATCACCAGCTTAGTGGGGGGTGAGTTATAGGGATCCCAACTAGCATCATTACTACTGTGCACCTGTGACATCTAACAGGTAACAGCTTAGAGTGCTCTCAGTTTGGTTCTGCTTTGTGAAGTAACAGAGTCAGGCACTTTGCACTCTGTTCACACCGAGTGACACTTAACTCGGTGTGCTTATGGTGCTTGCTCGCCGCTTCACTTCGCCATTATTAGGGCAGCACGGTGGCTCAGTGGATAGCATACAGCTTGCAGCGCTGGAGTCCTGGTTCGAATCCCACTAGGACACATCTGCAAGGAGTTTGTATGTTCTCCCGTGTTTGCGTGGTTTTTCCGGGTACTCGGTTTCCTCCACACTCCAAAAAAAACATACAGATAGGAATCTAGATTGTGAGCCCATTGGGACGCGACGATAATGTGTGCAAACTGTAAAGCGCTGCGGATATGTAGCGCTATATAAAAATAAGATTATTTATTATTATTATCTTCTAGCTACGGTTTCTCCATAACACACGGTGGACCCGAGTTGCAATCACACCTATCATAATTTATTGGGTTCAATCGCAAACCGAACAGATCTTAGCGCCATGGTCTGGCAAACAATGGCAGATGAGCAGCAGCTACTGCGGAATATCCAGCAACTGGAGAGCAGGTTGTCTGTTTTAAAACGCGCAACTTCAGATGTGGATCAATCCGCAGTAGCGGCGCAGGCAGCCAGTGAGTCCGCTACCAAGATTTCAGCTGCGACTTCTGTCCCGCTTTTTCCACACTTCCCACTTCCCAATAAGTTTTCTGGGGATAGCAAGGCTTGCAGGGGATTCGTGACCCAGTGCTCGATCCAGCTGGATCTACTGGTTTCACGTTTCTTGACTGAACGGGCCAAAGTGAGTTTTGTGGTCTCTCTTTTGACGGACAGGGCGTTGGAGTGGGCTACGCCATTATGGGAACGTAGGGACCTGGTGGTTTGGAGTGCCTCTCATTTTTTGAGCACTCAGAAAGAGGTCTTTCTAGGACCCCAAGTTACCAATGAAGTCGCACTCCAACTCCTGGCCTTGACGCAGGGCTCTATTCCGACCAATCACTTTGTTAAACAGTTTCGGACGTTAGCTTCCGAGCTGGAGTGGCCAGATAAGGTCTTGATCCCGCTGTTCTGGAGAGGTCTTACAGACCACGTTAAGGATGCTCTGGCCACTAGGGATATCCCAACTACACTGTAGGATTTAATATCTATATCCACTCTTATAGACTTTCGGTATGCCGATCGAAGGTTGGAACGAGCACAGTGTAGGCAAAGGATTCAGTTGGCACCTAATTTCACCAATCTTTTGGGGTCTCCAACTCGGACTAACATACTGAGGGAACCTCTGGAGGGTCATCGGGTGGAGGCTAAATCCCGTCCCATACGTCCATCTCCAGTTTGTCAGATTTCTGGGCAGGCTGGTCATGTCACCAACAGGTGCCCCAAGTGGTAAGGAGAATGTCTGTGTCAAGTAGTTATTGGAGGGAGTGCTCCAGATTCGTCAGAGGTGTCCTCCAAATTAACATTTAAGGTGACACTGTCCTATAGGTCGACCTCACTCATTGCAGAGGCTTGCGTGGACTCCGGGGCAGAGGGCAATTTCATGTCCTCTTCTTCGCCCATCAACACGCAATACCCCTAGTGATACTCTCTAAGCTTATTACCATCCAAGTGGTTAATGACTCTGTACTACCCTACCAAATCACCCATCAGACCATTCCTGTTACCCTCGAGTTTTCTCCAAAACACCAGGTATTAATCTCTTTGCTGGTCATCCCCGAGGGTATTGATGAGGTGTTGCTGGGTATGCCTTGGTTGTGTCACCTTTCACCCATATTGATTTGGCTACTGGGAGTATACAGGGATGGAGTAGGTCATGCAAGGGACAGTAGTATAAGAAAACGTATGCACAGCCTGTATAGAGGTGCAAGAGTAGGTGCCCAAACCATAGGAAGAAAAAGAAACTCTGCACTCAACTTAATGTAGATATACAAAAGGAAGGATTTTATTGTGGTCCAAAGAACAGAGGTAGTATACAGGGAGGACGTTTCGGTCTCACGACCTTCATCAGCTACTACAATAGATAATCCAATATTTAATAGAAAAATAAAAATACAAAAGGAATATAAACCCAGAAACAAAGGTTTCTTTACTTGCGATACCTCATTCGCAGTTTACGTCATAAAATGTCCTTCTGGACTACTGGAGGTGAATGCCTCTTCCGTCGGTGCAGGGGCTGTTATACCAGAAGGATGCTAACAGTCGGAAACGGCCTTGCTACTTCTTCTCTAAGTCCTTCTCACCGGCGGAGAAGAATTATGCCATGAGGACAGGGAGCTACTGGCCATGAAGTTGGCCTTCTTCGAATGGAGACATCCCCTGGAGTGAGCTCGGCATCCCTTCCAGGTTTCATGGAGCATAATAATTTGCTCTATCTGCAGATGGCCCAACGGCTAAATACTCGCCAGGTCAGGTGGTCTCTATTCTTCTCCTGATTTAAGTTTAACATACATTTTCTCTAAGGGGAAAATAATTTACAGGCTGATGCCTTCTCCCTTTCATTCGTATCTTCCAAAGAAGGGGAAGATCCCCGGCTAATCGTTCCCTTGGAGAGTCTGCAAACGGTGGCTCCGGTTTCGCTTGAGTTGGTGCCTCTGGGCAAGACTCTTCAACCACCGAACCAGCGGCCGGAGGTCCTCTCTTGGGCTCCCACATCTAAGTTGGGTGGGCACTTGGGGACCAAGAGGACTACTGAGCTCCTGGCGAGGTCATATTGGTGGCCGCGGATGGCACATGACATTAGGGACTACGTTCAGGCCTGTGTTTCTGTGCCAAGAACCGGCCTTACCAGCAGAGGCCCATGGGCTTGTTACATCCCCTGCCGGTGGCAGATAAGCCCTGGGAAATGGTGGCATGGACTTCATTGTGTGCTTGCCCAAGTACCATAACAATACTGTCATCTGGGTTGTCACCGATTATTTCTCCAAGATGGTACATGTTGTTCCCCTTCCGCGTGTACCGTCGGCACGGGCTCTGGCCGTGCTTTTCGTGAAGCATGTCTTCTGTCTCCACGGGTTGCCTAATAAAATAGTCAGTGACCAGGTTCCCCAGTTCGCTTCTCGGTTCTGGAGAGAGCTCTGTCGGCTGCTCAGTATTGAGCTTAATCTCTCTTCAGCATATCATCCTGAGATGAACGGATTGGTGGAGAGGGCCAATCAGACTCTGGTCACATATTTACGGCACTTTGTCTCTGCCAGGCATGATGACTGGGCAGCCTTACTACCATGGGCAGAGTTTGCCCTTAACAATGCTGTCGACGATTCTTCAGGGCAGACACCATTCCTCCTTAATTACGGTCAGCATCTGCGTGTTCCTGTGCCTATTTTGTCTTCCGACTCTAGGGTGGTGGACTGGGCTGTGGAGGTTTGTGACATCTGGGACTGCACACAGAATGCCATCAAGGCCTCTAAGGAGAGAATGAGGGTCTCCACCGACTCACATTTCTGCCCGCTCCTGTCTTCATGCCGGGCGATTTAGTGTGTCTCTCAGCTCGTAATATCAAGCTGCACGTAGAGTCCGCTAAATTTGCTCCTCATTATTTAGGTTCTTTTAAAGTCCTTGAGCAGGTAAATCCTGCAGTATATCGCCTGTCCCTTCCACCGCGCCTAAATATTACGACACCTTTCACGTCTCCCTGTTGAAACCCGTTCACATGTCTCGGTTTTCTGGGTCTTCTGCTGGGACTTCAGATACGTCTTTGGATGATTTTGAGGTGAACGCGATTGTCGGATCTAAGGTGGTGCATGGCAAAACATTTTTTGGGGTCGAATGGAAGGGTCATGCACCAGAGGATAGGACCTGGGAGTCGGTTGAGCACATTCATGCTCCCCAGCTTATTGCAGATTTTGAGAGGAGCGAGGTTCGCCAGGGGGGTAATCACTCCACTGAGCATGCTCGTGAGTCAACCTCTCATTGGTGGTTGGTCATCAGCTGCTCGGGTGACGTGGCAGTTCTAGATTGGCACACGAGGACTTGAGCAAAAAAAAAGGTCCTCTGGTGCACATCAGCGCGCTGGTCAGGCAGTGTACGTTGGGAACTCCCACTTGAGCTTAGCACCTGCACCGGGTGACTTCATCACATGTTTAGGTAGAGGAGAATGACGCGCACTCAATAAATTAGAAAGGTGCAGACTGAACTGGGAAACAAGACCACTTTAACAAAATAGAAAAGCAGTCGCACTCAAGAGCAAAATATTGTGCTAATGGAGTTTCTTTTTATTATTCAATGCATATTTAAACAATACCACATGGATGAAAAAGGACACAAAAGTATACCGAGGTAACGTTTCGACCCACAATGGAGTCTTTATCAAGCCTCACTGTAAAATAAATATACAGAAAATTAGTATGCTAGTAAAGTAGTAGTACAAAGACAAACAAGTTATACAATATAAATGTGTTAACAGAAAAATAAAAGCTATGTACAATATTCAAAGACAGTGCTGTCTAAATAAAGATGCTGGACAAATAGATATAGATAAACATATATAAATATGTTACTTAAACCCAAACCATGGGTAACACAATTCAGCATGGTTCCAACAATTAACAGGGCAACTCCTTACATGATTAGATCAACGAGAAGATAAGAGCATCTAGCCCAACTAGATAGCAGAGAGTTAAACGAAGTTTATATTCCAAAAATAAATTTTATTGAAAATATACATATATAAAAACGTTCACAAAAATATGTAACACGAATGAAGTATAATGGTAGATGAAACAAAAAAGGAACCTGGAAAACATTGAATAGTGCACTAACTCTGCGTGCTCACCCTAATGAAGCCCAAAATAAAAACGGTAATAAAAAAAAAATTTATAAAAAAAAATCACAAATAATGAAGCAAAAGTGAATATATGGGCATAAGTGGGTGAAGCCTAGCATCGGCAAGATGGCATTATAAGGGCTGACAATGTATGGTAACGCATATATATATGCAGTAAACCTCCCTATAAACTGCCACCCAACAATTAAATGGGGTTATTTGAGGGCAAAAAATACACCACGTAATCTTTTGCTGGGGACTAGATATAAACAGAGAGATTCGAATCCACCTATTAGATTTATATCTACCTTCAATAACAAATGGTCACAGATGAGGCAAATTTTATCTAAACATTGGCCAATACTTCGTTCAGACCCCATTTTGAGGGATATTCTACCTGACCGCCCACTCCTTACAGCTAGGAGGTCACCGAATTTAAAAGATCTTTTGGTCAAAAGTCACTATGTGGCAAATCCACCTGATCACTTTGGTGCTGGTGTACAGAGACAGGGGTGTTTTCCCTGTGGCTCATGTTTGGCCTGCAGAAACATCCGCCGTACACTTACCTTCGGAGGTGCGGGTGATGGTGGGAACTACTGGATTAGACATTACATTTCTTGTAGTACAAGTTATGTTGTATATTTGGCCACCTGCCCTTGTGGCCTCAACTATGTGGGCTTGACCTCACGTGAATTTCGTATAAGTGTGAGAGAGCATATCCGCGATATTAACGCTGCCAAAGAAGCATTGGATATTGGAGCTCTGAAAACAATCCCTCGACATTTCAGACTGCACCATAGATGCGACCCAACCGGTCTTAAATTTGTTGGTATTGACCGGGTACGTACTGGCATCAGGGGCGGAGACATGAAACGCACCCTGGCGCAACTTGAGTGTCGATGGATTACGACCTTGGACACAATAGCCCCTAGGGGATTGAATGAGAAACACTCCTTTGCATGTTTTCTGTAAATGGTCTGCATATCTGCCGTTTCGGGTTCTTCTCTTTTCCTTTGTTTTTATTGTTGTGTGCTGTTTTTAATCATTGGTTGTTATGTTCACAGAAATAATGAAATACATTTTTCCTTTCTGCATCTGATCGTATACTCATGATGGGTTCAGTGGGATGAGTAATCAAGTGGAGTCCATGACACGGAGGATGGATGTGGGGAGTCATCCCAATATGTGACATACAGATGTTCTCACCGGAGCATTGAGCACATGATTTACTTGGCAGTGACCTATGGACATTGACACAGTCTATATATGTATTATACTGTATGTTATTATTTTTGATGTATTGATGTACTTATTATTTATTATTAATTTTTTATTATAATTTATTTTTGTCATTTATGATGTTACTATTAAGGTCACGATATGGGCCTTTTATTTATATCTTGTTTGCTTTCTTTTTTATTTTATATTATTTCTAATTATGTTGTTATAATTTGATTTCTTGATTATTTCTGTAGTACTGATCGTTTTTGATTTTTTATTAGTTATTTTTTGATTTTCGTTTTTTTATTTCTTATCATTATTTTTCATTATTTTATTGGTTTGATTCTATTCGTTGGATTGTAGTCCCTCTGAGCCTGCCTAATTATTCAATCAGCCCCACACCCCCGTTAGGGAGACACTATTCTCCTGCCCTTACCGTTGCCAGTAATTACGATGTCCCCCATTTAGCTGCGCATGCGCGTGCGGCATCAGCGGTCTGCTCCGTCTATGGCCTCCATAAAGATGGCGGTGGGGTCGCTTGACGTCACAGGAAGTTTTTCCTTGACCTGCACCGTCATCGGAGGGCCGGAAGTGGCGCGGACATCGCCGTTGCGGCAGCACCCACATGCGCAGCATCATAATGGGTAATCATTCCCACCTGGTCATTATGCTATATATAGTTTGCCAGTACCTCACTCCACATCGCCCACCGAGGAAGCTGAAGATAGCGAAACGTGCGTTGGGGCACGTACCTGGCACATTGTCCCGACATGGTTAAGCACGGCTGCACACACTTACCACGAACGATCCACCACGTCATATCCTCCATTAAGGTCTGTCCTCTACTCACATGACATTTCTTAAGATAACAGCGTTTGCTTTCCTCTCCCTATTATATTCTGACACTGTATTACAGGCCCGGCTGGGTCTTTTGCTGTGTCTACACTATATTTCCTTATCAAGGACACTCCTCAGGTCAGTAAGGCATGTTTTCCTTTAGTATTTACCCCTCTTTCATCCCCTTTGCATGACCAATTTATAACTTACTAACTAGTTAACCATTTGATTGATTCTTTCTATATGTGTTACCCGATCCTATGTTAGTTACATATTACCTGCCATTATTTACTAGGTATATTTATATATGTTTATCTATATCTATTTGTCCAGCATCTTTATTTAGACAGCACTGTCTTTGAATATTGTACATAGCTTTTATTCTTCTGTTAACACATGTTTGTATATAGCGCTTTCATTTATATTGTATAACTTGTTTGTCTTTGTACTACAACTTTACTAACATACTAATTTTCTGTATATTTATTTTACAGTGAGGTTTGATAAAGACTCTATTGTGGGTCGAAACGTTACCTTGGTATACTTTATTTGTCCTTTTTCGTCCATGTGGTGTTGTTTAAATATATTCATTGAATAATAAAAAGAAACTCCATTAGCACAATGTTTTGCTCTTGATTGCGACTGCTTTTCTATTTCGTCACATGTTTCACAAACCGTGTGACATGGCAGGCTCAATCACCAGCTTAGTGCGGGGTGAATTATAGGGATGCCAACTAGCGTCATTACTACTGTGCACCTGTGACGTCTAACAGGGCACAGCTTAGAGTGTGATATGATTTAAACCAATAGAAAATGAGTCTTCCCTAACAGGGAGTATCGGAGATTGGTGTATATAACCTATACCTCTCAAACAGGGAGCATATTCATTAGCTGTTTTAGATTTTATGTGTTTGGAAAATTTGCACATTTTATGGAGGTGGTAGCCTCTTCTTAAAATTAACTAGTAAAGGTTAAGTTTTAACAAACCACTTTGTTGCTAATATATATATTTCCTATGTGGTACCTATGGTGAAGGAGGAATCTGTTTTCCTTGATAAAATAGAATCCCTTTGGCTAATTCTCCAATAATTTTGTGTGCAAAAAAATATTTTGGGAGCTGTTTCAGGCTGGTGTACACTTTGAGCGTATACTTCCCAGCAACAGTATGGTATAGCTATAAAACACAGTGTGCAGCTAGGGGATGTGTGGCTGGTTTGGCTGTGCAGCAGGAGAAGCTACACAGAATTAAAATAGGATGGTGTAGGCAATGAGAAATCTGGCAATATAGGGCACTGGCAGCAGCAGTAGTACTGTATTGGTATAAAAAAAACAATAGGCAGCCAGGAAATGTGTAGGTGTAGAGGCTTGTGCAGTGGCAGGAGCAGAAGTTCCATGGTATAAAAATAAGATGGGGCAGGCTAGGAGTTTTCTGGCAGTGTACAGTACAGCCAGCAATGGCAGCAGTGATACAGTATGGTTATTAAGCACATTGGACAGACAGGAGATATATGGCTGGCATGGCTTCTGGAGTGGCATTAGTTACAGGGTAGAAAAATAGTATGGGGCAGGCAAGGAGATGCCTGGCTGTGTAGAGTTAGCAAAGGCAGCCCTGGCAGCATCAGTACTATAGTATAAATTACATGATTGACAATGAGTGGATGTCCAGCTGAGTGTGTGCCATCAGCATTGGCAGAAACAGAAGTATGTAATAGCAGAGGTAATGGACAGTTGGGAAGGCAGATGGTTTGGCCAATTTAATCTTTGGCATCAGTCGTAGGTGAAAGAAAGTTGGCACTAATCCATGCCTGAATCATTTTGACAAAAGTAAGGTTTTCCACATTAGCGGCAGATAACATGGTCCACTTGGGTATGAAAAAGCCACCAGCTGCACTGTACCCTCTCTGACATTACACTACTAGAGGTTGGACATGGCAGTGTGCTAATATAAATGTGGTCCAGTTCTTGCTATTGGTCCAATCTTCTAACACAGAAATGCAGGGGATCAGGGATCAGGGCTCAGGGTATCAGCCTGAGAAAGGTCAAAGAGTATGTGTGACAGAACCTGGCTGATTAGCCAGTACATCTTTGCTGTAGTGTGCTAGTATTTTGCAATGGCGGATAAAACATTTGATCCATCATGTCAATTTAGGAAGACAGAAAATAATCCTCCATTTTGCTATTATAGTGAAGGTCTATCTAATAGGCGTCTCTTTGATTGCAACTATATGACTGTCATCCAACAAGCATTCCAGCACACAGCTTGCCATGCTGGCCAGCATGATTGAGGACCACGTTCATTAATTTTCATCACCCACCTCTGCTTTTCCGTTGTCATACCCAGCGCCATCATCATTGTTTTCACTGTCAGCCTTGTCACCCTGCTTGTGACAACTCTATCACTCTCCGAATAGAATCATAGAATCATAGAATGGTAGCGTTGGAAGGACCTCCTGGGTCATCTGGTCCAACTCCCTGCTCAAAGCAGGATTCACTAAATTATCCCATTTTGATACAGGAAAGATGTGTATCTTTGTACAGTGTTAGACAGTAGATCAGGCTAAACTAATTTTGTATTAGTCTAGCCTGATGAAGAGACTTGAGTAGTCTCGAAAGCTTGCAATTTGTTACCATCTTTTCAGTTAGCCATTAAAAGGTATCAACCACTGAGGACTCTCAATTCTAAATATTTTTAAATCATCCCAGACAGATGTCTGTCCAGCCTCTGTTTGAAGACTTCCATTGAAGAAGAACTTATCTCCTCTTGTGGCAGCCTGTTCCACTCATTGATCACCCTCACTGTCAAAAATCTTTTTCTAATATCTAATCTCTATCTCCTCTAGTTGAGCGATACGATAATGCAAATATCGGCTATCGGCCGATATTAGCTCTATCGGCCTTTCGATAATTAGTTTCGATATTTTCGTCTTATCGAATACCGGAATCGGATTTGTCACTGTCACTGTCTGTGTCCGTCGGTCGGGTCTGTCACTGTCAGTGTCCGTCGGTCGGGTCTGTCAGGAGTCAGCGGCACTTACCTGGCAGAAGATCTCCGGCGGTCACGGCCTGGACTGCTTCATGGCCGCCATCCTCTTCTCCCCGGCGGTCACATGCAGTTTTCTCGCGATAACTGCAGTGACTGCTGGGTAATCCCGGCCGTAAAGCAGTCAGTCCGATGACGTCACCGCCGGGGGAAGCAGGTAATCAGCTGTGCTGCGTCGCGATGACAGGCTCTGCCTGTCATTGCGATGTAGCAGAGTAGTATAGGGACCCCAGTATTCGTCAAACTCAAATCTGACAGGTCGACACGCCCCCTATCATTTAATCTGTCTCCCTGTCAGATTGATCCAGGTCGTCATGTCCCCTGGCTGAACTTTGCTCAGGCTGGGAAATCTGGTCTGCTGGATTTGTGAATTTCAATCAAAGTGATTTATTCATGTCTATTTATATTTTATTCAGTGACTTTGATTAGTCTGTGGAGTTTTATTGTATTAAAGAGCGCTTCTTGATTTTATAAGTCTCAGGAAGAAACTTTTAAGGACCCAGTAAATGTATAAGGAGTTCTAGTTAAATACAGACTTCTGTATATAACTAGTATATAATGATTTTTAGTGAATTAAAGAGTGAATCTTGATCTTTTTTGTGGTGAGAAACTTTTAAGGACCCAGTAAATAACAGCTTAGTCGTGTTTTCATACTTGATCTTTATTTGCTTTAATTTAATAGCGGACCCTTTTTATTCAAGATGGAGTCCAGATATTCTCGCGTTCAATATTCTGCTTTGCTTTCACCAGAACAATCGGGTAAATTTTACACCGTATATAGTGTACGTCGTATTGTGTCGGGCTGTCTGAGTCTGCGCTTTGTATATATAAACGATATATTTCATTCTTATTTAAGAAGAGGGAGTCCATTCAGACTACTCCTACGAGAACCGGTTCATTACGCAGAACCTGTTAGAGGAAGGCAACTCTGCTAGCGGGCGACGAGCTTCAAGCTCTCACCAGTCTGTCACAGGCAAGAAACCTATAGCTATATCATATGTTTTAAACCTATGTATCTAGACGGGTAAAACGTGGTAGCTGTAAATTTATAACGTCTACTATTAATATTAATAATTAATATAGACTGTCGTTAAAATCCATACAGTTAATTTTATTTTACCTGACTGGGTCGTTAGCTAGACATGTTTTAATAATATAAACATTTTCTCATACAGATACAGCTGTAGCGGACTGGACGGTTGGTAACCCTGTGGCGACTGAGCCGCTCGAGCATCGCGATTCCGATGTTGAGATCGTGGAGGATCCCCAGGATTCAGATGTCGAGTTTGTAGAACCGGACTATAATCCTCCCAACGCTCCTAAAAGATGGGGTGATTCGCTAAGCACACGGCTCTGGAATAGAAAAGGTAGCGGGTCCATGAACCCAGGGTGATATGTGTTTGTACCCTCTGTACCCTGTGACGCCACCAATAACTAGGGGATATATTTTATTTACGCACGTTACGATAGCTTTGCGAATTTAGCTTTGTGCGTGTGGCCCGCGTAGATATCATCTCTGTGGCGAGTAATAGTTATATTTTATTTACAGATGTTAAACTAACGAGCAGGAGGCTGCAGCTTGAAAAAGAAAACACACCCATACGAAAACGTCCGAGCACCTCCACACCGTTTAATTCACCAATCTCTGAACTACACTACACGTCTCATACTTGTAAGCATATATGTCTACGCAGTTCTATAGTGTAGTTATACACGCAGATAAAAATTTCTGCGGTAACTAGTTTTATTTACCTGTGTCAAGTTAGCTTTGTGAGTGTGTTGTGCGCATTCATGTATGCTATATTTTATTTACAGCTGCTAAAGTATCGCCCGTGAGGTTGCAGTTTGAGGGAGAAAACAGCCCCATACGGCAGCGTCCGAGCAGCGAGATGTCTGTTAATTCAGCATTCTCTGTAGATCAGCACCCGGGGCATACTTGTAAGTATATATGTCTAGGCCGCTCTATAGTGTACTTATACAAACAATCATGCATCGGTTTCACAGATAATCGGTGCTAGTAGCTTTACAAATATCGCGTTGAATCAGAGCCATGTGGCTCATGTAGCTCTTCCTATATCTCCCCACTTAGCGGTTAACTACACCACGTATCTTTTCTTTAGTTACGGAGGATCGTCATTCGCGAGTTTTGCAGCAGCGCAATTATGGATTTGAGAACAGAACGGAGGTGAGAACGGAGCCTCTTTCACACGGGTGTGTCGCAGATCGTGAAGAAAACGACGCGCCAACCGAGCACCCCGGGAATGCTGAGAGTAGTCGGCTTAAGAATATACGTCTGTGTCAAGCTACAGAATCTGCAAATAGCAGCGCGGAAGCAGCAGCTGCCAATTCAGCCGATGCATTAGCACCAAAGAAACGCGCGGTATCGCGCCGGCGTGTAAGTAAGAAGCAGAAGGATGATGGTCGATCGCCTTACACACCAACACCCGTATGGACTGGTGAACACACCAAAATGTTTCTTGACATGTCTGCACAGTACGTGCATAATAAACTCTCGCAGAACAGACTAAAATCTTTCTGCGACACGTATGAAAGACTGATAAGTGCATGTCCAACACCCGACATTATTGCAGAGCTGTGCGATTTTAAACAAAATTATGCAAATGTATGATTTTAAACAAAGATTATGCAACTGTACAGTCAACTTCTGTGAAATAAACCTGTCTGCCTGAGAACGTGTGGTTATGAATTGAAAAATAATTAAAATGATCACGCATTACACCCTAGGGGATCGATACACGTGCCCCTGCGCATTTACACAACTATGATGTCACTGGAAATGCCAGCATCCACGAGCAAACATTCGGTCATAGCAGGGAGCATCTTGATACACACATATGGAAATTCTCGCGGGGCGCCTCTGTAGGCAATAGTGTTTGTGATAGTGGTGAGAGTTTTGGGGTTGATAGTTGTACGCACGACTTTTTACTGTTCTTTAGCAACGGTAAATTTTCAAACTATACATTTATAGACCACAATGCAGGACACTACGATTCTTACTTTATTGTTAAGGAGCTGATTTTTGAAAACTAATGGTAAATGTGATAGCCCGAGGTGTCGTGGTCTCGTGTGTGACGATACCCGATTTGTCTATATGGTTCTCACTAAATTACCACAGGTCGCGGGATTTTCAGTTTTCCACACTTTTTTAAATACCTGAGAAAACAAAGCTATGTAGTTCCCATACCCGATGTGGAATATTATGGTCTAGAGTACATGGCACAGGGTTCTTCTGGTATGACATGAGAGTCAGAAACATTTGTCATGTGCCAAAATAGGCCGGGACACGTCTCAACATGCCGCAATTTTTTGTTGAATGGTGATCAAAAACGAATATTATGGTCTAGAGTACATGGCATAGGGTGCTTCTGCTATGACATGATAGTCCGAAACACAGATATGTTAAAAAGTTTGTAGCCATTTTTGTTGAGTAGTGGTCAAAACCGCTGCATAGGTGTAGGCCTTTGCCAAAATAGGTCTTTCTGGTACGACATGGGAGTCAGAAACACAGCTATGCTAAAAAAGTTTGCACCCAATTTTTTGTTGAATACTGATCAAGATCGATTATTATGGGCTATGGTACATGGCACAGAGTGCTTCTGGTATGGCATGAGCGCCCGAAACACAGGTATGTTAAAAAGTTTGTACCTGATTTTTGTTGAACGCTACTCAGTATCGTTGCATAGGAGTGGGTATGTACCAGTCGTACTATAATGAAAATGATGCAAATAAGGGTCTTTTTTAGCTAAAAAGCGCTAGCTGCAGCGGTGCTGGTACAGCATAAGTGTGCTGTGGGTGCATGAGTGGCGTGAAATGTTTAAAAATGATTCAGCGGATCAGCACCATCTATGAAATGTGGTATTTTCCAAGCACCAGCGATAATCTGTTTGCCCCCTACATTAAACTACTCTATAGGGATGCGCTGTAGGGGTCCGTGTATTCGCTATAGAAACACAGGTATGCTAAAAAGTTAGCACCCACTTTTTAAATACCTGAGAAAACAAAGCTATGTAGTCTCCATACCCGATGTGAAATATTATGGTCTAGAGTACATGGCACAGGGTGCTTCTGGTATGACATGAGAGTCAGAAACATTTGTCATGTGCCAAAATAGGCCGGGACACGTCTCAACATGCCTCAATTTTTTGTTGAATGGTGATCAAAAACGAATATTATGGTCTAGAGTACATGGCACAGGGTGCTTCTGCTATGACATGATAGTCAGAAACATTTGTCATGTGCCAAAATAGGCCGGGACACGTCTCAACATGCCTCAATTTTTTGTTGAATGGTGATCAAAAACGAATATTATGGTCTAGAGTACATGGCACAGGGTGCTTCTGCTATGACATGATAGTCCGAAACACAGATATGTTAAAAAGTTTGTAGCCATTTTTGTTGAGTAGTGGTCAAAACCGCTGCATAGGTGTAGGCCTGTGCCAAAATAGGTCTTTCTGGTACGACATGGGAGTCAGAAACACAGCTATGCTAAAAAAGTTTGCACCCAATTTTTTGTTGAATACTGATCAAGATCGATTATTATGGGCTATGGTACATGGCACAGAGTGCTTCTGGTATGGCATGAGCGCCCGAAACACAGGTATGTTAAAAAGTTTGTACCTGATTTTTGTTGAACGCTACTCAGTATCGTTGCATAGGAGTGGGTATGTACCAGTCGTACTATAATGAAAATGATGCAAATAAGGGTCTTTTTTAGCTAAAAAGCGCTAGCTGCAGCGGTGCTGGTACAGCATAAGTGTGCTGTGGGTGCATGAGTGGCGTGAAATGTTTAAAAATGATTCAGCGGATCAGCACCATCTATGAAATGTGGTATTTTCCAAGCACCAGCGATAATCTGTTTGCCCCCTACATTAAACTACACTATTGGGATGCGCTGTAGGGTCCGTGTATTCGTTATAGAAACACAGGTATGCTAAAAAGTTAGCACCCAATTTTTTGTTGAATGCTGATCAAAATCGAATATTATGAGTTAGAGTACATGGCACAGAGTGCTTCTGGCATGGTCTGAGGGTCCGAAACACAGGTATGTTAAAAAGTTTGTACCTGATTTTTTGTTGAACGGTACTCAATATCTCTGCATAGGAGTGGGTATGTACCAAAATAGGCCGGGACACGTCTCAACATGCCTGTCTTTTATATCTGATGGGCTTAGCGTCTTTAAAAATAGGCTTGCGCTGCAAGAACGCTACGCATCCCAGGCTATACAGTTGGTCATGTGTGTAGCTCATAGCGGGAACGTTAACATTCAACATGCCTTGAGAGGGTTTGTGAAGCAACTCGCTCAATATTTTCTAGATGACTGTGCGCGTGTTAACGGCCAGCACATAGTTTTTGAATTTCAGTATTGTTTTTTCCACGGCTGTCCCGTGACCAGGACTTGTCCAGGCATGTCCGGACATGCCCGGACTTGTCCAGGCATGTCTCATATGGACCCTATATGTCCGTTCACAATATGTCTATCAGTATTAAAACATAAAAACTCCTCTGTACACGATCCTTAAGCAAAATAAAAAAAATAATGTAAAATAAATCTGTGAAGGAGCAAAATGTTGAAATATACGCTTAACTAATATTTGAAAAATATGGTATCTCACATGGAGCCTATATGTCCGTTCACAATATGTCTGTTAGGGTTCGAGTTCCCGCTCAAGGGGAGTCTCGAACCAGTGCCGCTGCGGTCTCCCATTCGTCTCCGGCCGCAGTGGAGCCTGCTCAGCAGAGACGTCGTTCCAGGCGTCTTGCCCACTCCACTACTGGGCAGTGACTTGCTGCTGCCTTTCCTGGATCTGCTATTGTAGCCAGTTCTGGAGCAGACGTCTTTGGGATAAAGTCCTGCATTTTCCCTTCTGAGCGTGCCCAGAGTGAGATCTCTCATTGGAGATCAGGGTCACATGCTCAGGTACTGCAGCGGCTCCTATTGGCCCGCCAGGAAGGCCCTGTTACTACTAGTCTTCTGAACAGGTTCTCATTGGTCCTTGTTCCTGGAAGGTCCTGTGGCTGTTGCTATAAAAGGGTAGCATGGCTGGGCCGCCATGCGCTAATATCAACCATTGTATGCTATGCGCCAGTGTGGTCATGCGTGTGTGTGGTTAGGGACCCGGCTGAAATAAGCCACTAGAATACCGACTTAATCGGTGAGGAGTTTAGTGTGCTAGCTGGTCAGGGTCGGTGTCCTAGATGCCCTAGATTACCGGCATAACCGGTGAGGAGTTTGATTGCCGTATTCAGGGTCTGGCGTTCAGACGCCATAGATTGCGGGTGACTCCCGCGAGGACATTAGCGCATGACCACGTATTATGCTCGCTTAGCAATTAACCGTGTGCCTGAGAGCCTGACAGGACACGGTGTTTGTTCTCAGCGGCTCTGTGACGTAACAGGGTTCGCTCTCGACGCTAGACAGCGCCCTAGCGTTTTACTTTGCGGCTCACTGAAGCTAAGTGAGTTCGCACATATCGCCATATAGCACTGTGGCATCCCGTTAGCGGCTCTGTGAATTAACAGAGTCTGCACTTACTGCCACAACGCGCTACGGCGTTTATTTTAGCGACTCTGCGGGATAACAGAGTTCGCTACTTTCGTCATCTTACTAGCAGCAGGCTTTGCTTGCACGGTGGACCCCGGGCTGCGAACGCACCTCTCCACTCTATATATTTGGTGCGTTCCGCAGACCCTAACATAATATTAGCGCCAGGGTCTGGCTAGTAAAATGGCGGACGAACAGCGTCTATTGCAGTACATCCAGCAGCTGAAGGGTAGGTTGGAGGCTCTTGAGAGCACAACCTCAGCTGTGGATGTTACCGCAGTCGCTGTTCAGGCTGCTAGCGTGGCTGCAGCCAGTTTGTCCTCTGCCACCTCTGCCCCTACATTATCCCACCTCCCGCTTCCTGACAAGTTTGCCGGTGATAGCAAGCAATGTCGGGGATTCGTGAGTCAGTGCTCTATACATCTCGAGCTTCTGGCTGCACGTTTTCCCACGGATCGGGCACAAGTGGGTTTTGTACTTTCTCTACTCTCGGGCAGAGCGTTGGAGTGGGCAACGCCGCTGTGGGAGCGCGATGATCGTGTGGTGCAGAGTGCTCCTCGTTTCTTGGAGGCTCTTAAAAAGGTCTTTTTAGGACCCCAGGTCACCCACGATACGGCGCTACAACTGCTGGCATTGACACAGGGTTCGTCTTTGGTCAGTCAGTTTTCCGTCCAGTTTCGGACTCTGGCTGCTGAGCTAGATTGGTCTGATAAAGTTCTTATTCCTATCTACTGGCGGGGACTGGCTGACCATGTTAAAGACGCTTTGGCTACCAGGGAGATTCCTGCCACACTGGAGAAGCTTATCTCCATATCTACCCGCATTGACCTCCGTTTTCACGAGCGGAGGTTGGAGCGGGCCCAGTGTAGGCAGAGGTTTCGGTTGGCTCCTACCTTTGCCAAACCTCTCGAATTCCCCGATCTGGCGTCCGAACCTCAAAAGGCCACAGAAGTTCCTCATGCAGGACCTAAGTCTCGGTCCGTCCGAGTATCCGTGGTTTGTAACCATTGTCAGCAGACAGGACACTATGCCAACAGATGTCCACAGCGATCGGGGAAGCGATCGCGTCTAGTGGCCCTGGGAGGAGGTTCACTAGAGACAGCGGCATTTTCCTCCAAGATAACATTTAAAGGGACAATCACTGTTGGTACTTCCATTCTCACCGCCGACCTTTGCGTGGACTCAGGAGCAGAGGGGAATTTCATGTCCTCTAGCTTTGCTCACCGTCATGCAATACCTCTGGTGGCGCTTGACAAATCAGTGACTGTTCGGGTAGTGAATGGGTCGTCATTGCCCTCACAAATTACACACCAGACTGTCCCACTTGCATTGTCTGTATCTCCTTCCCATCAGGAATTTATTTCCCTACTCGTCCTTCCCGAGGGAATAGACGAGATCCTACTAGGTATACCTTGGCTCCGTTTCCACTCCCCACATATAGAGTGGACTTCGGGTAGGATACTGGGTTGGAGTGATGCATGTACAGGCAGATGTGTCAAAAGTTGCGTTCAGGTTGCCATTACTGAGTTACCCGCAGATCTTACTCCACTTCCCAAGCACTACTGGTCATATGCAGACGTGTTCTCCAAGAAGGCTGCGGAGACTCTTCCGCCTCATCGCCCCTATGACTGTCCTATCGACCTCTTGCCTGGCGCAGAACCTCCTCGGGGAAGGGTCTATCCCCTCTCTTTCCTGAGACAGAGGCCATGTCGCAATATATTCAGGAGAACCTGGCAAGAGGGTTTATTAGGAAGTCGGTGTCACCGGCAGGGGCGGGATTTTTCTTCGTGCAGAAGAAAAACGGAGAATTGCGTCCGTGTATTGATTACAGGGGTCTTAACGCCATCACCGTTAAAAACAAGTACCCGTTGCCCCTGATCTCTGAGCTATTTGATAGGCTTCGGGGAGCAAGGGTATTCACTAAACTAGATCTGCGCGGTGCTTATAACCTGATTCGCATCCGTGAGGGGGACGAATGGAAGACGGCTTTTAATACCAGGGATGGGCATTACGAATATCTGGTGATGCCCTTTGGGCTCTGTAATGCTCCAGCCGTTTTCCAAGACTTTGTCAATGACATCTTCCGGGATATGCTCTCCACCTCGGTCGTAGTCTATCTGGATGATATACTCATCTTCTCTCCAGATATTGACTCCCACCGCAGGATGTTGGCAGGGTCTTCGACCTCCTACGGGCAAATTCCCTTTACGCAAAGTTGGAGAAATGTGTGTTTGAGCAGGAGTCCTTACCTTTCCTGGGCTATATCATCTCCGCCCAGGGATTGGCTATGGATCCTGCCAAACTACAGGCGGTGATGGACTGGCAAGAACCCCACTCTCTAAAGGCGGTGCAGCGCTTTATGGGGTTCATTAATTACTACCGTCAGTTCATTCCCCACTTCTCAACTTTGGTAGCTCCCGTGGTTGCCCTTACCAAAAAGGGACCTAATCCCAAATTGTGGTCTGAAGAGGTCTCCAAGGCCTTCACGTCTATTAAGTCTCATTTCGCTAGAGCTCCCATCCTACATCGCCCCGATGTTGATAAGCCATTTATATTGGAGGTGGATGCCTCGTCCGTTGGTGCTGGAGCAGTCCTCTTCCAAAAGGATGCTCAAGGTCGGAAGCATCCATGCTTCTTTTTCTCCAAGACCTTCACACAGAAGAGAGGAATTATTCCATCGGGGACAGGGAGTTGCTAGCAATGAAGTTGGCCTTCTCGGAGTGGAGACATCTGTTGGAGGGAGCTCGCTTTCCCTTCCAAGTCTTCACGGATCACAAAAACCTGGTATATCTTCAGACAGCCCAGCGGCTTAATTCTCGCCAAGCCAGATGGTCCTTGTTCTTCTCCCGGTTTCATTTCACACTGCATTTCCTCTCGGGAGAGAAGAACATTCGTGCCGACGCTCTCTCTCGCTCTGTGGTGTCCTCGGAGGAGGAGATGGAGGAGCCTCGGCTTATCGTCCCCACAGAGAGCCTGAGAACAGTGGCCCCGGTTTCGCTAGAGTCTGTGCCCCCGGGCAAGACTTTTGTGCCTACTAATTTGCGACCGAAGGTACTCTCTTGGGCACATTCGTCCAGGGTGGGTGGACACTTTGGGGCAAAGAGGACATCTGAATTGCTGGCGAGGACATATTGGTGGCCGCATATGGTCCGTGATGTTGGGGACTATGTTCGAGCGTGTGTCTCCTGCGCCAAAAATAAGTCTCCACGACAACGGCCAGCTGGGTTACTTTACCCTTTGCCGGTGGCAGACAGGCCCTGGGAGATGGTTGGGATGGACTTTGTGGTGGGCTTGCCCAAGTCTCGGGGTTGCACCATCATTTGGGTAATCACCGACCATTTCTCTAAAATGGTGCATCTGGTGCCACTACCACGGTTACCTTCTGCACAGGCTCTGGCAGCGTTGTTTGTTAGGCACATCTTCCGGTTACACGGCATGCCGGACAAGATTGTCAGTGACCGAGGTCCCCAGTTTGCGTCTCGGTTTGGAGAGAGCTTTGTCGTCTACTCAGTATTGAGTTAAATCTCTCTTCAGCGTACCATCCTGAGACGAATGGGTTGGTAGAGAGGGCCAACCAGACCTTGGTCACCTATCTACGACATTTTGTCTCGGCCAGGCAGGATGACTGGGCATCCTTGCTGCCGTGGGCTGAGTTTGCATTAAACAATGCTGTGGCTGATTCCACCGGACAGACCCCATTCCTCCTGAACTACGGTCAGCATCCGCGGGTACCAGTGCCTATGCCCGTGTCTTCCGCCGATTCCAGGGTGGCAGACTGGGCTGTGGAGGCACGGGACATTTGGGACCGCACGCAGGATGCCATTCAGGCCTCCAAAGAGAGGATGAGGTCTTCGGCCGATGCCCATCGGCGCCCCGCTCCTACATTTGCTCCTGGGGATTTGGTGTGGCTCTCCGCCCGTAACATCAGGCTGCGAGTTGAGTCCACTAAGTTGGCACCCGCTACCTGGGTCCTTTCAAGGTCCTCGAGCAGGTTAACCCTGTGGTATACCGTTTAGCTCTTCCACCACGCCTGGGTATCTCCGACACCTTTCACGTGTCCCTCCTGAAACCCGTGCTCATGTCCCGGTTTTCTGAGTCATCTGCCGGGACATCGGGTTCATCTGCGGATGACCATGAGGTGAACGCCATCGTGGGGTGTAAGGTGGTACGGGGCAAAAAGTTTTATTTGGTGGACTGGAGGGGCTATGGGCCTGAGGATAGGTCTTGGGAGCCTGCCGAGCATGTTCACGCTCCGCAGCTCATTGCTGCCTTTGAATGCAGCGAGGCCCAGAGAAGGGGGGGCCCTAGGAGGGGGGGTAATGTTAGGGTTCGAGTTCCCGCTCCTGCACAAGGGGAGTCTCGAACCAGTGCCGCTGCGGTCTCCCATTCGTCTCCGGCCGCAGTGGAGCCTGCTCAGCAGAGACGTCGTTCCAGGCGTCTTGCCCACTCCACTACTGGGCAGTGACTTGCTGCTGCCTTTCCTGGATCTGCTATTGTAGCCAGTTCTGGAGCAGACGTCTTTGGGATAAAGTCCTGCATTTTCCCTTCTGAGCGTGCCCAGAGTGAGATCTCTCATTGGAGATCAGGGGTCACATGCTCAGGTACTGCAGCGGCTCCTATTGGCCCGCCAGGAAGGCCCTGTTACTACTAGTCTTCTGAACAGGTTCTCATTGGTCCTTGTTCCTGGAAGGTCCTGTGGCTGTTGCTATAAAGGGTAGCATGGCTGGGCCACCATGCGCTAATATCAACCATTGTATGCTATGCGCCAGTGTGGTCATGCGTGTGTGTGGTTAGGGACCCGGCTGAAATAAGCCACTAGAATACCGACTTAATCGGTGAGGAGTTTAGTGTGCTAGCTGGTCAGGGTCGGTGTCCTAGATGCCCTAGATTACCGGCATAACCGGTGAGGAGTTTGATTGCCGTATTCAGGGTCTGGCGTTCAGACGCCATAGATTGCGGGTGACTCCGCGAGGACATTAGCGCATGACCACGTATTATGCTCGCTTAGCAATTAACCGTGTGCCTGAGAGCCTGACAGGACACGGTGTTTGTTCTCAGCGGCTCTGTGACGTAACAGGGTTCGCTCTCGACGCTAGACAGCGCCCTAGCGTTTTACTTTGCGGCTCACTGAAGCTAAGTGAGTTCGCACATATCGCCATATAGCACTGTAGCATCCCGTTAGCGGCTCTGTGAATTAACAGAATCTGCACTTACTGCCACAACGCGCTACGGCGTTTATTTTAGCGACTCTGCGGGATAACAGAGTTCGCTACTTTCGTCATCTTACTAGCAGCAGGCTTTGCTTGCACGGTGGACCCCGGGCTGCGAACGCACCTCTCCACTCTATATATTGGTGCGTTCCGCAGACCCTAACAATGTCTATCAGTATTAAAACATAAAAACTCCTCTGTACATTATTGTGAAGGGGTTAAAAGAGGCTTCATGGTTGATATGATAAGCTGATCAGAATAGCTAGCATCATGAGAGCTGCTATGGTTGACAGTGGTAGTGAACGCATAACTAATATTTGATTGGCCAACTATACACAACTGCTTTTTTAATATAGCTCCTCATATGGATGTGCTAATTGACTTCATATGCACGCACAGTATGTATTGTGAGCCCTGCACTTGCATGCTAACATCATTATATTAGCATCTGTGATTAGCTAGCATCATGAGAGCTGCTATGGTTGACACTGGTAGCGAACGCATAACTAATATTTGATTGGCCAACTATACACAACTGCTTTTTAATATAGCTCCTCATATGGATGTGCTAATTGACTTCATATGCACGCACAGTATGTATTGTGAGCCCTGCACTTGCATGCTAACATCATTATATTAGCATCTGTGATGGGGAAGTTACTTTATTGATATACATGCTTCATTGAGATACTTATAATCCTATATATAGTGCATATATGTCTGCCTATTGGGGGATATTGTGAGTTACATAGACTGCATATATATGGACAAATATATGTAGGTTATTATTGTTTAGCCACGGATTAGTTTATTATCGTTATAACATATAAGATATGGAGATGTGCACTATTATATATTGATTTGAATGTAGTTCATACCTGTCTGCATTTGGCTATTTTTCTGCATGCTGTATATCCCACTCTTTTGGATTTTTATTCATGATAATGTATATGTCTTTGAGCTGTAACTTCATGTCAACACTTTGGTTATTTTTTCTGCATGCTGTATATCCTACTCTTTTGGATTTTTATCCATGATAATGTATTTTAGACCTTAATAAAATTTGTATTTTATACTGCAAAAGCGTCCTTTTTCAATTTATTTCAATCTCGCCATGACTTTCCCCTTTACACACATTTACAGGTAAATAGAGACAAATGAATTCTTGAATGCATGCGACCTTCTCTCATTGTACTTACAGGTCATTCGACCTCCACTCATTCTATGGGCACTGCTATCAGAATACACATAAATGTGTTGGTTTTAAAGATCCCACTGACTATACACAATGCAATACTATTTACTGTTTGCCTGAATTACCGTAGCATCGACCTTCACTCATTCTGACAATTCATGTCAACACTGTTGTACTACATTTCTATGCGCCAGTAAAGATGTATATCTATGTACCATGTTAGCTAGTAAATAGAAAAATATGCACCTCTCAATACAACCCAAGCCTTAGATACACAGCATAGTAATAGCTTACCGATCTGTAACAAAAGTACATTCTTCCCAGTCCTGGTATAAGTGTAGATACACTGCCAAGCTAAAAAATATATATACTGAATAAAACTATAAGATGAGCGTCATAATTCCAAATTCCACCACAATAGTGTTTTACATGCATTTACTGGGTCCTTAAAAGTTTCTCACCACAAAAAAGATCAAGATTCACTCTTTAATTCACTAAAAATCATTATATACTAGTTATATACAGAAGTCTGTATTTAACTAGAACTCCTTATACATTTACTGGGTCCTTAAAAGTTTCCTCCTGAGACTTATAAAATCAAGAAGCGCTCTTTAATACAATAAAACTCCACAGACTAATCAAAGTCACTGAATAAAATATAAATAGACATGAATAAATCACTTTGATTGAAATTCACAAATCCAGCAGACCAGATTTCCCAGCCTGAGCAAAGTTCAGCCAGGGGACATGACGACCTGGATCAATCTGACAGGGAGACGGATTAAATGATAGGGGGCGTGTCGACCTGTCAGATTTGAGTTTGACGAATACTGGGGTCCCTATACTACTTAGCAAAGCTGGATCGTCGTGGGACTGTCGTTACTATGGACTGCGTCGGACAGGTGGTATACTGTTGGTTTGGTTTTTTTTTCTTTTTTTACAGGAGATCGATGGCGTCGCAGGAATGAGAGAGTAATAAAAGAAATGAAAAGTGTGTTGTCTCTTTTATTTCATTAAAATACTTTTTTCTTGCTTTGTCTTTTTTTTATGCATTTAATAACTTTGGGATTAATAATGGATCGGTGTCTTATTGACACCTCTCCATTATTAACCGGGCTTATTGTCACCGTGCAATCAACGGTGACATTAACCCCTTATTACCCCGCTTGCCACCGCTACAGGGCAAGTGGGAAGAGCCGGGTAAAGTGCCACAATTGGCACATCTTTTGATGCGCCAAATGTGGGGCTGCTGTAGCCTGGTATTATCAGGCTGTTGAGGGCCAAAATCCATGGGCCTTGACAGTCTTTTAATACCAGGCCGCAGCAGTCTGCATTTTACTTGGCTGGTTAACAAAAATAGGGGGACCCCTACGCCGTTTTTTTTTTCGAGGGGATCCCCTATTTTTGTTAACCAGCCAAGCTAAGCAGACTGCTGTGGCCTGGTATTATCAGGCTTGCAAGGTCCATGGATATTGGATCCTTACCAGCCTGAAAAACCAGGCCTCAGCGGTCTGCTTCATCTGGCTGGTTAACAAAAATAGGGGGGACCCCACGCCAATTTTTTTCGAGGGGATCCCCTATTTTTGTTAATCAGCCAAGATATGCAGACTGCTGTGGCCTGGTATTATCAGGCTGGCAAGGTCCATGGATCTTGGCTCCTTAACAGCCTGAAAATCCAGGCCTCAGCGGTCTGCTTCATCTGGCTGGTTAACAAAAATAGGGGGGACCCCACGCCAATTTTTTTCGAGGGGATCCCCTATTTTTGTTAACCAGTTCCCTCTGACGTCACTGATTGTGTCCCTGGCTGACCTGAAGTGAAAGTGGAAAGCAATCAATTAAGCTTTCCACTTCCTCTCCTGTCAGCCAGGAGAGGAACTCATTCATTTGGAGGTTTACTGTGAGGCTGCAGCATTAGCTGCGGTCCCTGCAGTAAACATTAACCCTTTCTGAAGGATTACACCGTGGGACCTGACTGTACATCGGATTGGTAAGAATAATTTTGCTTTATTATTTTTATTTTATTACAGGAAATGGTTTTAGCAGGAAAATAAAATATGGTCAAAAACTGTGTGATTATTTCATTAAACTTCTTTTTTATTAAAGTGTGTGTGTTTGATTTTTCTTTCATACAACAGGATTAATAATTGATAGTTGTCTAATTGACAGCTCTCAATTATTAACCTGGCTTAAAGTGACCTTTCAATTGCAAGGTCATTTTAACCCCTTATTAACCCATTCGCCACCGCTACAGGGCAATGGGAATAGACGGGCAAAGTGACAGAAAGGGCAAATCTAATTAGAGATTTGCCCTTTCTGGGGTGTCTGGGGGCAGATGTTAGTAGCCGGGGGGGGCAAAAATAATGGTCCCTCTCTGGGCTATTATTATCTGCCCCCACTCACTGGCTTTGTCTGTCTGGTTGCGAAAATAGGGCGGGAGCCCACGCATTTTTTTTCAGCAATTTTACACCTCATATATATATATACATGTCATTAAATTTGTGACACATATATATATATTTATATTTATAGTTCATACACTTCTACATAGTATAATAGCCGCTAATTCAATTGCCGGCTTTTGTGAAAATGCAGAACCCGACATGAAATGACACTTGGTTTACATAGAGTTAACCATGTCTTTTCATGTAGTTTGATATCTGATTTGCACAAACAATTACATGAGTGTAAGTGTGCAAAATTTCACACCTGTAGGGGTTAATTAAAGGTGTAAATTCGTAGCAAAAAAGTCCGTTTTTTTTACAACGAATTTACACCTTTAATTAACCCCTACAGTGTGAGAAATTTTGCACACATAGACTGATGTAATTGTTTGTGCAAATCAGATTGCAAACGACATGAAAAGACATGGTTAACCCTATGTACACCAAGTGTCATTTCATGTCGGGTGCTTCTGTCTTTTCACAGAAGCCGGCTTTACCCGGCAATTGAATCAGAGGATATTTTACTATGTAGAAGTGTATAAACTATACATATATGTATATATATATATGTCACAATGACATGTATATATATATATATATGTATTCTATGTGTGTATATTTAGTGTTTACAAGGAAATAAAGGTTTTTTTTAGTTGCGATATTTTGTTCCCATAGACTTACATTGGACTTCCGCAATCGGAATCGGATATCGACGATATTTAGTGCTATCGGCGATACAATTTCGATACGATATTTTTAGATATCGAGCAATATCGCTCAACACTTATCTCCTCCAATTCAGTTTCATCTCATCAGCAGGACATTCATCTGCTGCTTCTCAATCTTCTCCCCTCCGAACCTCCTACAAATTCTGCTTCATGTTAAATGGACCATGAGGATCACAAACAGACATATATCAAGGTTGGACATGTGCAAGTTGCTGTTCTTTCTCCATCCTCTCTTGCATTCTGGTGAGTGAGTGGTTTTACCAGGATACATATGAAGGTGGTGACATTGTTGATTCCACACCTATCCCTACTGACAAATTTGATCACCTCTTCAAAGAACTTCAGTAGACAACACACATCCCTCATCAGCTGCTAATGGCAGATCTCAAAGTAACCCATGTTCCAGTTTAACTTCTGTATAATGTAAACCATCAATGGTTTATGTGCTGTGTATTGCCAAGGCTAATCTATTAACCCCTTAATGTCCACTGACGTGCAGAGTCCGTCATGACAAGGTGCCAGTTCCGGCACCAGGACGGACTCTGCACGTCATGGCTTTGATCTACCACTGCGTGTAAACACGCAGTGGTAGATCAGTGCCGACAGCTGTCACAGACAGCTGACAGGCACGGCAAGCGGTGCGGGGACCTTTGCCGTTGGTCCCCGCACTCACAGCGCTGTGATTGGTCAGTCAATCTGACTGACCAAACACAGCAGAGATCGCGCAGGAGAAGCTGAAATTTCAGCTTCCCCAGCGCGATCAGTGCAGGAGCCAGCGCTGCAGTGGCCAGGCTTCCTGCACTGACAGCCAGGAGCGGAGCCCCCACCGCCCCTGGCTGTTAACCCCCTGACTGCTGCGATCGAGCGCGATCGCAGAGCTCAGGGGGGGAGGCAGAGGGTCGGGAGCTCCCTCTGCCTCAGATCGGCACCCTGCAATGTATTTGCAGGGGCCGATCTCTGCCTTGATGACCCGGGGGTTGTCATGACAACCTCCGGGTCATTTAGCTACGGGAAGCTGCTGTGATCATTGTCACAGCAGCTTCCACTATAGTTGCAATGCATTGCAATGCCAGAGCATTGCAATGCATTGTAACTGCAATAAAAAGTAAAAAAAAGTGAAAGTCCCATAAAGGGAAAAGTTAAAAAAATCATTTTTTTAAAAAAATTGTAAAAAAAATATTAAAAAATAATTTAAAAAAAATCCCCTAAAAAATACACATTTTTATGTAATAAAAAAAATAAAAAACAAAAAACATACACATGTTAGGTATCGCCACGTCCGTAAAAATCCCATCTATAAAAGCGTAACCCTAGTTAACCCCTTCAGTGAAAGCCGTAAAAAAAACACAAAAAAGTAGTAAATTATACTTTTTCCAAGCGGTATCATTATACCGCTTGGAAAAAGTGCAATAACACGCGATCAAAAAGTCAGATATATATAATCATGGTACCGCTGAAAACGTCATCTTGTCCCGCAAAAAACAAGCCACTATACAATATCATCAGCAAAAAAATAAAAAAGTTATAGCTCGCGGAATAAACTGATGCAAAAATAATTATTTTTTCTATAAAATTTTTTATTGTGTAAAAAACGCCAAAACATAAAAAAAAATATATAAATGAGGAATCGCCGTAACCGTAGTGACCCGAAGAATAAAGCTGCTTTATCAATTTTACCACACACGGAACGGAGGAAAAAAAAAAAACTTCCTGAATTGCTGGTTTTTGTTCATTCTGATTCCACAAAAATCGGAATAGGAAACGATCAAAAAACGTTATGTGCCTGAATATGGTACCAATAAAAACGTCAGCTCGTCCCGCAAAAAATAAGCCCACAGATAACTCTGTCGGCCGAAATATGGAAAAATTATAGCTCTCAAAATACGGCGATGCAAAAATTTCTTACAAAAAATTATTCCAAGAAAAAGCATCTTTTAGTGTGTGACAGAAGCTAAACATGAAAAAAGGGTGTAAATCTGGTATCGCTGTAATCGCACCGATCCGAGGAATAAAGTCGCCTAATCACTAATACCGCACGAGGAACGGCGTAAAAAGAAAACCAATTCTTCACCTTTTGTGGATTTGTTCATTGTGCCTCCCAAAGATCGCAGTAAGGCGATCACAGTGGTTCCCCCCCACATATGGGATATCAGCGTACTCAGGACAAAATGTACAATAGCTTTTGGGGTCCTATTTCTCCTGTTACCCTTATAAAAATAAAAATTTGGGGCAAAAAGGTAATTTTTGTGGAAAAAAATATGATTTTTTTATTTTCACGGCTCTACATTATAAACTTCTGTGAAGCCCTTGGGGGTTCAAAGTGCTGACCACACATCTAGAAAAGTTCCTTGGGGGGTCTAGTTTGCAAAATGGGGTCATTTGTGGGGGGTTTCTACTGTTTAGGCACATCAGGGGCTCTCCAAGCGCGACATGACACCCGCAGACCATTCCATCAAAGTCTGCATTTAAAAACGGTGCTCCTTCCCTTCCGAGCTCTGCCATGCGTCAAAATAGTGGTTCCCCCCCACATATGGGATATCAGCGTACTCAGGACAAATTGCACAATATCTTTTGGGGTCCTATTTCTCCTGTTACCCTTATAAAAATAAAAATTTGGGGGGCAAAAAGATTATTTTTGTGGAAAAAAATATGATATTTTTATTTCACGGCTCTACGTTATAAACTTCTGTGAAGCACTTGGGGGTTCAAAGTGCTCACCACACATCTAGATAAGTTCCTTGGGGGTCTAGTTTCCAAAATGGAGTCACTTGTGGGGGGTTTCTACTGTTTAGGCACATCAGGGGCTCTCCAAACGTGACATGACACCCGCAGACCATTCCATCAAAATCTGCATTTGAAAAAGGCGCTCCTTCCCTTTCCAGCTCTGCCATGCGTCAAAATAGTGGTTTACCCCCACATATGGGGTATCAGCATACTCAGGACAAATTGCACAATAACTTTTGGGGTCCTGTTACCCTTTTGAAAATAACAATTGGGGGTGGAAAGATCATTTTTGTGGAAAAGATATGATTTTTTAATTTTCCTGCTCTACGTTATAACATTCTGTGAAGCCCTTGGGGGTTCAAAGCATTCACCACACATCTAGATAAGTTCCTTGGGGGGTCTAGTTTCCAAAATGGGGTCACTTGTGGGGGGTTTCCACTGTTTAGGCACACAGGGACTCTCCAAATGCGACATGGCGTCCAATCTCAATTCCAGCAAAAAAAGTCAAATGGCGCCTGCTTCCCTTCCAAGCTCTGCCATGCGCCCAAATAGTGGTTTACCCCCACATATGGGGTATCAGCGTACTCAGGACAAATTGCACAATAACTTTTGGGGTCCTTTTACCCTTTGGGAAATAAAAATTGGGGTGGAAAGATCATTTTAGTGGAAAAGATATGATTTTTTAATTTTACAGCTCTACGTTATAACCTTCTGTGAAGCCCTTGGGGGTTAAAAAGCTCTCACCACACATCTAGATAAGTTCCTTGGGGGGTCTAGTTTCCAAAATGGGGTTACTTGTGGGGGGTATCCACTGTTTAGGCACACAGGGGCTCTCCAAATACAACATGGCGTCCAATCTCAATTCCAGCCAAAAAAGTCAAATGGCGCTGCTTCCCTTCCGAGCTCTGCCATGCACCCAAATAGTGGTTTACCCTCACATATGGGGTATCAGCGTACTCAGGACTAATTGCACAATAACTTTTGGGGTCCTTTTATCCTTTGGAAAATAAAAATTGGGATGAAAAGATCATTTTTGTGGAAAAAACATGATTTTTTAATTTTACAGCTCTACGTTATAACCTTCTGTGAAGCCCTTGGGGTTAAAAGCTCTCACAACACATTTAGATAAGTTACTTGGGGGGTCTAGTTTCCAAAATGGGGTCACTTGTGGGGGGTTTCCACTGTATAGGCACACAGGGACTCTCCAAATGCGACATGGCGTCCAATCTCAATTCCAGCCAAAAAAGTCAAATGGCGCTGCTTCCCTTCCGAGCTCTGCCATGCGCGCAAATAGTGGTTTACCCCCACACATGGGGTATCGATGTACTCAGGAGAAATTGTACAACAAACATTGTGGTTCATTTTCTACTGATACCCTTGACAAAATTTTAAAAAATTGTGTCGAAAGAAAAAATTTTGGGAAAAAAAGTTGAATGTTAATTTTTTCCTTCCACATTGCTTCAATTCTTGTGAAGTACCTAAAGGGTTAATAAACTTCTTGAATGTGGCTTTGAACACGTTGAGGGGTGCAGTTTTTAGAATGGTGTCACTTTTGGGTATTTTCTGTCATATTGACCCCTCAAATTCACTTCAAATGTGAGGTGGCCCCTAAAAAAAATGATTTTGTAAATTTTGTTGGAAAAATGAGAAATTGCTGGTCAACTTTTAACACTTATAAACTTCCTAACAAAAAAAAATTTTGGTTCCAAAATTGTGCTGATGTAAGTAGACATGTGGGAAATGTTATTTATTAACTAATTTTTGTGACATATCTCTCTGATTTAATGGCATAAAAATTAAAAGTTTGAAAATTGCAAAATTTTCAAAATTTTTGCCATATTTCCATTTTTTTCATAAATAAACGCAAGTTATATTGAAGAAATTTTACCACTATCATGAAGTACAATATGTCTCGAGAAAACAATCTCAGAATCGCCAAGATCCGTTGAAGCGTTCCAGAGTTATAACCTCATAAAGAGACAGTGGTCAGAAATGTAAAAATTGGCCTGGTCTTTAACCTACAAAATGGCTTGGTCGTTAAGGGGTTAATTTGGAAACTTTTTCTACTGTTTTGAATTTGTCTCAACATGTGCTGACCAAGAAATAGTCCAAGGTTCTGACTTTAGGTTTCAATTTTGTACCAAATATGAATTTCAATTTCTTTAAGACTTTCTTCAATATTATTGGATGTTAATCATTTTATACGTAATCTTAAGATTAAAAAACACTTTTTTACCTCCAACCAAACAAATGCTTAATCACATCCTACACTACCTCAAAATGAATACTGATGTTTAAATTTTTCTGAACAAATGCCACTCAAACACCTTCAGGATCTCAATGATTTTAAATATTCCTGTAAGAGAACTATCAACCAAGCTTCACAATTTAATACAATTTTTTTTTTTTTTTTATCCAATCCAACAATCCAATCCAGAGTGGTTTTGCATGAATCACTTTCAAGAAGTCATTGAAAGGGAATTAAAACTATACATTACTACCAAATCAGAGAAACATCATTCAAATTTGTCTCCAGAACACTATCATACATCACAAAATCAAAAAAAACTTTCTGACATTAATATTAGAATGGCAAACAAAGGGGGTCTACGTGGTGTTTTTTTTATACCAACATGTATAGATCACAAATCAACTCTATGCTTAAGGACATTTACACCAATAGAGAATTCACATGATCCAGCAAATAACATCCAAAGGGATACCATCATAATTATAGACAATGTTTTTTCTCTTGGGATTCTAACCAACTCGCAGAGGGAGTATTTAATATTGTGGACAGGTGATACTCGCACTTAGGAATCAAATAATGTACAGATAGGGTTAATAGTAAATACCTGTTAGATATTAAGATGACTCATATGGTGGTGAACACGTATGCAGTTTGAAGTAAAATATAGTAGATCAAACTAGAGGAGAAAAGGAAATGGTTAAAAATAGCGAATTAAGACACTGACTAAAAACACAGTGTCAGGAATGCACTCTTTTATGTTTTGGTAGCTGAGGAGAGTAAGCAAAAACGGCAATATACCAGAGAGGCTGGAACCTATTGGATTGCATTAACCTGAACTAACCACACAACTAGAGGTAGCCGTGGAGCGTTCCTACGTTGATCCTAGACGCCTCGTCACAGCCTGAGAGATAACTACACCTAAAGGCAGAAAGATGAAAGCTGCGCCGGAGCAGATCCCCAAAGAAAATAGGAAGCCCCCAAACATGTAATGGCGGTTAGACAAGAAGAAACACGGACACAGACAGAAAATAGAATGAGCAAACGCTGGGGCCCAATCTGTCTAGACAGAAAAGTACAGGAAAGATACTCACTGCAATCCAAAAAAACCCTAAAAATACCAACTCTACTGATTGCAAAAACACCTGAGATCACAGGACCTCTACCACCTAAATCAGTTCTCTGGTGTAACAAAACTAAGCCGCAGCCACTGAAAAAACAGGAAAAAGCAAATGAGCAAACAACAGTGGCTCCAGACAAACTGAGAGGAGCACAAGCCCCCAGGAGGGGACCTGGCTGACCTCCACAGAAGTGCAGGGAACAATGCAAAAAGCAAGCACAAAAATAAAAGCAGAAAATATCTTATCTGATAGCAGAAGATGCAGGCAAGACTCAGCAAGCTTCCAAATGAACCAAGAACCACAATTGAGACAAGAACAATTGATCATCGGCAACCATCATGGGAGGGAACCTCCCTTATATCAGACCAGTCCGTATCCCAGATTGCCATTCCTCGCTGAAAGGTTCAGTACTGTCAGCAACCACCAGAGGGAGCCTCTGCTCAGAAACCATTTTTAGCACATTCATAACAGCACTCCAATCAAATATCGGAATTTAATATCGGAATCTTCAATTTATCCTATTTTCCTAAGGTGCATAAAGGTGTCTTCTTGCCGCCAATGAGACCCATTTTTTCGGGCATAGAATCAATCACAGAACACCTTAGTGAGTGGCTTAACTGTCCCCTCCAAGCATTATCCCAGAGAACTCCGGGTTTTCTCAAATATTCTAGGGACATACTGGATTTGCCTCTATTGCATAGATAAAGGATTCTTCCTGGTTTAAGTTGCAACGTTGTCGCACTTCATACTTCGATTCCTCCAGATATCGCTGTTGAGGCTTTCGAGTTTAATTTATCAAAGTATAGCAATTATTCTATTGGTCTGTGTCTGTACATTGTTCAGGTAACTCATTTTCTTTTAATGTGCAATTTTTTCTTAATTGATGACTAAAAATTTTTACAGTGTCATGGAGCATTCATGGGCACAAAGCACTTGCCTTCTTTGGCAAATTTACTTGTCATATTGGGAGAATTATTTGTGTTTAATGATATTCCATTTGTATCACATTTGTTCTGGTATAGCAGATTTATCAATGATATGCTCTTTTGGAGGAAGGATGTATTTGCCATAGCAGAATTCATTCAGCATTTGAATACCAAAAATTTCAATTTGTCATTTACATATGCTGTTAATCAAAAATTATTTCATTTTTATATCTCCAACTCGATGGTATATGTGATCATTTTATTTCTACTTTGACGCTTTAAACCATTATCAGGTAATACAGTACTGCATGCAAATAGCAGCCATCTAGTCATACTGTTAGTCATACTGTTAAATCAGTCCTGTTTGGCGAATTAAAATGTATTGTCAGAAACTGCAGTGATTCTACGAGATTGGCTGTTGAATTGGAGAATTATTGTTGTAAATTAAAAAGAGGCTATCCAGGTTGGATTTTGAATAGAGCAACTAATATTGCAAAAGCAAAAGGCATGTTCACATCAAGCACTGAAAACAAACCAGTTAAATTGCTCCAATTCAGCCACCAATTTAATAAAATAAGATCGATTTATCTGAAACACATCTCGACTCTATAGGAGGATGCTGCGCTTTCAAGCATATTAGAGCCCAGTTGTTTGGTTGTTGCAAATAGAATTATCTTAATTTAAGTCTTTATTGTGCAAAACTCCTATCACATTAGGTGCACACTCCTAATTTCAAACTACGATAAAAAAAAATATCCCAGGCAACTATTTAACCATTAGGATGAAGGATTGGCTCAATTGAAATACAAATACATTTAAAATCATTTTATTTAGTTCACTGAGTAATAAAATACAAGATTAAAATTTAAGAAAGATCAAAGAAAAAAGGAGGAATGGAGAAGTCAGTATAATAATAATTGCAATATAGTAAACAATTCTATGTCATGCTCAAGGAATATTTAGTAAATAAGGCTAAATAAATGAGAAAAAAAGTTCAACAGTCCATTAGAACCTCAGTGCTATGTAGAGTATAAAAGTGCCTAGTGCCAATACATTTTGTTGAACATCAATGAAGTTTGAACTAAGGTAAGCTCAATTATAAAAAAAAAGCTGAATACACTCATGTGATCCTTTAGTATGACAAGAAAATAATGCAAAAAAATACAAAAAATACAAAATGAAGATTCATTTGGAAAACAGACTTGACTTTTAAGATTAGTGTCAACAAGCACAAAGACTGAGATGTATGAATGTGGTATACAATATCAGCGTTGCTAATTTAGCATAACAGAAATCGCCCACATGTAGTGTAGTCTATGTGAGTGAGGACAGTATACTGTAACACGTGGTGCAGATCTGATATCTGATATTCAGTATAAAGATAAAAACTATGGAAAGTGGCAAAAAACTCCTAGCAGTGTACAGATGGCATGAAGCATAGACTATAAGTGGAGTAGGCAAAAGACTTAGACACAGGTATTTACCTGGACCCAAATAGCATTAACTAATGTACTGTAGATGAGTCCCGTCCCTCTGCCCAGACGCACACGTTTTGCCCAGCTTCTTCTTGCAAATAGAGCGGTTACCTTTGACAACATCCTGAATCCCAGATTTTTCTAATCCAAAAGCCATTGGAAGACATGGTTAGGTTACCCAGGTTTTTTTTTTGGATGTGGAGGTAATCGGTGGAGAAATTATAAACATTCTGTGGTTACAACAAGTACATTTTCTAATCATGACAACTCACAGCAATTTAAAATTAAAGAATATATAAATTGTAATTCTCAGAATGCACTACATATGATAAGGTGTGTTGATTGTACTTCAAATTATATCAGGTGCACCACCAGAAAATTAAAATTACTCATTTCAGAACATTTAACCGACATTGTTTCTTCTTCTAGCTTTAACCGTATGGTTTCTTATGCATCCAAGCACTTTATTACTTACCATGAATGCCACACAGCTTCATTTAGAGCCTCCCCCAGAGGAGGAGACATCAGGAGATGCCTTCTAACTAGAGAGGCATTTTGGTAATATAATCTTGGCACCTGTTTCCCCAAAGGCTTGAACTCTCGTAAAGAAATCATGTTTCATTATTTATTATTTGTACTATATTCTGTTACCTTGGTCCAGCATGAATGTGTTTTTTTTCATCTTTGAAAATTTTTCTTGTCAGATTTTGTTGTTAGTTTTAATTCACATCAAATTTTCTGATCATGTGATTTCTGTTATGGTTTTCATTGTTTATACCAATATGTTTTTGATCATGTGATCTTCATTGCTTGTACCCATGTTTAAATATTTCATTGTGATTTACTGGCATTAGCTTTGAGAAAGAGCAAATTATAGATCTATGCAATCACCTTTTATAAAATTTTGCATAAATAAAAAGCTTGAATTTATAAGAAACTGGAACCTTTTTCTTTTTTGCATTCTTTTTGTGGGGTCACTCGTTTCCTTTCTTCTGCATGCCATGGGCCATTTATGTGAGCTGGTTTACCTTTTTCCACAAAGCTAACTCTCTGCTCTTGTGACATAACCCACTCAGCACCCCTGTCTGGTTACCACATTGTGTCCACCACAAAATCATCATTATGGGCATCCCAAATTTAGTTGACGTTTAACTCTATTTAGGAATTAGCATTAGCTTCTTGCTCCCATGCCAGATTCTCATCTGGAGATTTGCCCAGGCTCAGAATGTAACGACCACTGCCAGTACCACAACAAAAATGGCTCACAGAGCCATCTGAAGAGCATTGTGTTAAATTTGGGTCATCCATCCACTCTGTACCCATGTCTTCTGAGTACAAAGGCTGACTATTCATCTACTCCAATAAATCAACTGGAAGAAGGTGTTCTGGTGTGGTATCTTCCTTAGTCTCCACAGTGCTATGAGTTAGTGGAATAAGAAGCCCGCTGGAGTAAGATGCACCTAATTAATTAAAACGCGCACACCGCTTAATAAATTAGAAATCTTACAAATGTCATGCGCCTCTGGCAGAAATATCATACACATGTACAGTATATACACACATATACAGTGCCTTGCGAAAGTATTCGGCTCCCTGGAACTTTTCAACCTTTTCCCACATATCATGCTTCAAACATAAAGATAACAAATGTAAATTTTTGGTGAAGAATCAACAAGTGGGACACAATTGTGAAGTTGAATGAAATTTATTGGTTATTTTAAATTTTTGTGCAAATACAAAAAAAAACTGACAGCAGCTCACTGTCTATGGATTTTGTACATAAAGAACCTGGTGTGGGCGGGGTTAACTTTCTCAGCTTTGCTTCATTCTAAATCTAAAAGCTCTGATTTTGTCAGTACCGCTTTAGTGTTTAAAGAGACTTGGCAGCTTCTTTTTGACTACAGAATAATCAAATGGAGAGTTGGGGGGGTGAGCGGGTGATCACCTCCAGGTGTCAGTTGATTCTGACAGCTGACACCTGGCACCTGGCACCAGGAGTCGTCACAGACCGCTCTCGGCACTTTAACCCTCGAAATGCTGCTATTGAACATGATCGCAGAATTCAGGAAGCCGGCAGAGGGCTGACAGCCCCTCTGCCTTTGGATCGGAGATACCGTGGTGTGAGGCGGGTCCTGATAATTGCCATGTTGACCCGATGTCATCATGACGATATCCGGGTCACCAGACCCAGCAAAATTGCTGATCATGTCCAGTGCATAATGAGCAAGTTTGTCTGTCAGTGCAGAGCTGACAGTTTCTGCAGCATGGGGAAGCTGTTTCATCTCCATGCTGCAGAATCGACCAGGATGCAAAAAATGATTGTCCCATATTGGGACAAAGTAAAAATGTTAGAAAAAAGTAAAAAAAAAAAAAAAACATTGTAAAAATATTTAAAAAAATTATAATAAAAAAATCAAAAGATATTGTATCTCTAAATAAATATTTGAAAGGAAAAAAAACAATAAAATAACCCATATTTGGTATCACCAATATTTGGTAACCCCTTTAGTGAACAGAATAAAAAAAAAAGTAAAAAAAATGCTTCATTATTACACCGCCAAACAAAAAGTGGAATAAAACACAATCAAAATATGGATATAAATAAACATGGTATGGCTGAAAACGTCATTTTGTCCTGCAAAAAATAAGCCATCATACAGCTCCATCAGCAGAAAAATAAAAAAGTAATAGCTTTCACAGTAAAGCGATGCAAAAATAATAATTATTTCTATAAAATAGTTTTTATTGTATAACAGCGCCAAAACATTGAAAAAATATAAATGAGGTATCGCTTTAATCGTACTAACCCAAAAAAATAAAACTGCCTTATCAATTGTACCACACACGGAATGGCATAACCCCTCCCAAAAGAAAAATCAGAATAGAAAGCGATCAAAAATTGTCATGTGCCCAAAAATGGTACCAATAAAAATATTAACTAGTCCTGCAAAAAACAAGACCTCACATGAGGTTGGCCAAAATATGGTAAAATTATAGCTCTTAAAATGTGGTTATGCAAAAACTATTTTTTGCAATAAAAAGTGTCTTTTAGTGTGTAACAGCTGCCAAGCATAAAAACCCGCTCTAAATCTGGTATCACTGTAATCGCATAGACCCAAAGGATAAAGTCGCCAATAAAGTCGCCTAATCACTTATAACGAACGTGGAAAAATAAATAAAACCAATTCTTCACATATTGTTGATTTTTTCATTCTGCCTCCCAAAGATCGCAGTAAGGCTCGGCACACATTTATCTATCCTGGCCATAACAGTAAAATCTGGCGCTCCTTTTCTTCTGAGCTTTGCACTGTGCCTGAAAAATATTTCCCGATTACATGTAGGGTATTGGCGCACTCAGGAAAAAATGCACCTCAGTTTGTTGTAAAAAAAAAATCCTGTTAGCCCTTAGAATAATTAAAACTTGGGGCTAAAACAACATTTTAGTGGTAAAAATGTAATTTATTCTTTCATCACCGCTCAGTAGTATAATACTCTGTGAGGCACATGTGGTGTCTATATGATCACTGCACCCCTAGATGAATTCATTGCGGAGTGTAGTTTGTAAAATGAGTTCACATATAGGGGGTTTCTGTTGTTCTAGCACCTCAGGGGCTTTGCCAATGTGACATGGCACCTTCAAACCATTCCAGCAAAATCTGAACTCCAATATGGCGCCTCTTCCTTTCTGAGCTTTGCACTGTACCTTAAAAGTAGTATTCCCACGCATATGGGGTATCAGCGTACTCAGGAGAAATTTCACAACAAATTGTAAGGTGCTAAAAACATATTTCTGGGAAAATTTGATTTTTTTTATTTTTACGGCTCAACGTTATAAACTTCAGTGAAGGACCTGAAGATTCAATGTGCTCACAATACATGTAGATCTGCTGCCTGAGGAGTCTAGTTTCCAAAATGGAGTTACTTGTGGGAGATTTTGACTGTTTAGGCACATCAGAGTCTCTCCAAATTTGACATGGCGTCCGTCAATTATTCCAGCATATTTTCGAAAAGCCAAATGGCGCTCCTTTAATTCCGAGCTCTACATTGGGCCCAAACAGTGGTTTTCTCCCTCACATGGGGTATCGGCATACTCAGGAGAAATTGCACAACAAATTGTAGGGTGCAATTTCTCCTGTTACCCTTATGAAAATGCAATATTTTGTGCTGAAAACATACTTGTGGGGAAAATTATATATTTTTTTATTTTTTCAGCTCAACGTTATAAACTTCTGTAAAGCACCTTAGGGTTCAATGTGCTCACCATACACATAGGCACATCAGGGGCTCTCCAAGCGTGACATTGCATCTGCCAATTGTTCCAGCAAATTTTGCATTCAAAAAGTCAAATGGTGCTCCTTCCCTTCTGAGCTCTGCATTGCCCCAAAATAGTGGTTTTCTTTCTTATATGGGTATCGGCATGCTCAGTAGAGATTGCACAACAAATTTTGGCTCCATTTTTTCCTGTTACCCTTGTAAAAATAAGAAAAATTGGATCTGAAGTCTTTTTTTGTGAAAAAAAAGTTAAATGTTAAATTTTTTTTTTCAAAAAATTCCTGTGAAGCACCTGAAGGGTCAATAAACTTATTAAATGTGGTTTTGAGCACCTTGAGGGGTGCAGTTTTTAGAATGGTGTCACTTTTGGGTATCTTCTTTCATATAGATCCCTCAAAGTGACTTCAAATGTGATGTGGTCCCTAAAAAAAATGGTTTTGTAAGTTTTGTTGGCAAAATGAAAAATCGCTGGGCAACTTTTAACCCTTATAACTTCCTAACAAACAAATAATTTTGGTTCCAAAATGGTGCTGATGTAAAGTAGACGTGGGAAATGTTATTTATTAACTATTTTGTGTGACATATCTCTGTGATTTTAGGGCATGAAAATTAAAATTTTTCAAGCATGCAAAAATTTTCAACATTTTCGCAAATTTCTATTTTTTTTCACAAATAAACGTAAGTCATACCGAAGAAATGTTACCACTATCATGAAGTACAATATGTCATGAAAAAGAATCTCACAATCACTGGGATCCGTTGAAGTGTTCCAGAGTTATAACCTCATAAAGTGTCAGTGGACAGAATTGCAAAAATTGGCCTGGTCATTAAAGTGCAAACCACCCTCGGGGTAAAGAGGTTAAAGGCACTATATCTATAGCTATGCAGCATAGCATTACATTATATTCAATAAATAGATTTAAAATTAAATACTTTCCATTAAAGCATAGGTGCCGTATATAGTTACAAACATGAAGAAAATTAATAATGGCTCATTTACATTAGTCAATAATCAGACAAATGAACATTTACAATGGCACTTGGTTTAAGTCATAGGCTAGTGGCTAACCCTAAAATCGATGTGCTGACATCGCATTTCTCTGTGCAGGCAGGAAATATGCTGCTGACAATATTCAAATTCTATGGCGTCTGAACAATCGTGTTAATGATTATTTAGTCCCCATTCCCATAGATTTTGCATTGGCTATTGGTATCAACTTACTTGACATATTGTTGATCAGTACTTGTTATGGGCAAATACAGTCATAGCCAAAAGTGTTCGCACCCTTCAAATTTTTCAAGAAAATGAAGTATTTCTCCCAGAAGATTATTGCAATTACACATTTTGCTAAGAACATGTTTATTTCCTTTGTGTGTATTGGAACATCACAAAAAAAACAGTGAAAAAAGGAAAATTGGACATAATTTCACAGAAAACCTCCAAAATGGACAGGACAAAACTGTTGGCACCCTCGACTTAATTTTGAGTTGTACACCCTTTGGAATTAATAACTGCAACCAATCACTTCGTATAACCATCAACAAGCTTCTTATACCTCTCAACTGGAATTTTGGACCACTTTTCTATTGCAAACTGCTCCAGGTCTCTCGTAATGGATGGGTGCCTTCTCCCAACAGCAATTCTGCAGGTATTCAGATCCGGTTAGATCTGGACTAATTTCTGGCCACTTCAGAATTCTCCAGTGCTTTGTTTCCATCCATTTCTGGATGTTTCTTGAAGTATGTTTTGGGTCATTCCACGGCTGAAAGACCCATGACCTAGGACACAAACCCAATTTTTTTAAACTGTGCATTAGATTATGACCCAAAATCCTTAGTAATCTTCAGATTTCATGATGCCTTGCACTCAGTTAAGGCACCCAGTTCCAGATGCAACAAACAACTGCAAAACATCTTTCAACCTTCACCATATTTGACTGTAGGTACTGTATTCTTTTCGGTGTAGGCCTCATTCCATTTTTGGTAAAAGGTAGAATGATGTTCGTTAACAAAAAGCTGTATTGCTGTATTTTGGTCTCATCTGTCCACAATAAGATTTCCCAGAAGGATTTTGGCCTACTCACATACATTTTGGCAAATAGTCTAGCTTTTTTATGTCTCTGTGTCAGCAATGGGGCCCTTCTGGGTCTCCTGCCATGATATTTCATTTTATTCAAATCTCGATGGATAATTCGCACTGACACTGATGCACTCTGACCCTGCAGAAAAGTTTGAATTTCTTTGGAACTTCATTGGGGCTGCTTTTCCACCATCCGGACTATCCTGTGTTGCAACCTTTCATCAATTTTTCTCTGTCTTCCACGTTCAGGGAGATTAGCTACAGTGCCATGGGTTGTAAAGGCACTGTCACACTTAGCGATTGCACTAGCAATCACGACAACGACACGACCTGGCGAGATCGCTAGTGCGATCGCTATGTGGTCGCTAGTTAGCTTCCAAACACAAAGATCTCATCAGAGATCAGCAATCTGTATAACGACCTCTGCGGTCGTTGGGAAAACCTAGTCCCACCTGCGACGCTGGTAAAGTCGTTCATAAAGGGTGTCACACTCAGCGGTTCAGGCTCACCAGCGGGACACCAACGACCAAAAAATGGCTCAGAACGTTCATGAACAATCAGCGACATCGCAGCGGGGGCCACATCGCCGCTACATGTCACACACAGCTGCGTCGCTAACGAGATCGCTACTGCGTCATAAAATCGGTGACTCTTTAGCGATCTCGTTAGCGATCTCGCTTAGTGTGAAAGTACCTTAAACTTCTTGATTATCTTGTGTACTGTGGACAAAGGAACATCAAGATTTCTGGAGATGGACTTGCAACCTTGAGATAGTTATCTATGTTGATATTCTTCAACAATTTTGGTTTTCAAGTCCTCAGATAGTTCTCTTTCCTACTGCTGTTCTCCTTGCTTAGTGTGGCACACACTGACACACAATGCAAAGATTGAGTCAACTTCTCCCCTTTTTATCTGGTTGCAGGTGTTATTTCCATATTGTCCACACATGTTTCTTGGCATAGGTGAGTCTCAATGAGTATCACATGCTTGAAACAAAGTTGTTTACCCACAATTTTGGAAAGGTGGGAACAATTTTGTCCAACCCATTTTGGGGGTTTTGTGTAAAATATGTCCAATATGCCTTTTTTTCCTCATTTTTTTGTGTTGTTCCAATATACGCAAGGGAAACAAACGTGTATAACAAAACATGTGTCATTGCAATAACTTTCTGGGAGAAATAATTCATTTTCTGGAACATTTTCAAGGGTACTATCACTTTCAGCCATGATTGTATCATAGACATGTATTGCATATAGACACCTATCAGATCTGGTGCAGTGCCATTTTACACCACTGTAAAAAAAATTTGATTTAGGAATATATAGAAACAACTGTATTTTGCTTTTGTCTGCACTATGAGTTCACTGCTAAAATTGATTGGACATCATCTGTGGCTTAGTCCTCAACTTGCAATGCCCTTATTTTAATCAAGTACTTCATTAATACTAAAGCTAATTAACTACAGAGCTAAGGCAACTGAGCCATAGAGAATTAATCAGGTTTTACTATATGTTCAGAAAGGACTTTTCTTTATTGGGAAATAAATTAAATACTGTCTCATTTAGACTGCTGCTTCACCTGGTTTAAAGCAACTATTTTAAAGCTTGCACAACTCACACTAGTTTCTGGCTATTTAATAAAGTCATATGTAAAATATATCTTAATTGACAAGAAAATCACCTCATCAAACAGCATAAATAATTAATATTTTCTAAAGTGATATGCATAAATTTCAGAGTTTTTACAGCTCCTGAAGAGTTTCAATTATTCCCATTGTGAGGTATAGAATCTAACACAATTTCCACTGTTATTAATAATGCATCTTATAATAGTTTTGTTAATTATGTAGCCCAAATCATGACTTCAAGTGTTTAAAATGAGTAATATATATAATCTAAAACAAAGATGTAGATTAGTAGCATTTAAAGCATTTTCTAGAATATAATATTAATGGCACTGACATATATCATTAATGGTCTAATCTTAATCCATAAATGTGTGATTACGTGAACTCCAGTCGACAGGAAACGTACAAAAAGTCATAAGAAAGGGAGCACATTGTCATTTGTGACTATGAAGCTATGCTGTAGTACTGGACACAGGTATTGAAAGCTTGGTGTTAGTTATTAAATTTAAAGTAGGCTTCGGTTTTCCCTTCTGCTGAAATATCAAGTATGAGGAGTAGAACTTCCACATCTCACTCACTGATGAACTATCCTAAAAAAATGTAATCAATGTGATAATATCTAACCACTTCCCTCTGTTACCAAAAATTATAGAAAAAAATAACATAGGTGACTTGTAACAGTAACTATATACTGCACTAACATGTGAATTGCAATAATTTGAGGTTCGTAACATGGGTCATTATCTCTTATAGACAATGTTAAACTAAGCCACATGACTGTAAAAAAGAGCATGTTAGAGTCACTCAGAAAGCAAAGATGGTCAGAGGCTTGACCTCTGATGTCTAAAGATTGTGGAGAAATTTCAGAAAAACGTTCCTTATCAAAAAATTTCTAAGATTTTGAATATCTTAACATCTGCAGTACAAAATATAATCAAAAGATTCATAGATTCTGGAGTAATTCATGTGCACAAGTGGCATAGTCGACAGTCAATATTAGCTGCTTATGATCTATGGGCCCTCAGGCAGCATTGCACTAGAAACAGGAATTTTTAAGTTGTGCAAATAACTGCACGAAATCAGAAATACTTCCAGAAATAGTAAGTGAACACAATTTGCTGTGCAATCCACAAATGCAAGGTAAAGCTCTATCATGCTAAGACTAAGCCATATATTAACCCCTTAATGTCCACTGACGTGCAGAGTCCGTCATGGCAAGGTGCCAGTTCCGGCACCAGGACAGGACTCTGCACGTCATGGCTTTGATCTACCACTGCGTGTAAACACGCAGTGGTAGATCAGTGCCGACAGCTGTCACAGACAGCTGACAGGCACGGCAAGCGGTGCGGGGACCTTTGCCGTCGGTCCCCGCACCCACAGCGCTGTGATTGGTCAGTCAATCTGACTGACCAAACACAGCAGAGATCGCACAGGAGAAGCTGAAATTTCAGCTTCCCCAGCGCGATCAGTGCAGGAGCCGGCGCTGCAGTGGCAAGGCTTCCTGCACTGACAGCCAGGAGCGGAACCCCCACCGCCCCTGGCTGTTAACCCCCTGACTGCTGCGATCGAGCGCGATCGCAGAGCTCAGGGGGGAGGCAGAGGGTCGGGAGCTCCCTCTGCCTCAGATCAGCACCCTGCAATGTATTTTTGCAGGGGCCGATCTCTGCCTTGATGACCCGGGGGTTGTCATGACAACCTCCGGGTCATCTAGCTACGGAAAGCTGCTGTGATCATGTCACAGCAGCTTCCACTATAGTTGCAATGCATTGCAATGCCAGAGCATTGCAATGCATTGTAACTGCAATAAAAAGTAAAAAAAGTGAAAGTCCCATAAAGGGACAAGTTAAAAAAAATCATTTTTTAAAAAAAATTGTAAAAAAATATTAAAAAATAATTTTAAAAAAATCCCCTAAAAAATACACATTTTTATGTAATAAAAAAAAATAAAAAACAAAAAACATACACATGTTTGGTATCGCCACGTCCGTAAAAATCCCATCTATAAAAGCGTAACCCTAGTTAACCCCTTCAGTGAAAGCCGTAAAAAAAAAACACAAAAAAGTAGTAAATTATACTTTTTCCAAGCGGTATCATTATACCGCTTGGAAAAAGTGCAATAACACGCGATCAAAAAGTCAGATATAAATAATCATGGTACCGCTGAAAACGTCATTTTGTCCCGCAAAAAACAAGCCGCTATACAGCATCATCAGCGAAAAAATAAAAAAGTTATAGCTCGCGGAATAAACTGATGCAAAAATAATTTTATTTTTCTATAAAAATTTATTGTGTAAAAAACGCCAAAACATAAAAAAAATATATAAATGAGGAATCGCCGTAACTGTAGTGACCCGAAGAATAAAGCTGCTTTATCAATTTTACCACAGGAAAAAAAAAAAAAACAATTCCTGAATTGCTGGTTTTTGTTCATTCTGATTCCACAAAAATCGGAATAGGAAACGATCAAAAAACGTTATGTGCCTGAATATGGTACCAATAAAAACGTCAGCTCGTCCCGCAAAAAATAAGCCCATAGATAACTCTGTCGGCCGAAATATGGAAAAATTATAGCTCTCAAAATACGGCGATGCAAAAATTTCTTACAAAAAATTATTCCAAAAAAAAGCATCTTTTAGTGTGTGACAGAAGCTAAACATGAAAAAAGAGTATAAATCTGGTATCGCTGTAATCGCACCGATCCGAGGAATAAATTCGCCTAATCACTATTACCGCACGAGGAACGGCGCAAAAAAGAAAACCAATTCTTCACCTTTTGTGGATTTGTTCATTGTGCCTCCCAAAGATCGCAGTAAGGCGATCACAGTGGTTCCCCCCCACATATGGGGTATCAGCGTACTCAGGACAAAATGCACAATAGCTTTTGGGGTCCTATTTCTCCTGTTACCCTTAGAAAAATAAAAATTTGGGGCAAAAAGATTATTTTTGTGGAAAAAAATATGATATTTTTATTTTCACGGCTCTACGTTATAAACTTCTGTGAAGCACTTGGGGGTTCAAAGTGCTCACACACATCTAGATAAGTTCCTTGGGGGGTCTAGTTTCCAAAATGGAGTCACTTGTGGGGGGTTTCTACTGTTTAGGCACATCAGGGGCTTTCCAAACGTGACATGACACCCGCAGACCATTCCATCAAAATCTGCATTTGAAAAAGGCGCTCCTTCCCTTTCCAGCTCTGCCATGCGTCAAAATAGTGGTTTACCCCCACATATGGGGTATCAGCGTACTCAGGACAAATTGCACAATAACTTTTGGGGTCCTGTTACCCTTTAGAAAATAACAATTGGGGGTGGAAAGATCATTTTTGTGGAAAAGATATGATTTTTTAATTTTACTGCTCTACGTTATAACCTTCTGTGAAGCCCTTGGGGGTTCAAAGCTTTCACCACACATCTAGATAAGTTCCTTGGGGGGTCTAGTTTCCAAAATGGGGTCACTTGTGGGGGGTTTCCACTGTTTAGGCACACAGGGACTCTCCAAATGCGACATGGCGTCCAATCTCAATTCCAGCCAAAAAAGTCAAATGGCGCTGCTTCCCTTCCAAGCTCTGCCATGCGCCCAAATAGTGGTTTACCCCACATATGAGGTATAAGCGTACTCAGGACAAATTGCACAATAACTTTTGGGGTCTTTTTACCCTTTGGAAAATAAAAATTGGGGTGGAAAGATCATTTTAGTGGAAAAGATATGATTTTTTAATTTTACAGCTCTACGTTATAACCTTCTGTGAAGCCCTTGGGGGTTCAAAGCTCTCACCACACATCTAGATAAGTTCCTTGGGGGGTCTAGTTTCCAAAATGGTGTTACTTGTGGGGGGTTTCCACTGTTTAGGCACACAGGGGCTCTCCAAATGCGACATGGCGTCCAATCTCAATTCCAGCCAAAAAAGTCAAATGGCGCTGCTTCCCTTCCGAGCTCTGCCATGCGCCCAAATAGTGGTTTACCCCCACACATGGGGTATCGCTGTACTCAGGAGAAATTGTACAACAAATATTATGGTTCATTTTCTACTGATACCCTTGACAAAATTTTAAAAAATTGTGTCGAAAGAAAAATTTTGGGAAAAAAAGTTAAATGTTAATTTTTTCCTTACACTTGCTTCAATTCTTGTGAAGTACCTAAAGGGTTAATAAACTTCTTGAATGTGGCTTTGAACACGTTGAGGGGTGCAGTTTTTAGAATGGTGTCACTTTTGGGTATTTTCTGTCATATTGACCCCTCAAATTCACTTCAAATGTGAGGTGGTCCCTAAAAAAAATGGTTTTGTAAATTTTGTTGGAAAAATGAGAAATTGCTGGTCAACTTTTAACACTTATAACTTCCTAACAAAAAAAAATTTTGGTTCCAAAATTGTGCTGATGTAAAGTAGACATGTGGGAAATGTTATTTATTAACTAATTTTTGTGACATATCTCTCTGATTTAATGGCATAAAAATTAAAAGTTTGAAAATTGCAAAATTTTCAAAATTTTTGCCATATTTCCGTTTTTTTCATAAATAAACGCAAGTTATATTGAAGAAATTTTACCACTATCATGAAGTACAATATGTCTCGAGAAAACAATCTCAGAATCGCCAAGATCCGTTGAAGCGTTCCAGAGTTATAACCTCATAAAGAGACAGTGGTCAGAATTGTAAAAATTGGCCTGGTCTTTAACCTACAAAATGGCTTGGTCTTTAAGGGGTTAATACAGTCTTGTAAGACTGCCATGTTCTCTGGGCCAAAGCTCCCAGGGTCCACCGGTCAGAAATGAATCTGCTGCAGCGAGCGTTACCTTAAGCACACTGTGTTAACGCCACACAGTGTGAACAGAACGCAGAATACAAAGCTCAGTTACTTCACAGAGAAGTACTGCCCTGAGAATGCTAAGTACTACAGTCATGGCCAAAAGTTTTGAGAATGACACAAATATTATATTTTCACATGATCTGCTGCCCTCTGGTTTTTATGTGTGTTTGACAGATGTTTTTATCACAGACAGAAATATAATTGCAAACATATGAGTAACAAAAGCTTATATTGACAGTTAGAATGAGTTAATGCAGCAAGTCAATATTTGCAGTGTTGACCCTTCTTCTTCAGGACCTCTGCAATTCTCCCTGGCATGCTCTCAATCAACTTCTGGACCAAATCCTGACTGATAGCAGTCCATTCTTGCACAATCAATGCTTTCATTTTGTCAAAATTTTTAGGTTTTTGTTTGTCCACCCATCTCTTGATGATTGACCACAAGTTCTCAATGGGATTATGATCTGGGGAGTTTCCAGGCCATGGACCCAAAATCTCTATGTTTTGTTCCCTGAGCCATTTAGTTATCACCTTTGCTTTATGGCAAGGTGCTCCATCATGCTGGAAAAGGCATTGCTTTTTCGCCAAACTGCTCTTGGAGGGTTGGGAGAAGCTGCTCTTGGAGGACATTCTGGTACCATTCTTTATTCATGGCTGTGTGTTTAGGCAAGACTGTGAGAGAGCCGATTCCCTTGGCTGAGAAGCAACCCCACACATGAATGGTTTCAGGATGCTTAACAGTTGGCATGAGACAATACTGGTGGTAGCGCTCACCTTGTCTTCTCCGAATGAGGCGTTTTCCTGGTGTCCCAAACAATCGAAAAGGGGATTCATCAGAGAAAATAACTTTACCCCAGTCCTCAGCAGTCCACTGCCTGTACCTTTTGCAGAATATCAGTCTGTCCATGATGTTTTTTCTGGAGAGAAGTGGCTTCTTTGCTGCCCTCCTTGAGACCAGGCCTTGCTCCAAGAGTCTCCGCCTCACAGTGCGTGCAGATGCACTCACACCTGCCTGTTGCCATTCCTGAGCAAGCTCTGCACTGCTGGTAGCCCGATCCCACAGCTGAAACACTTTTAAGAGACGGTCCTGGCGCTTTCTGGTCTTTCTTGGGTGCCCTGGAGCCTTTTTGGCAACAATGGAACCTCTCTCCTTGAAGTTCTTGATGATGCGATAGATTGTTGACTGAAGTGCAATCTTTCTAGCTGCGATACTCTTCCCTGTTAGGCCATTTTTGTGCATTGCAATGATGACTACACGTGTTTCTTTAGAGATAACCATGGTTAACAGAAGAGAAACAATGATGCCAAGCACCAGCCTCCTTTTAAAGTGTCCAGTGGTGTCATTCTTACTTAATCATGACAGATTGATCTCCAGCCATGTCCTCATCAACACCCACACCTGTGTTAATGGAGCAATCACTGAAAAGAGGTTAGCTGGTCCTTTTAAGGCAGGGCTGCAATGATGTTGAAATGTGTTTTGGGGGATAAAGTTCATTTTCTAGCCAAATATTGACTTTGCAAGTAATTGCTGTTAAGCTGATCACTCTTTATAACATTCTGGAGTATATGCAAATTGCAATTAGAAAAAGTGAAGCAGTAGACTTAGTAAAAATTAATATTTGTGTCATTCTCAAAACTTTTGGCCATGACTGTACACCCTGTTAAACGTCACAGAGATATTAGCACGTGGATAGAGCTTGCTCTGCGACTAAACTGTGCTAACTGCACATACGAATGAAGCAGATGCAGAGCCAAGAGAAAATAACTCTTAAGACCCTAGATACAATACCCTGTTGCCTTAACTGAGAGGAGCATAAGGGTTAAGCTTGCTCTGTAACTGAACTGTGCTAACCGCACACATGAACGAGACAGATGCTAATCCAAGCGGATAGTTACCCCTGTCTAGATGCTACTGAATTTGTGCCTGACCGGCACCCTAAGCATGTAGCCGACTATAAACTCAGGCATTGAACCATGGGAAGGAAACTGCTGAAATGTGTTACCTGCCTGCCAACGTGTAGAGTCTTAGAGCACAGTCAAACACCAGAAAGCATGCAGAGTGGTAGAGTATCCACCCACACACACACACCAAAATATAAATGACACTAGCTAACCCGTGTGCTCCCCTGAGAGCCTTTTATACACTAGGCTCCACCCCAAACACTCACATCCAGTTGTTGGGGCATCGCCCACGGGCCAATCCAGAGCTGTCACATCATCAGAGCAGCTAATGTCCAACCATCAATGGGAGGACGCCATATCACGGACATGCTCAGTAAGGTGATCTCTGGACTTAAACTCCAGAGTGCAAGGCTGCATCTGTATATCACTGGTTACCAAAGACTTGACTGGAGAGCCAGCAGCAACCAAACGTATACCATGAGCCTGAGCAAGACGCTGAGACTGATGTCTGTGCTGAGCAGCAATTGCAGCAACGGGACTTGAATTGGTAATGCTTGGGATCTATCCCGTGCAGCGAGAGAATCCCGACGCCTAACACATATGTCACTTTACGACATGCTGTGGCCTAGGAAGGTATCCATCTTGGGAAGCAGCATAAATGAGGTGATGGTGAGTCTAGCTTTGGGTGTATATAAGGCAGTGCCAGCTAGGACACATGTGGTACAAACTCATGCGTAAGTCTGTGTTTGAAGTGATGAAGATCAAAGTGTCCTGCAATTCACACTAATTTTTGCATCTAACTTTGCTAACTGTGTTCTTTTTATGTGCCAAGTGATCTACTATTTAGATCCGCTCTATATGGACACTAGACACTATAGAGTAGTCCAGCTCACAGAAGGTGTTTTTCACACATGAATTAGCACAGTCCAGTAGTCCCCGGTGCCAAGCTTCCTTGCCCTTTTCCCTGACATGAGGAGAAGAAGCCTCTTTTCCTTTCTGAAATGAGATAAGGCTGGCTTGACAAGCATTACCTGGAACAGTCAGTGAGGAGAAAGATACCCATTTCCCAATTTTTGAGAAAGGTTTCTGGGCTCGTAGGATGAAGTACCATGGCCCTCACACAAGGGTTCCAGGAAAGGTGTGACCTATTTCAGAGTTGCCATTTAGCTTGGGCTTTCTATGGACTCTGAATATCCAAGGTATTCTTCCACATAGCCCTGTAGGCCCACTTCTGACAAGCCAACCTCATAAGAACTCTTTGTAAGTCAAAAAATTAGCTGGAATAATATCCCTGGGCTTAGTGGGATTAAACTTAGTGAATAGGCTTGACCCTCTAGAAAGGTCACTCTGGTCTGCACAGATGATTAAAAGCATGGCCTTCACAAAATGATCTTTAAAATCCATGTTGAGAAGCTCACATGCTTCTATGTCTGGAAAATAGTGGACAGTGGACTCACAGTCAGTGATCAACAGAACACAGGTGTCTGGCATCTTACATAATATCAGTTTACATCAAACTTACTGTTTGCCCACCACTTTTGTGAGAAGCTCACATGCTTATGTCTGGAAAATAGTGGACAGTGTACTCACCATAAGGGTTCAACAGTACACAGGTGCCTGGCATCTTACATGTTATCAGTTCAAATCAAACTTACTGTTGGCCTCTTTTGTGATGAAGGGAGGACAGCATGCCCAAGAAAAACTAAGAGTAAGGGCTACTAACTTATGCCAACACAGACTCCAAATCCTGTCTGAATGAGCAGCACAAATTTCCCACAAGGAGCACTTTGCCTCATGAATCAAAAGGAGAAACATTTATGTACTTGTTTATCAGCACCTTTTTTGGATAAGAGTAATACCATGATGGTGAAAGGGAGGAGAAATTTCAAATACTAAATTAATCAAGACCAGGTAACATATCTTCAGCTTTCACACCACTTCATTAGATAAGAGTTATGGCATGGTCGCAAAGGGAAGGCGAACTCCCTTGACTCACTTGGAAACATATGCTAGTTGAGTAAGCCAATGCAAAACAAATAGGGAAAATACTTACACTGCTCAGAAAAAATTAAAATAGTAACGTAGATAATTGCATAGAAACAAAGTGATTATTATCTTGAGCAGTAATGTAATTAAGATTTCATGTATTTCATGTTTACAATTTACATACTATGGCACTACAGAGTGCAACTTTATTTGTTTGTCACATGATTAGGTGTCATGCTAGACAGAACTTGAAATAAGCTGCTGTTTGCTACAGGACCTGTGTGACATCACAGATTATGTGATCGGGAGTCATAATAGAAAGGACCAGTAATAGGAAGAGCTGACGTTCCACAAGATGCTATTAACTACTGGACCTGTGTTACTTCACAGATCACATAATTGAGAGACACACTAGACAGCACTAACCATCCATTGCAGTGGGCATATAGCATGTAAAAGTTTAGGCACCCCTGGTCAAAATTACTGTTATTGTGAACAGTTAGGGTATGATTCCACGGTCCGGAACCACAGCGCTTTGGAGGGAGCGGAAAGTCTGCTCCGCCCAAATCACCGCCCATTCTGAACGCGGGGTGAATCCGGATGTGCTCATTGAACACATCCGGAATTACTGCAGCCTACATAGGCCTGTGTTATTTCCCTTGTGGCGACGGATCTGAAAAGAAGCGCCGCATGTCCATTAACGCAGGTCTGCCGCCTGCGTGTTTTTACGTACAGTGGAGACGGAATTTCATGAAATCTCCTCCAATATGCTGTAACATCTGGACGCTGCGTGTATGACGCTGCACCAGTACACAGCGTCAAACACGCAGCATTTACTGACTGTGGAAACACACCCTTAAGCAAGTTGAAGATGAAATGACCTCTAAAAGGCCTAAAGTTAAAGATGACACATTTCCTTTGTATTTTAGGCATAGTTAGTACCTAATATCACTGCTTTTGCAAGTATCACAGCTTGTAAATGCTTTTTGTAGCCAGACAAGAGTCTTTCAATTCTTTTGTGAGGGATTTTCATCCATTCTTCCTTGAAAAATTCTTCCGGTTCTGTGTAATTTCTGGGTTATCTTGCATGACCTGCAATTATGAGGTCTAGCCACAGATTTTAAATGAAGTTCAGATCAGGGGACTGTGAAGGCCATTGTAAAACCTTCAGCTTGTGTCTTTAGAGATAGTTTAGTGTGGATTTTGATGTGTGATTAGGATCAGTATCCATTTGTAGAAGCTATCCAGTTTTCAACTTCAGCATTTTTACAGATGGTGTTGTTTGCACCAAGAATTTGTTGAAATTTCATTAAATCCATTCTTTCCTTTGCCTGTTAAATATTCCCCGTGCCATTGGCTACAACACAACTCCAATGAGTTATTGATCCACCCCCATGCTTAATTGTTGGTGAGATGTTCTTTTCCTGAAATTCTGTGCCCTTTTTTCCACACATACCTTTGATCATTGTGGCCAAGGAGTTATATTTTAACCTCATTGGTCCACAGGACTTGTTTCCAAAATTCATCAGGCTTGTTTAGATGTTTGTTTGCATACTTCTGATGCTGAATGTTATGGTGAGGATGCAGAAGAAGTTTTCTTCTGAGGACTCATCCATGAAAGCCATATTTGTGCTGGTGTCTATGAATAGAAGATTAATGAAGCACAACTCCAGAGTCTGCTAAATCTTTCTGAAGGTATTTTACAGTCAAGCAGTGGATCTGATTTGCCACTCTAGCAATCCTACTAGCAGCTCTCACTGAAATTTTGCTTGGTCTTCAAGACCTTATTTTGACCTCCACTTTTCTTGTTAACTGCCATTTCTTAATTACATTTCAAACCTAGGAAAGGGCAACTTGTAAAGGCTTTGCTATCTTTTTATAACCTTTTCCTGCTTTGTGGGCCTCCACTATTTTGCTTTTCAGAGAACTAGGCTGCTGCTTACAAGAACCCACAGCTGCAGTTATTTGGCACGTTAGAGGAGGCTGGGTTTTTATAAAGCTGGGAAATTTGCATCACCTAACCTTTCTTAATGATCATAGTGAACAAGCCATAACTCTAGCAGGCTAAGTAAGGTCTGAAACCTTGGTCAAAGATATCTGAGCACACAAATCTCCAAGGGTGTCCAAACTTTTGCATAAGCCCATTTTCCTTTGTGTAATTTTTAAAATGTAAAAGATGAAAAGATTTTTTTTTGCTTAACCCCTTCCCAACATGCGCCGTACACCCTGCAGCAATGCTAATGATCAGTGCTAGTACTTATCATGGTCGTTTAACCCCTCTGATGCCGCTGTGAAAAGTGACAGTGACATCGAGGAGCTCGCACAGGGAGGTGGCTCCTAGTGTGCTGCCATCAGGACAACAAGATGCGAACGCGTTGTCCTGATCGACTCCATGGAGACCACCAGTTACAAGATGAGCGCCTGCTAAATACAGGAACTGCCACGCCTCCTTCCCTGTCTGTCAGACATTGCTCCAATGCTTTGCAAAGGAGAACCATTGCAGAGTATCAGATCAGCGATCTGTCAGTTTAAGGATGATGCCTCATCCTGGGACAATGTAAAACAGTAAAAAAATTATTAAAAATCTCCAAGGGTGTCCAAACTATTACATAAGCCCATTTTCCTTTTTGTAATTTTTAAAATATGAAAAAATACATTTTATTTATATATTTTTGCCTAAAATACAAAGGAAAAGTGTCATCTTTAAGTTTAGCCCTTTTAGGCCTCTTTCACATTTCCGGCGGGCGCCTGGCGGCGCCCCCGGCATTTTGCCGCAGCGCCACATCTGAAAATCTGATGCGCCGCATGCGGCTTTTTTCGCATTGACATGCATTAGCGCTGGATGGCGCCGCATGTCAATGCGTTGCATGCGGTTTTGTCCGGATGCGGCGCAAATGTACATTGCGGCGTCCGGAAAAAACGCTGCATGTAACGTTTTTTGTTTTTGCCGGATGGTTTCTTATCTCTCCAAGCATCAGAAACCATCCGGCAAAAAACCGCATTTTGGCCGCCGGAAGTGTGAAAGGTTTTCACATGCGGCGCTGCGGCAAAATGCCGGGGGCGCCGCCAGGCGCCCGCCGGAAATGTGAAAGAGGCCTTAGAGATCATTTAAACTTCAACTTGATTAAGTGTTCACAATAACAGTAATTTTGACCAGGGGCTCCCAAACTTTTACATGCCGCAGTATAGTTTAACAGATATGGTTAAAGGAAATGACTAATATTAATAGATATAATTATAAAGAAAGGGGGATTTATGTTACAAATAAAATTTATGATACAAATTGAATAAAATAGATATATGGCAGAGATCAAATTTTCTCCTATAAATATATTATCCTCTGGACAAGGTGAGCTTTGAGATATGTTTCTCCTCTTTTGTGGCTTGAACTGCTAACACATGCTCCCTGACTCTTCATCTAAATTCTTTGGAAATAAGACCCAAATATTTAAGACCACAGGGACAGGAGGCACAGTAGTTCATTTCTATAGTTGAACAAGAGATGTTATGGGTAATTTAAAATGTTTACTCCCTGTGGAATCACAAAGAGTGGTTGCTTTCTCCATGTTTTACATGCCACACAGTCACCACATAGTTTTGATCCCCAGGGGGGACCTTTAGAACCAAAATGTTCTTTCCGGTAATTTCCATGGGTATTGACTAAGTACCAAGGTATCCCTCAAGTTCCTAGAACTATGGAATATCATGCTAGAAATCACAGGTAATTGTGTAAAAACATTGTCACAAAGTAAGATGTCCCAATATTTAGAGAGTGCTGTCTCTTTATATCTCGAATTGTACATGGATATAAATCTCACAAATTCCTCTTGGTTCTTGTTTTGATTGGTGGACTGGAGAAGAGCTTGCTGTGATGACTCTTGGAGTGGACCCATTGGGTCGTGATACCAACCCACCCTGGTCAAGCTGACCTAGTGAGAACCACCCCCCTATACAGGGAGCGTCAGGGGCAGGCCCAGTGGAATAAAGTACCACTACTGCTGGAACCAGGTGGCCAGCTCACAGAAGACAGAACTACGCTGGGTGTGGAAGTGAACAAAGCATGGACACGGGAACACGCAGACTACCGAACAGTGCAAGGCATGTGTACGAGGGCACGCAGAGTACAGGACAGTGCAAGGCGTGTGCACAGGGGCACGCAGAGTACAGGACAGTGCAAGGAACGTACACAGGGTACACAGAGTACAGGACAGTGCTAGGCATGTACTTGGGGTACGCAGAGTACACGACAGTGCAAGGCGCGTACACAGGGTACACAGAGTACAGGACAGTGCAAGGCGTGTGCACAAGGGCAAGCGGAGTGCAGGACAATGCAAGGCGTGTGCATGAGGGCACGCAGAGTACAGGACAGTGCAAGGCGCGTGCACAGGGTATGCAGAGTACAGGACAGTGCTGGGTGCGTACTCAGAGTATGCAGAGTACAGGACAGTGCTAGGAGCGTACTCGGGGTACGCAGAGTCCAGGACAGTGCAAGGCACGTATACGGGGTACGCAAAGTACATGACAGTGCTAGACGTGTACATGAGAGTAAGCAACAGACAGGGGTACATATAGCAAGTGCCGAGAGGCACACTAGGGTAAGAGGCAAAGCAGGGCGTGTGCGAGGAAGCATGCCTGGGTACAAAGAAAGGTAGAGCACATGCTGGGAAGCACGCAGAGGTACAAGGCAAGGCAGAGCATGCACTGGGAAGCACGCCGAGGTACAAGGCAAGGCAGAGTGCACGCTGGGAAGCACGCTGAGGTACAAGGCGGGGGACCTGAGTACAGAGAGTAGCCAAGCAGGTCTAGCTAGGAAGTACAACAATAATTAGGCGCCGCCTACAGGAAGAGGCGGCCAGATATAGGGCAAGTGTGCTGGAACTTCTGGGTCAGGTCCTCCAGGACCATAGATACATCAGAGATGGAGCGGCCGTAGTCAGGCTCAGGAACGCATGTGCACTGAACAAGGATCTGAAGTCGAGTGAACAGCCACAAGGTCAAGCGCGGGAGGTGCGCTTGCGCACTCGACGTGATGACTTCGGGCGCTGAGCCTGGCGCCAGAGGAATGCGGTGAGAGCGGCATGACACTTGATTTTAGTGCTTCTTGCTCTTATGTATCCTCTTTCAGTTGCTCTTTTGAGATGAGCTCTTTGATATTTTATCAAACATCTTTTTCTAAGTTTATGATTCCAGGGTTTGAGCTACTGTAATGTGTTACCTGAACCAAAAAAATGCCATCATACCAACGCAGGTATCTCCATTGATCATTTGGTAATTATTATGAAAAATTAAGTAAAGTAAGAGTAAACTTTTATCATTTTTTGTTAAAGTGAATGCAACAAAAAAGGATTTCTCATTACATAATCCAAATAAAAATAATGCTTCAACAACGAATGTCATTTAAGATGACTATAAGATATATACAATGGCTTTTCTGGTGGACACTGATGGGGTGAAATTCTTGATTGCCATCAAGTTCTACCCCATAACCCATTGGCTTTCCCTGTTTAAAAGAGGGGTTTTTCCCCAGTACCTTGGGATCTGATTGCATCTCCCACCCTCAATAAGTTATGTTTCTAAGCTGGCACTTTATAATAATTTCTGTTTACTGTTTCTCAACAGTTTTCTGTAATGAATCAAATCACAGATCGCATATGATGGCTAAAATTGGTAACCTCATGAGATTTGCATACTTGTTCAATGTTTAGCAAATCTCTTGATTCCATATGTCAAATTTGTTGTTAGTATTTGTAAAACAAAAAAGAGAGCAAGGGCTGTGACCGACTTCCACCCAACTTAGTGTTTTGCTCTTTATTTCTTACATATGGGGCCTCACTTATGTTTGTTATTATGACTCTACAGTCTTCTTTCAAGGTGAATTCAAAAGTTTCAAGTGCTTTTATTGTGTTCTTCCCATAGTTTTGGTTCTCAATAAAATATTCTGGCAATAAAGTTATGGAATAAAATAAATAAGATACACCTACAACAGTATATCAAAAAGAAGGATATACTTACAACCACATATCATATTCATTATCTAATGCCAGCAATCGGACTGAAATTTTATATGGGACATATTATCAAAAAGAGGCACTAGTATTTTTTCCAGAGATAAGGGTGAGGGGTTAAACAATTTCATTATGAATCTTGGGTTTACTTGGACTACACACCTTACGCCTGTCCATTCTTTAGATCCTAATACGGCAGGTTTAGCTAAGGATATGGTTGCTGGTTATTGAGTAGAAAGCCCCTATAAGCATTAAATAGATGTCATACGTTTGGCAAATCATTTGGCCGACCACTATCTTGGCCATTTCTCCAATGCTCAAGAGGGTTCACTCAATCAAGCGCTTCTGCGTTCTCGATGAAAGAGTCGTTGCCGGACATGTCACATGTCTGGCAGTGGCTTATCTCAGTGAGAACTAAAGGATTGGCAATCCAAAATAGGACATGCAGCCACATCAATCAGAAGACTCTTTTGAGTTGTACACAGCCTCTAACCATGTGACCAGTCTCTTATCTTGGAACACACGTAAAAAAATAATACCTTCACAAGATTACCATATTTTTTGGACTATAAGACGCACAGGACCATAAGACGCACCCCAAATTTTCAAAATGAAAATGGGGAAAACAAAATAATGGGTCAAATGGGGGTCTGTCTTACAGTCCTGAATTCAGCTTACCCTGGGGTGATCAGCAGCGCTGGTGGAGCAGAGTCACAGGGGGTGTTTGGTAGTCCGGCGATGATATGACCCAGACTGCTGCAGCAGGTTCAGCGGTGCTCGATGGTGCAGGGGCTCCGCCGACATTTTGTGAAAGCCTGGAGCCCCCTCACATCCATTGCTGTGATGCGGTGGTCTCTGGGAAATCCCATTCCAAGCCTGGTGCAGCAGGCTCAGCAGCGCTCGGTGGAGCGGGGGCTCCGGCGACATTTTGTGAAAGCTCGAAGCCCGCTCCGAGGCTGTTGCCGAGATCTCAATCTGCGCATGCTCTGCCTCCGGTGGCCATTTTCCCAGAGGTCACAGCATTGAGGCAATGGAAGTGTGCGGGCTCTGGGCTTTCACAAACTATCGCCAGAGCCCCCCGCACCACCGAGCACAGCCGAGCCTGCCGCACCTGCCGCGCCGGGATGAGATCATCGCACTGCAGTGTCGGACCACAGGAAGAATCGCCAAACTCCTGCTGCCACCTCGCTAATTGTAAGTACGGTATATTCTGACGATAAGACGCACCCCCGTTTTCCCCAAATTTTTTGGGGAAAAAAGTGCGTTGAATAGTCCGAAAAATACTTCAATTTACCTTCAAATAATGACTCAATAATTCAATTATTCTTTTACTGAGTAAAAAACAGTATATAAAGACTAATGTAATCATCATACAGTGACCTTATTATGGCCAATACCAGTTCAACATAGGCCATACATATAGTTGTGTGAAATATTAGACAAAGATAACACAAGCAAACACAAAATGCAGTTTTTAAATGAAGGTCTTTATTATTAATGGGAAAAGAAATCCAAACCTACAGGGCACCGTGTGAAAAATTAATTGCTCGCTAAAGCTAATAACTGGTTGGGCCACCTTTAGCAACAACAACTGCAATCAAGCATTAGCGATAACTGGCAATGAGTCTTCTACAATGCTCTGGAGAAATGTTGGCCCACTTATCTTTGCAGAATGGCTGTAATTCAGCCACATTGTAGGGTTTCCGAGCATGAACCACCTTTTTCATACAACTTTAGACTGAGACAGTACAAGTATATTCAATGACTCACAGTCAGCCACCCTGACAATTGGTAATGTAATTTATCATTGGAATCTGTCACCAGGTGTTTTCTCTTCCATCTGAGAGCAGTTTAATGTAGGGGCAGAAACATTTATTCACGCAATGTGTCACTTACTTGGTTGTTTGCAGTAATTTTGATAAAATGACTGTTAATCTGCTGCAGATATAGCAGTTATCTGAATGTTGAGTTTTGTATAACCCTGCCCACATCACTGATTGACAGCTTTCTGCCATGTACAGTGTACACAGAAAGTTGCCAATCAATGGTGTGGGCTGGGTTATATGAGTCCAGTGTGGGCTCTAGGGATGGCGGTCATGTGGCTGCAAGTATGCATGAGGGCACGCAGAGTACAGGACAGTACAAGGCGCGTACACAGGGTATGTAGAGTACAGGACAGTGCTGGGTGCGTACTCGGGGTACACAGAGTACAGGACAGTGCTAGGCGCGTACTTGGGCTACGCAGAGTACAGGACAGTGCAAGGCACATACACAGGGTACACAGAGTACAGGACAGTGCTAGGAGCGTACTCGGGGTACGCAGTGTACAGGACAGTGCAAGGCACGTATACGGGGTACGCAAAGTACAGGACAGTGCCAGACGTGTACATGAGAGAAAGCAACAGACAGGGGTACGTATAGAAAGTGCCGAGAGGCACGCTAGGGTAAGAGGCAAAGCAGGGCGCGTGCGAGGAAGCATGCCTGGGTACAAAGCAAGGTAGAGCACATGCTGGGAAGCACGCAGAGGTACAAGGCAAGGCAGAGCATGCACTGGGAAGCACGCCGAGGTACAAGGTAAGGCAGAGCGCACGCTGGGAAACACACCGAGGTACAAGGCGGGGGACCTGAGTACAGAGAGTAGCCAAGCAGGTCTAGCTAGGAAGTACAACAATAATTAGGCGCCGCCTACAGGAAGAGGCGGCCAGATATAGGGCAAGTGTGCTGGAACTTCTGGGTCAGGTCCTCCAGGACCATAGATACATCAGAGATGGAACGGCCGTAGTCAGGCTCAGGAACGCATGCGCACTGGACAAGGATCTGGAGTCGAGTGAACAGCCACAAGGTCAAGCGCGGGAGGTGCGCTTGCGCACTCGACGTGATGACTTCGGGCGCTGAGCCTGGCACCAGAGGAATGCGGTGAGAGCGGCATGACACTTGATTTTAGTGCTTCTTGCTCTTATGTATCCTCTTTCAGTTGCTCTTTTGAGATGAGCTCTTTGATATTTTATCATACATCTTTTTCTAAGTTTATGATTCCAGGGTTTGAGCTACTGTAATGTGTTACCTGAACCAAAAAAATGCCATCATACCAACGCAGGTATCTCCATTGATCATTTGGTAATTATTATGAAAAATTAAGTAAAGTAAGAGTAAACTTTTATCATTTTTTGTTAAAGTGAATGCAACAAAAAAGGATTTCTCATTACATAATCCAAATAAAAGTAATGCTTCAACAACGAATGTCATTTAAGATGACTATAAGATATATACAATGGCTTTTCTGGTGGATACTGATGGGGTGAAATTCTTGATTGCCATCAAGTTCTACTCCATAACCCATTGGCTTTCCCTGTTTTAAAGAGGGGTTTTTCCCCAGTACCTTGGGATCTAATTGCATCTCCCACCCTCCCTAAGTTATGTTTCTAAGCTGGCACTTTATAATAATTTCTGTTTACTGTTTCTCAACAGTTTTCTGTAATGAATCAAATCACAGAGCGCATATGATGGCTAAAATTGGTAACCTCATGGATTTGCATACCTGTTTGATGTTTCGATGTTTTGCAGATCCCTTGATTCCATGTCAAATTTGTTGTTAGTATTTGTAAAACAAAAAAGAGAGCAAGGGCTGTGACCGACTTCGGCCCAACTTAGTGTTTTGCTCTTTATTTCTTACATATGGGGCCTTACTTATGTTTGTTATTATGACTCTACAGTCTTCTTTCAAGGTGAATTCAAAAGTTTCAAGTGCTTTTATTGTGTTCTTCCCATAGTTTTGGTTCTCATGTGGCTGCAAGTTTGCACGAGGGCACGCAGAGTACAGGACAGTGCAAGGCGCGTACACAGGGTATGCAGAGTACAGGACAGTGCTGGGTGCGTACTCGGGGTACGCAGAGTACAGGACAGTGCTAGGCGCGTACTTGGGGTACGCAGAGTACAGGACAGTTCAAGGCACGTACACAGGGTACGCAGAGTACAGGACAGTGCTAGGAGCGTACTCGGGGTACGCAGAGTACAGGACAGTGCAAGGTGCGTATACGGGGTACGCAAAGTACAGGACAGTGCAATATGCAAACTCCCGGCCACATTCCAATAAACTGAATGCAGCTCCGCTCAATGCAATGCATATCGCATACTTGTGGCCATATGACCACCATTCCCAGCACTTACACCAGAAAAGTCTCACAGCGTGCAGCGTGCACGATGTGAGGATTCACAAGTGTGTAGTAACAGAGTGTCTGAAGGGGTTAAACATAATTTCATTTTCTGGTTTTACACAACTTTGTTTCTTTGAAAAACAATTTAAGGCAGAATGTGCTTAGATAAGGGTATGTGTAATAATAGTGGAATTCTGTCTCATACAACATGAAAGCCACATTGTGAATGATTTCCTTGTTTTAACTTTGTGGAAATTTCCAAAACTGTAAAGATTGATAGGTATAAGCAAAGTAGAGGCAGTCTTAAAATAATAACCGTTTATTGCATAGGTTAACATTCTAGGATTAGATACATTCATGTAACCACCTTAAGATGCATTTTAAATATATAATAACTGACTGTAATAGTTGAAGCCTAGAGTTGGCTGAAATCATTCCTGTGAATTCAGTTTGCATTTTTCTGGCATCATTGTGGAAATCCTAGAAACTACTAACGGTGAATCCTACTTTAACACATTTGAAAGCTTATAGACCCACTCGCTGTGTGCAATGTAAAATATGTTTTTGTGATTGTTGGTAATGGCATATTGCTCTGTATATATCTACATATCACAAAATAATGTAAACTTCACTCTGTCATCTGAAGACAAAACTGCAGTGACACCATGTGGAATTTAAATTTCACTCCAGGTAACTTTTCAGATTTTACTACAGATAGGATGCAAGTCAATATTTGTAAGAAAGACCCTTATGATTATTTGTAAATAAGTATGTTATACACTGTGCCTGCTGAAATAACACAATTTATGGTCCTCCTAAAATAAATAATACTATTGTTAGGCATTGTGATTCATCCGCTGCACAGGATGGATCTCAAGCTCTGTCACCCTTTGTGGTCTCCCATTCAGCTTCATCCACAGTGAGTGCTGCTCAGCAAAGACACCAGTCCCAGCAGCTTGCTCAGACTCATTCTTTTGTTTGGTTACTGCTAGCTCTTCAGCCAAAGCCATAGTAACTAGCGATAGGCAGCGGCGAACAGATGATTCTAAGACTAAGTCCAGAAATCACCCTACTGCGAATGTTCGTGAGGCGATCTCTCATTGGTGGTCGGTCATCAGCTGCTCAGATGACATGGAAGTTCCGGATTGGTCCACTAGCAAGGTCCTTTCAGACTGGACTTGAACAGGAATGTATAAAAGGTCCTCTGGAGCGCGTGTCGTCGAGCTAAGATAATGTGTTGTGGAAGCTTTACCACAATGTGTGCATGTGTCCAGCGATTAGCTGTGCGAGCGTGTTTAGACAGGCAGTGTAGGGTGGGAATTCCCGCTTGAGCTTAGCACCTGCACCTGGTGACTTTGTCGCATGTGCGAGTTACACAAACCGTGTGACAGGGCAGGCTCAGTCACCAGCATATTGAGGGGTGAGTCATAGGGACCCCAATCAGTGTCATTCCTATTATGCTCATGTGACATGTAACAGAGCATAACTTAGAGTGCTCTCTGTTTGTGTGTTGCTCTGTGGAGTCAGGTACTTAGCACACTGTTCACACCAAGTGACGTTTAACTCGGTGTGATTTCGGTGCTTGCTCGCAGCTATGCTCAGCCATTGTTTCCTAGCTTCGGTTCCTCCATCACCACATGGTGGACCCCTGTTGCGACTGCACCTTATCATAATTTATATTTGGTGCGATCCGTGAAATCTAACAGTATCTTAGCTCCAGGGTCTGGCTAGCAATGGTGGATGAGCAGCAGCTACCATGGAATGTCCTGCAGCTGGAGAGCAGGTTGTCAGCGTTAGAGCGTGCAACCTCAGCTGTGGATTGATCCGAAGTAGTGGTACAGGCAGCCAGTGAAGCCGCTACCAGGGTTTCAATTGCGCTCCTGTTCGTTCTTTCCACAATTCCTGCTCACCAATAAGTTCTCTGGGGATAGCAAGGCTTTCAGGGGATTATTGACCCAGTGCTCGATCCAGTTGGAGCTACTGAATTCACGTTTCTCATCCGAACGGGCCAAAGTGGGTTTTGTGGTGTCTCTTTTGATGGACAGGGCATTGGAGGTCCTATTGGTTCGGAGTGTCTCTCGTTTTATGAACGCTCTGAGACAGGTCTTCCTAGGGCCCCAGGTTACTCATGATGCCACACTCCAACTCCTGGCCATGACACAGGGTTCTATTCAGACCAGCCAGTTTGCTATTCAGTTTCGGACATTAGCTTCCAAGCTGGACTAGCCAGAAAAGGTCTTGATCCCGGTATTTTGGCGAGGTCTTGCTGATCACGTTAAGGACGCTTTGGCCACTAGGGAGATTCTACTACACTGGAGGAACTAATATCTATATCTACTTATATAGACCTTCAATATGCTGAACAAAGGTTGGAACGAACCCAGTGTAGGCAAAGGATTCAGGTGACACCAAATTTCACCAATACTTTGGGGTCTCCAACTCGGCCTAATGCACCGAGGGAGCCTCTGGTGGGTCATCAGCCGGTGGCTAAATCCCATCCCTATGTCCTCCTCCAGCTTGTTGGGGTTGTGTGCAGACTGGTCATTTCACCAACAGGTGCCCCAGGTGTCAGGGAGAACGTCCGTCTATAGTGGCTATAGGAGGGGCCGCTCCAGATTCGTCGGAGGCATCCTCCAAACTAACTTGTAAGGTGACACTGACCTATGGGTCGACATCTCTCCCAGTTGAGGCTTGCGTAGATTCCGGGACAGAGGGTAATTTTATGTCCTCCTCCTTCACCCAACGGCATGCAATACCCCTTGTGATGCTCTCTAAGTCCATCGCCATCCGAGTGGTTAATGGTTCTGTGTTATCCTCTCAAATCACCCATCAGACCATCCCGCTTACCCTTGAGTTTTCTCCAAAACACCAGGAGATAATCTCTTTGCTAGCCATCCCTGAGGGTATTGATGAAGTATTGCTGGGTATGCCTTGGTTGCGCCACCATTCAACTCATATCGATTGGGCTACTGGGAGTATACGGGGATGGAGTAGGTCATACGAGGGTCGGTGTCTCAAAGCCCAAGTTCTGGTTGGGCCATCCGAGGTTTCTGCAGATCTAACCTCACTACCCAAACACTACTGGCAATATGCAGCCGTGTTCTCTAAGAAGGCTGCAGACACTCTTCCTCCCCATTGTCCTTATGATTGCCCGATAGACCTCATACCGGGAGCAGAGCCTCCTCGCGGGTGAGTTTATCCTTTGTCTCTCCCGGAGACTGATGCAATGTCGGAGTATATAAAGGAAAAATTGGCAAGGGGTTTTATTAGGAAGTCTGTGTCTCCAGCTGGGGCTGAGTTCTTAGTCCAAAAGAAAAATGGGAACTTCATCCTTGCATAGATTATAGGGGTCTGAATGCCATCACTGTTAAAAATAAATATCCTTTGCCACTTATATCTGAGCTGTTTGACAGACTCCGGGGTGCTAGGATATTTACCAAATTAGATCTGCGTGGTGCCTATAACCTTATACTTATCCGAGAAGGTGACGAATGCAAGACTGCGTTTAATATCAGGGACGGGCATTATGAATATCTGGTAATGCCATTCGGTCTCTGTAATGCCCCCTCTGTCTTCCAGGATTTCATCAATTACATCTTTCAGGAGATGTTATCCACTTCTGTAGTCGTCTACTTGGATGACATTCTGGTTTTCTCTCCCGATCTGAGTACCCATCGTAGAAATGTTGCCTTTGAACTCTTGTCTTTGAACTCTTGCACGCCAACTCCCTCGTGACATCGTGGCTCGTGATATCTGGGACTCTACACAGGATGCTATTAAGGCCTTAAAGGAAAGAATGAGAGTCTCTGCCGACGCGCATCGTCACCTCGCTCCTGTCTTCGCGTCCGGCGATTTAGTGTGCCTCTCTGCCCATAATATCAAGTTGCACATAAAGTCCACTAAATTTGCTCCCCGCTATTTGGGTCCTTTCAAAGTCCTTGAGCAGGTGAACCGTCAAGGACTTGACTTAATGGAAAGTAGTGGTAACTTGTGAATGGGGAGGAAATGTGTCTTATTTCTTCACCTTCACCTTTTCCTGCATTGGCCTTTTCACACTTCTACATTCTCTTTGTTTGAATCTTTACATGGCTTTGAAACAAATATGTTGGGCTAGTATTGCAGGAGAATATTCATTGACATAATTAAGTTAACATCATGGCCAGCATTGCTAAATGGAAGTAACTTGGGACAGGGTGCCTACTTGGGTGAATACACACATTTGCGCCCCACTCTTCAGTGCAAATAGGAACCTATAGAACTGTTCATATGTATATACTGTTGTATGTTTGTTTTTGTTTTTTTGGTTTGAGGAATGCCATTCACTTGAAAAAATGTGGACTACTGATGATGGACTTACAGAATATGTACATTCTACTATGGCTATACAGCCAGTTCAATTGATAAGCACAATTAAGTATAATGGCTAAGAAATTATCTACAATTAGTTGGAAAGTTAGAACTCTATCTGGTGTTGCTAAGTGAAAGGCTATATTACAATATCTTAAACGTATATATTCTACAAGAAACCCATTTAACGAATGATAAACTGAGTCTCGTGGGAGGTAAAAGCTGAATTGGATATTCTTATCATTCCATATACTCTTGATACTCGAGAGGAATTAGTTTGTTAAAATGTAAAAATATACCCTTTGCTGCAATAAAAGAAGATATAGACCCAATATATATGTCTCCTGTGTAAAATCCATAATCAACCCATTATTCTCATTGTGATATACACTTAAACGACAGAATATAACTTCAAGTAAATCAAACTTCTGTGAAATCAAACTGTCCATTTAGGAAGCAACACTGATTGACAATCAATTTCACATGCTGTTATGCAAATGGCATAGACAAAAGATGGACATTATTGGCAATTATCAAGACACACTCAATAAAGGAGTGATTCTGCATGTGGGGACCACAGACCATATCTCAGTACCAATGCTTTCTGGCTGATGTTTTGGTCACTTTTGAATGTTGGTTGTGCTTTCACACTCGTGGTAGCATGAGACAGACTCTACAACCCACACAAGTGGCTCAGGTAGTGCAGCTCATCCAGGATGGTGTTATGGGTATGCAACTCAGGAATAGAGCAGGGGAGAGAAGCTGACCCTGCACTAGGACTAGACTCAATCCCTACGATGGAGCAGGCGACCTATTCCTTGCGAATAGACCCACCAACGATCCTAGTCTACACTCAAGCGAAGACCTAAAGATGGGGAAGGGAATCCCTGAAAGACCTTTGGACTGGGAACAAAAACAGGTGACATCCTAGCAGGGAAATAGAGAAAACTGCAGAAACGAATGGAAAAACAAAATGACTAAGCAAGCAGAACTAGAGTTCCCAGAACTGCACAAAGTTAAATACAAAGAGTTATCAAAGCACCAAGCCAGAACTCAAGCGGATTAACACTGATGTCCAGCAAGGACTGGGAGGCAGGTGCAGGGTAATAAAGGGTGATACAATCACCTGACCAACGACAAGACCAGTACCAGGGGAAAATGACCAGCAGCCAGAAAACCACAACAAGATGGCAGATGGTCAAACTAAATAGATTCTAACAGATGGCACATCAATGCAAGCTGTGGCATGAAGGTTTGCTGTGTCTGTTAGCATAGTGTTCAGAGGCTGGAGGCGCTACCAGGCCAGTACACCAGGAGATGTGGAGGGGGCCGTAGGAGGGCAACAACCCAACAGCAGGACCACTACCTCCACCTTTGTGCAAGGAGGAACAGGAGGAGCACTGCCAGAGCCCTGTAAAATGATCTCCAGCAGGCCACAAATGTGTATGTGTCTGCACAAACGGTTAGAAACTGACTCAATGAGGATGGTCTGAGTGCCGTCATCCACAGATTGGGGTTGTGCTCACAGCCCAACACAATGCAGGACGTTTGACATTTGCCACAGAACACCAGGATTGGCAAATTCGCCACTGGCGCCCTGTGCTCTTCACAGATGAAAGCAGGTTCACACTGAGCACATGTGACAGACATGACAGCGTCTCGAGATGCCATGGAGAGTTATCTGCTGCTGCAATATCTTTCAGCATGACCAGTTTAGCAGTGGGTCAGTAATGGTGTGGGGTGGCATTTCTTTGGAGGGCCGCACAGCCCTCCATGTGCTCGCTAGAGGTAGCCTGACTGCCATTAGGTACCGAGATGAGATCCTCAGACCCCCTGTGAGACCATATGCTGGTGCAGTTGGCCCTGGGTTTCTCCAAATGCAGGACAATGCCAGACCTCATGTGGCTGGAGTGTGTCAGCAGTTCCTGCAAAATGAAGGCGTTGAACTATGGACTGGCCCCCCGTTCCCCAGACCTGAATCTGATTGAGCACATCTGGGACATCATGTCTCGCTCTATCCTCCAACGTCATGTTTCACCACAGACAGTCCAGGACTTGGCGGATGCTTTAGTCCAGGTCTGGGAGGAGATCCCTCAGGAGACCATCCGCCGCCTCATCAGGAGCATGCCCAGGCTTTGTAGGGGTCATACAGGTACAGAGAGGTCATGCAGGCACGTGGAGACCACACACACTACTGCGCATCATTTTGACCTGTTTTAAGGACATTACATTCCACTTTGATTTTGTGGGTGACTCCAAATCCAGGCCTCCATTGGTTAATAAATTTGATTTCCATTGATGATTTTTGTGTGATTTTGTTGTCAGCACATTCAACTTTGTACAAAACAATGAATTCAATGAGAATATTTCATTCATTCAGATCTAGGATGTGTTAGTTCCCTTTATTTTTTTGAGCAGTGTATATTCTGCAACCTTTCTCTGTTAAAATCCTTAAAAAGTACATTTTGTGGAGCAATATATCAATACTCCAAACTTGATCTTAGGCGACTTTAATAATATCATTGATACAAGGTTAGACAAATGTCTGTTAAATGACAACCTGGGAGGTGGCTCTATTACGGGGTTTGGACAACTCTTGACTGAGGTAGTTCTGTTTGTCACATGGAAAAGGAAATATTGGGAAGCTCGCAATACATCTGTTGTTCATCTACATACACTACTCTTTCCATAATTGATATGGCATTGGGAAATGAATTAATTCTTCCGTAAGTAATATTGAATATCTTAACAGAACACTATCTGATCATTCCCCTCTCCAAGTTACTTTAATATTCTCAGATGCTTTAATGTATAGGAATGTTGGTTGGAAACTAAATCCCTGTTGGTTATTTATAAATTGATAAAGAAAAATCTATTCCCAAAGAACTCTGAATTCTTCCAGATAAATTAAGGAATGGCCTCGCCCTTTTATATATGGAATGCATTGAAAGCATTTCTTAGGCCGGGATGACACTTGCGTATGGCATTCGATGCAGAGCATCGAATGTGATATGCTGATGACCCTCGGCTCCTGCTCTGCTATGTGCGGGAGCCGAGTGTCATGCTACTGTGCTCCGAGCCTCTCACACAGAGTGGATCAGAGCACAGCTGCGAAGGAGGCAGAGAAACTAATTTCTCTATCTCCTCCATTGCCGGCATCGGCGTATATCACACAGCACTCGGATGATTTCCGAGTGATGTGCCCTCTGTCACTCGCACCCATAGACTTATACGGTGATGGCAGCTGCCCCATAGATTAATACTAGTCGGAGTGCTATGTGATGTTTTATCGCATAGCACTCGTCCATATTCATCGCTAGTGTGACTCTGGCCTTAGGGGCATTCTATTACAAGATATTTGTGTTAGTAAGTCCAAACAGAAAGCCAAAGATGTAATGTTACACTCAGCATTAAAAATGGCGGAAATGGCCTTTGCAAACAGCCTATCTACACATCATAAAAGAAAACTCTGTGAGGCCCAAACCAACCTTAAATCGTATTTATTGGAGGAAGCAGAAAAGAAAAGAAAAGAAAGTTTGGTAGACAGAGATTTTTTGAGTAAGGAGAGCATGTAGGGAAAATATTATTGATAGTCACCAGGGCACCTCAAACTTCATCCTACATCTGCTTAATGGACAAGTAGGGTAGAGAAAGATATGATTCCACAGATATACTACAAATACAAGAGAAATTGTATTTTAAATTATATTCATCCTAGACATCCTCGACTGAAACTTCCATCTTAGACTTCATTGCAAAGATTGTCAAAAGACTCCCAAAAACAGTTAAATGCTCCCATTAGTTTAGAGGAATTGGAAGGGGTGGTGGGATTCATGGACAATGAGAAAGCGCCAGGAGCAGACAGGCTCCCTATTAAAATTTACAAACAATATAGTAAAATTTTAATACCACAGTTACTAACAGTTTTAAAGGCAGCTTTAGAGGAGGGAACTTTACCGATCTCCATGTGGGAAGCGATAATTGTGATAATTCCTAAAAAGGACAAAGACCCCAGATTGGCAGAATCATACAGGTCAATCTCTCCTTGACCACTTATGTGAAAATTCTGACTAAGCTATTGTTCAATAGTCTGAATGGAGTAATCTCCTCATTAATATATAGTAATCAGGCAGGATTTATGCCAGGGAGTTCAACAGCCATAAATATTAATGCCTTTTTACTTACCAATTCTCCATACTGTGCCCCTTCATACTTTTCTCTACTAATTCTGTCTCCTTACACCATTTCCCTGAATAGTTTCACCTCACAATTTTCTGCCCCATAATGTCCAATCAAACTTTTCTCCCCGATACTGTCCCCTCACACATTTCTTCCTCCATGCTACTCCCTCTCTATAGTGACTTCCAATGCTATTCAGTCTCTAAACTATGTCCCCTCACACTTTTCTCCCCTCATACTGTCCCCTCACACACCACCCCTACTAACCGCTCACTAATTACCCCACTTCCCACACTGTCTCCCAAACATTTCCCCCTCTCCATACAGGTTTCTAACACATTTTCACCTTCTTACTCATACTGTCTTCTAAAACATTTTCCCCAGATCCCCATATTGTCTCTGACACATTTCCCACTCTCCATATTGACCCCTCTGGCCATGCTGTCTACTCATACATTTTACCCTTCTCCACATACTGTGTCCTCACACATTTTCACCTCCCCATACTCTATCCTCCATTTTCCCCTCCCTTGCACACTGTCTCCTCACACATTTTCCCCTCCCATACTGTCTCCTCACACATTTTCCCCTTCCTCACATACCGGGTCCTCACACATTTTCTCTTTCCCCTCACACTGTGTCCTCACATATTTTGCCCTCCTCCATACTCTTTCCTAGCATATTTTCCCCTCCCTCGCATACTGTCTCCTCGCACATTTCTCCCCATCCCTGCTTACTGTCTACTCACACACTTTCCCCTTCCCTCTCATACTGTCTCCTCACACATTTTCCTCCTCACACATTTTTTTATACTCACACATTTCTGCTTCCTCACATACTGTGTACTCACACAATATCTCTTTCTCCACACACCGTGTCTGACTCCTTACACATTTTTCTCTCCCTCACACATTTCCCCTCATACTGTTCCCTCACATATTTTCCCATCCCTAAATGCTGTTATCTTCTTAAACTTCCCCCCTTACCCAAGAAAACTCCTGTATTGTAGGTACCATTTGAGCCTGTACCTTTCAAAAGACAGCTTCCTATGTGGCACAGGCGTGATGTCAGTATTAGCTAACAGAATCATGCTTCTGATGTTCTCCTGACTGAGAAGTGCAGGCAGTCAGGGCTACTCATGCCAGAAAGATGCACATACAATTGAATTCAGGGAGCCAGTGGTTTACACATTCTCTATGTCCTCTCCTGCCCCCAACCAATCAACTGAATATGCACTGGAGATAAAGGAGCATACTGGATGGGAGACATGCAAAATGAGCCAGTCATGAGAGAACTCGATACAGTAGCCTACAGTTGAAGAAGAAAGCACCTTACAGAGTCTGGTAACCTACTGTGCTGCATACTGTCAGCACCAGCCCATTTGACATTTTACTGAATTGAAAACAGGCAGTCAAGTCCTGCTTAGACTTCTTCATGGTTATTTTAACCGCTTCTCGACTGCCCACAGTAGATAAACATAGGCGCTTGCTTGTCTCTGTGCAGTGTCGACATTTATAAGCGGTCGGTGGTCTGGCAGCGCTCAGGACCCTCAGAGTCCTGCAAGCACTGCGATTTCTGTGCAGAGCAGTAGCTCTGACAAGTGACTTCATCGGGACCTGATTAGATCAGGTTCCAATGATGTTAACCCTTTGCTATCTTCCGAGATCGCTATATGCCGAGATCGTGGCATTTAGAAGATAGCAGAGGGAGACCAGTGCTATACTCACCTCTCCGACGCCCCCATGATGAGATCTGATCACATCATGGGGGATCCCACATTGTGTCGGCAGCCGGAGGATATGTGATGACTTCCGGGTCTGCCTGCAGCAGTGGCTTGTCAGACTTAGTCAGCAGGTGATTCTAACAAGCGATCTTCCTGTATACAACTGTCAGGTCTCATACAATGCAATCATGTGTATTGCATTGTATGAAACCAGTGATCAGACGAATAAAACTTGAAGTCCCATACTGGGACTAAGTAAAAAAGTAAAAAAAAAAAAGTTTTAAAACTATTCAAACAAAATCACAAAATAAATAAAAAAAGAAGAAGAAATATTAAACCAACAAATACATATATATTTATAAATACATATATTTATATAAAAAAAGTACACATATTTTGTATTGCCACCTCCCGAAACAGCCGACTTATAAAACTGTCACACTTGTTAACTACTTCAATGCACACCGTAAAAAAAAATGGAACAAAAACCACAATCAAAAAGTCAAATAAAATGGTGGATCAGTGGTTAGCACTGCAGCCTTGCAGTGCTGGGGTCCTGGGTTCCAAGGACAACATCTGCAAGGAGTTTGTATGTTCTCCCCATATTTATGTGGGTTTCCTCCGGGTACTCCGGTTTCCTCCCACATTCCAAAGACATACTGATAGGGAATTTAGATTGTGAGCCTCATTGGGGACAGTGACAATGTGTGTAAAGCGCTGTGGAATTAATGGCACTATATAAATGAGTAAAAAAATAAAAATCGTACAGATGAAAACGTCACCTGGTCCCGCAAAAAACAAGCTGCCACACAGCTCCAATAGCGAAAAAAATAAAAAAGTTATAGCTCTCAGAATAAAGCAATGCAAAATGTGTTATTTTACTGTTAAATAGTTTTTATTATGAAAAAGCGACAAAACATTAAAAAATGATATAAACGTGATATCACTATAATCGTACTGACCCGAAGAATAAAGCTGCCTTATCAATTTTACCACATGCGGAAAGGCAATATAAAAAATCCTAAAAACAATTCCTGAATTCCTGGTGTTTGATCATTCTGTCTCTCAAAAATCAGAATAGAAAGCGATTAAAAAATGTCATGTGCCCGAAAATGGTATCAATATAAACATCAGCTTGACCCCCAAAAAAACAAGTACTCACATGACTGTGTCAAACAAAGTATGGAATAATTATAGCTTTCAAAATGTGGTGATGCAAACACTTGTTTTTGCAAAAAAAAGCATCTTTTAGTGTGTGACAGCAACCAAACATAAAAAAACGATATAAATCTGGTATCGCTGTAATCGCACCAACCCACAGAATAGAGTTGCCTAATCACTTATACTGCAGGAGGAACAGCGTAAGAAATAAATAAAATCAATTGCAGAAAGGCTCGGCTCCCATTTATCCTGTGCTCTGCGCTGAGCGCTTGCATCGGTACTTCCATGTAAATCTCTGAAATATGTGATTCATATGGAACCCCAGTGGAAGATTCCTTATAATGAGGCAGATGGAGGCTCTGTGAATGCCATAGGACATGTGATCCGCAGTGTCAGTCTTTTTAGTCATACATAAAAGCGCAGTCCACCAGTTTTGTGGACCTCTGAAAAGGACACCGCTGAACAGAGGCCAGACAGAGTCCAGTGTAACTCTGTTGCCTCATTAAAGTGAATGGATCCCTTGGGGGTTTCTTCTGACTCATGTCACTCAGAGATTTAGATGGAAACCCCAAAGTAAATGCTCAGCATAGAGCGCTGGATAAATGTGATCCCTAAAGTTATGTAAAATGTTCCCAATAAAAGCTTCAACTCAATCCACACAAAAAAGCAAGTCCTAACTCAGATCTATCATCTGTTAATGGAAATATAGGGGGCTTCCACATCACTGCTAGCGCAAAAGCTCTGGTAAAGCGTTATGGCTCCTCAACCCCCTAAAAGAATTTCTCTGCTCCCAAATTCAAATGCCCCCTCCCTTCTGAGCCCCAGTATGCCTAAACCACATATGGCGTCCACATGTTTGGCATTTCTGTAGTGATGAGAGCCCACATAATTTATGGGTGCATGTCTCCAGAAACATGGGCTAGGCATAACGTACTGGTGACTACAACGTACTGGTCACTACAGCATACTGGTCACTACAATGGCAATTTGCAATTTTCACTCAGCAACATCCATTGCTGCTTGTTTCCGGAAAACAGTTATGGAATCAAAATCGTGACTACACCTGTAGTTAGATTCCCAAAGGGGTCAATTTCCAAACTGGGGTCACTTGAGGAGGGATTCTGCTTTTTTGGCATTTAGGGGCTATTTATATGGAGTCCAGAAACTCTGTAATAATTTGTTGTCCGAGAGTCAAATAGCGCTCCATCCTTGAGTCTCGCTGTGTGGCTAAGCAGTATGGTACAGCCACATATGGGATATTGCCAAGTTCAGGAGAAATTGTGTGACACATTTTGGCACCATTTTTACTCTGTGTGAAAATGTAAAATCTAAAGCTAAAACAAATTTTTTTGTGTTAAAAATGTAATTATTTTTTCTTTACAGCCCAGTGATATAAAATTCTGTGACACACTTGTGGTGTCAATATGATCACTGAATCCCTAGATGAACTCATTGAGAGGTGTAGTTTGTAAAATGTGGTCATTTACGGGGGTTTCTGATGTTCTAGCACCTCAGGGGCTCTGCCAATGTGACATGGCCCCTCAAACCAGTGCAGCAAAATCTGCACTGTAATACGGCACTCCTTCCCTTTTGAGGTTTGCACTATGCCTCAAAAGTAGTTTTCGAGCACTTATGGGGTATTGATGTATTCAAGAGAAATTGCGTAACAAATTGTAACATTCATTTTCTCTTATTACCCCACTTGAAAATTGCAAACTTGGGTCAAAGGGACATTTTTAGTAGAAACAATAGTAATATTTCATTTACTCAGCCCAATTTTATACAAGTTTGTGAATTGCCTGAGGGTTAAACATTCTCACTACTCCCCTATATGAATTCCTTGAGAGGTGTAGTTTACAAAATGGGATCACCTGTGGGGGTTTCTGCTTTTTTGGCATGTCAGAGGCACTTCAAATGTGACATTGCATCTGCTACCTATTGCAGCCAAAATAGCATTCATTCTCTTCCCAGCCCTACCATGCACCCAAACAGTCATTTCTCAACAAATATGGGGTACTTGCGTACTTTGGAAAAATTGCACAACAAATTTTGGCATCCCTTTTCTCCTGTTACCTTTGAAAAAGTTTTTAAAAAATGGGGCTGAAACAGCATTTTTGTTTGGAAAATGTGTTTTTTAATTTTCACGTCTCAACATTATAAAATTCTGTGAAGCCCTTGAGGGTTTAAAGTGCTCACCACACATCTAGATAAAGTCCTTGAGGGGTCTAGTTTCCAAAATGGGGTCATATGTAGGGGGTTTCTACTGTTTAGGCACCTTAATGGATCTCCAAACGCGACATGGCGTCGGCTACTAATTCAAGCCAATTTTGTATTCCAAAAGTCAAATGGTGCGCCTTCCCTTCCAAGCCCTGCCATGCACCAAAACAATAGTTTTCCTCCATGGTATTGGCGTACTCAGAAGAAATTTCACAACAAATTTAGGGGACCATGTTTTTTCTACCCTTGTGAAAATAAAAAAAGAGGCTAAAATAACATTTTTGTGGAAAAAATGTGTTTTTTAATTTTCACGGCTCAACATTATAAAATTCTGTGAAGCCCCCCACTGAGGTTTCAAAATACTCACCACACATCTAGACATCTAGATAAAGTCCTTGAGGGGTCTAGTTTCCAAAATGGGATCGTATCGGCGTACTCAAGAGAAATCACAGAACAAATTTTATGGTGCATTTTCTTCTGTCACCCTTGTGAAAATGGAAAATATGGCACTAAAGTAACATTTTTGTGGAAAAAAAGGTTAAATGTTCATTTTTTCCTTCCACATTCCATTATTTCTTGTGTAGCACCTGAAAGTTTAATAAACTTCTCGAATGTGGTTTTGAGCACCTTGAGGAGTGAATTTTTAGAATGATGTCACTTTTGGGCATTTTCTGTCATATGAGCCCCTCAAAGTAACTTCAAATGTGATGTGGTCCCTAAAAAAATGGTTTTGTAAACTTTATGGAAAAATGAGAAATTGCTGATCGACTTTTAACCATTATAACCCTTATAACTTTGTAACAAAAAAACATTATGTTGCAAAAATTCCGCTGATGTAAAGTAGACATGTGGGAAATTATATTTATTAACTATTTTGTGTGACATAACTCTCTGGTTTAAGGGCATTAAGATTAAAAATGAGAAAATTGTGAAATTTTCAAAAGTTTCACCATATTTCCAATATTTTCAGAAATAAACGAGTCATATTGAACAAATTTTACCACTATCATAAAGTACAATATGTCACGAAAAAACATCTCAGAATCAGTGGGATACATTGAAGCGTTGCAAAGCTATAACCTCATGAAGTGACAGTGGTCAGAAATATAAAAATTGTCCGGGTCACGAAGGCAAAAACAGGTTGTGGTGCAAAAGTGTTAATAAATACAGGAAGAAAAGAGATATGGAAAAGCATATAAAGTCTATATGTTCTAGAAGATTAATGAACTAGAATTAATAATGTTTGAAAGAAATATGATATAACACAGACAGCACCTGCCCTGTATTGAGGCATGATTAATTCCTGACCTTTGTTAATACTTGTGCAGCCTGATTCTAATGTACTTGCACATCTGGGTGCATGAGTTAATTGCTGTGATAATATTGCCGCAAATAAGCATTTTTTACTTGCATAACTTTTCAAAAGTTTTCATTAGAATACAAGTAATTTAGGAAAAAATGAAAAACAATGATTTTAGAATCAGCTTATCCCATTTATCCAAAATGATTTAATAAAAAAAGAGAATAAAAATAAATATGTAATACATTCTAAAAGAAGCATCTTCTTTTATTCAGTTTCTCAAAAAACATAAAAAACAAGCAAAAATAGCTTAGGATACAAGCCGCTGGTCTTTAAAATATTTGTGTTTACAAATTTTAAAATATAGTCATGGACTCCACACTGTAAATAAATAGTATGGTCTGCTGCTGATTTTTACAGCTACTTATAATATATTTTTCATTCCTCTGAGTCCTGTTGCTGAGAAAACACAACTGATGGAGAGCATAAAAATTGGATTTTTCAGTAAGTACAAGATAAAAGATGGGAAGTGGGAGGACAAGGAGGAGGGCAGAATCAACCAGTGGGAATCCATTTAGCCAAGGTTTGTAAAGCTTACAAGTTCTCACTGGAGAATTCTACAATGAAATCATTATAGTCAGTTACTGACACAGTGCAATACTACACATATCAACAAGAAAAAAAGCAAAATGGGCAGTCTGGATATATCTGTAAAGGTGCTGGGACACGACTAAAAAAATTAGTTACCAAACAGATGAATGCCTATTGGCTGCAGGCCAGTTTCCATCAGTTGAATGTAAGGTACTGAAGAAATGGAATCAGATTTTGCAGTATGACTAATAGTTATAAACAGTGGAGGGGCTGCAGTCCTTAACAAATACACAAAGCAAAAAAAGTAATGGCGATAAAATGATTAAAAAACGATGCATATTTGTATTCACAGTGTAAAAGATACAAGGACATAAACAATATAATCTCTCAAATATAATACGTACCATCACAATAAGCCAGACCACTCCCTTAATAAAGGCACAAACCCATGTATAAGAAGCCGTAACAGTGTTAGAAAGCAATATACAAGCAAGTGCTATTCATTAGCAGCGAAAACCTAGCTGATTGACATGTGAGTGTAGATGAACCATTGAACATATCACAATAAGTGAAAAACAATACTACAGCATCAAGAGCCACCTCTCTCTCCTCCTCCTCAGTGAGCCTACATATGATAAAAATACATGATATAACATTACGCCAAATCCCAGGTAAGTGGAGCTGCTCACGGACCAGAGGGTAAGAACATATATCAGTTGCATCACCGCCTCAGAAAGTTTCAAATGGAAGTCTCCTCATTGCTTTTTTTGCCTTCAAGAAATTGAAGGCAAAGAAATTGTCAAGAAATTATTCCCAGAAAGATTTCATTTAATATGAAGGGTTAGTTTTTAGAATTTACATGAATTAAAATTGTGTTTGTGTTTCATGGTGTTGTTAGAAGTCTTACAGTTTGATGCAGACTTTAATGGAGGCAGAGCCAGAACAAGCAGCAGATGGGTATGTGAGCTGGTTTGACAATTGCACTTTATTGTGCAAGTAAGGAGAGATGGGAGAAATTCCTCATAAACTTTGGGGAACTTGGGCTTTAGCTGAGGTCAAGACTAATATTAAATTAGGAGACTGAACTTTTCAGTAATTAGGAGACAGCACATGCCCAAGACCTTAGCCAGAGCGGGATGGCAGGCAAGTAACTACTATGTGTGGGACAAAGGACATGAGCACAGAGGAGCTGGTGGAACGTTACATGTACTTTTATGAACCTTTCCATAGATTACTATTTAAATTATTTTTAATCTACTCTTGATCATATGACATATAGGTGCATTGATGCCTCAAAATATCCACCAAAAATTATGTACTGGGATAGGTGATTCACTGAAAATATCAAAATTCAATATGATTATATTTAAACAAATAATTTGTTGAGGGCTTTTCTTTTTATAATATCACACCTGTTACATGTGACTTGAGTTCCAACATACAGTAAACAACATATAATTAATTTTTGTCTTGTATATTAAATAAAAAGCTTTTAACTGTTCCCATACAGATGGATTATCTGACTTTCTATTCTCTAAACAACCAATTACCAGAGAAAACCAGTGGGATTTACTTACAGCATCTATAAACAATTGGAGGGAGTTAGAAAGCAAAGACCACCCAAATAATGTAGTTGATAGTCATAGTCAATTTTTTAAAGTCTATTACCTTTGTTAAATTTTGAGATAATAGTGGAAACCAAATTTGTGATATTTGCAACAATATATTTGAACAAGTAATAATAAATATTTTACCATTAGCTGTTTTTTATTGGAAATAAGATATTTCAATTATTAGAGAGAACAGCCGAAACAAGACTTTGTTACCACAGCAACATAATAGAAATGTAGCAACGTGTGATGAATGTGCCCTGCAAAAAAGCCTTTCATTCTTTCAGCTTGTTAAACAGTAACTTGTAATTAGAAAAGAAAAAATAGAAAGCCCTAGTCTTTAGAATGAGCAGTGAAACTTTAACATTTTCATCTAACTTCAAAAGAAAAATCAAATAAACTGATGCTGGAGCTAATAAATGCTAATTTGTTTGACGTATCCGCAACTATGTCAGAGTTATTGTATATTGCTCGTTATCCTTTGTTATTTCTGTTGCAGTTGTGATGACACTAGAAGCAATCTACATATTGAGCTAAAATTGTAATATTTTTTCAAGCAATTTTAATGAAAGCTTATTTGATTTGATCACACAGTTTTGCTAGTGTCAGATTAACAATAAGAAATAAAGTCACTAATTTATCAAAGAACTCTAGCAGCCAATTCACGTCTGTGAAGTAAAAAGTGATGACATCCCTCTGCCAATTTTCCTCGGTAATTTTTGAAGCACTAGCAGAGCCTCCGTGCTGGCTGCTATATGCAATTCCATCTGAAAATTAAACATTTCCTTGAATTGATTGCTTGTAGGAAAAGTTAGCTTAGCAAAAGAGGATTGTAGAAGAAATCCAGACTCATGTAAAAATAAAACATTTACCCAAACTACCATACTGTAAGGTTCTTTGTATATGTTCTTGAAACTCAGTTTTTCCGTCAGCCATTTTGCTTTCTGTCTTGCTGCAGCTATCTTGCCCTCAGTCAATATGGAGTTTTCAGCTTTCATGTTCCCGCCCTGATTCTCTCCCTCTTGCTTCTTAAGCAGCCACAGCTGAGCAATCAGTGCTTCTGAATCTAGCCTGCAGTGAACCTGTGACCTGACTCCTGGAAGCCTTGGACTATGTACTCCAGCTATTCCTACTGAGGAACTCTGAACACTTGTGGACTCTGGAACCCTGCTCTTTGAAAGATCCACGTTTGCATGGACTTACGGTAACAGAGAAGAAGATCCTGAACCTGTTGTGGAGAGTGATTGCTGAGCTTAAGTTACTCTGGCCTGCTGTGTCTCCTGCTTCTGTATCTGCAAACTGTGTGACTATTTTGCCACTTGTATGAAGTAATACAAGACCTTCTATATCAAACCTGTGTCTCATGTAATTTCATCGCACCCAAGCACAAGACGCTATATGAACTGTACTACATACATTACAAGATTCAGAAGACAAAAACGTTAGTGTCTGCTGGGTCTGGGAAGGCTGTGTCTGCTGTAACTGTGGATATCAGACGTCCAGTTGTACTTTCTGTGATGACAGTGGTTGTGACTTCTCACAACCATTCCAGGTGAGCAATTCCCTTAAGTTTTTTTTTCTGCAGTGTTACCACGGGTAAACACTATTGTTTTATTTTTTTTTCTCTTCCCTCTTTTGTGTCTGCTGTAACTGTGGATATCAGATGTCCGGTTGAACTTTCTGTGATGATAGTGGTTGTGACTTCTCACAACCATTCCAGGTGAGCAGTTCCCTTAATTTTTTTTTCTCTTTGCAGTGTTACCACAGGTAAACACTATTGTTTTTTTTTTTCCTTTTCTCCTCTCCTTCCAGTACTCCTGTCTTAAAAGATCTGGAAAATGGAGGCCCGCATAAAGGAACTTTGCGGAGTGACTGATAATATCCTTGCAGATTTACAGACTATAAAAACCCGTTTTACAAACCTACAGGACCTCACTAATCACAATTTGCAAGTGTTTGGACAGACTGCCCAGGATTTGCGAGCCAGGATTGAGGTTCTAGAGGAGCGAGTCCAGGCTCCTGCCGTAGCCCCAAGTTCTGGGATTCCCAAGTTGCCCCCTTTTCGTTTTGGCGGTGAACGTGAAAAATTCAGGGGATTTATTAACCAATGCAATCTGTTTTTTTCTGCACATGCTTCACAATTTCCCACTGAACGATCTAAAGTGCTTACTATAATTATGTTACTTACCAACAAGGCTTTGATGTGGGCAAACCCTCTAATTGAGACTGAGGATGAATGTTTGGATCATCTTGATGCTTTCATTTCAGCCATGGGGCAGGTGTTTGATGACCCCAATCGAGGTGCAACAGCTGAAGCAGCCATGTTAACTTTGTGCCAAGGTAAGCACTCGGTAGCCGAATATGCCTTGGATTTCAGGAGATGGGCCCTTGATACCACCTGGGACAGTTCCGCCAAAAAATATATTTTTCGAAAGGGGTTGTCTCCACTAATTAAGGATGAACTTGCTCGTGCCGACCCTCCCACTGCGTTAGGTGACTTTATTAACTACTGCATCCGTATTGATGCTCGCCTGACTGAACGCAGGCAAGAGAGATGGTTCGAAAGCAATCTCACTAACCTTTTCCTACCTTCCTCCTCAGCTAAGGAACCTTTGAGTAGGATCACACGGGAACCTGAACCCATGCAGGTAGACTCTTTACAAAGACGGGTTAGTGATGCACGCAAGGAACATCGTTTTAAGGAAAATCTATGTTTCTATTGTGGTAAGTCAGGGCACTTCATTATAAACTGCCCCAGCCGTTCTCGTAAGACTACTGCAGCACTCATTCACTGTGAGTGTTGCGAGAGGAGATCTGTCAGGTCCGAGCCTCAGGCTCCAGAGAGATCTGCAGCAACAGATCTTGATTTCTCGGACTTAAACTCCGTTACTTCTGAGGACGATGACTGTGTAAACGCTGCAATTTTTCAAGTTTCCTCAGCGGTGTCCCAGCTGAGTTGTAGGAAAAACAATTCTCATTGCTTCCTTTCCATCAAACTCTGGGTTAACTCAGTCTGGGTGTCTAGCTCTGCTATGATCAACTCAGGGGCAAGTGGGAATTTTATGGATGTCTCCTTTGCTCTGAAACAGGGAATACGTTCAGTGAAGAAGGCTACTCCATTACAGATGGAAACTGTGGATGGCTCCCTGCTGACCTCTGGACCAGTGGATCAGGAAACGGAGCCTTTAAGGGTCCTTATGGGTAAAGATCATCAAGAGAAACTGTCCTTTATGCTTATCTCTTCTCCCCACTTTCCCATTATTCTAGGGCTACCATGGCTGCAGGCTCAGAACCCTACCATTAACTGGGAGACCAAGGAATTACACTTTCCAGAGAAACAGATGAGTCCAGAAGTTTCAGCTTGCTCTGTTCCTAAAGGAACCATGTCAGTCCCTGAACTACCAGCTGTATACCAGGACTATGTGGATTTATGTGACAAGAAGAACGCTGACCAGCTTCCCCTCATCGTCCATATGATTGTCCAATTGAATTATTGCCTGGAGCAGAGATACCTTTTGGTAAGATCTACCTCCTGGCGGGGCCTGAGCTAAAGGCTTTAAAGGATTACATAGACGAAAATCTAGCCAAGGGCTTCATACGCCCCTCTTCATCTCCTGCAGGTGCACCCATCTTCTTTGTGAAGAAGAAAGATGGATCTCTGAGACCCTGCGTAGACTATAGGGAACTCAATAAGGTTACTATTAGAAACCGTTATCCATTGCCTTTAATCCCTGAGTTATTGGAGAGAGTACGGCATGCCAAAATTTTCTCTAAATTGGATCTCCGTGGGGCCTATAACTTGGTCTGTATTAGACCTGGGGATGAGTGGAAGACTGCATTCAGGTCACGCTATGGACACTTTGAATATCTAGTTATGCCTTTTGGTCTGAGTACCGCCCCAGCCACTTTCCAACACTTGGTGAATGACATCTTCAGGGATCTCCTAGATACATTCGTGGTGATTTATTTGGATGATATTCTAATTTTTTCTAATTCCACAGAGGAACATCATGGACATGTGAGAATGGTCTTGGAACGTCTAAGACAAAACCATCTTTACATCAAACTTGAAAAGTGTGAATTCCATAGGACCGAAATTCAATTTCTGGGGTATGTACTGTCTACACAAGGAATTAGTATGGATGGAAGCAAGACCCAAGCCATCAAGGATTGGCCAAGTCCTAGAAATGTGAAGGAGGTGCAGCGCTTCATCGGGTTTGCCAACTTCTATAGACGTTTCATTAGGAATTTCTCTGAGGTAGTGTCACCTATCACCCAACTTACCCGGAAAGAGTCTAGGTTCTCCTGGACTCCCCAAGCCCAGGAAGCATTTTCCCGTCTGAAAGATAAATTTACCACTGCACCTATCTTGGTACATCCCAACCCCGAACTTGCCTTCATAATAGAGGTGTATGCTTCAGATTGTGCCGTTGGAGCTATACTCTCTCAAAGAACAGGTGAGTAGAATGTCTTGCATCCCTGTGCCTTTTTTTCCCAGCAGTTGTCTTCGGCTGAGAGGAACTACGATGTGGGCAATAGAGAGTTGTTGGCCATTATTGCCGCCTTCAAAGAATGGAGACACCTTCTTCAGGGAGCTGCACAACAAATAGTCGTCCTGACTGACCATCGCAACCTTGAATTTATCAGGTCGGCTAAATGCCTGACTCCTCGTCAGGCTCGCTGGAATCTTTTCTTAAACCAATTTAATTTTGTTATTTCTTATAGACCAGGATCACGCAATGGAAAGGCTGATGCACTCTCTAGGATTCATTCAGCAGAGACCCGTCCACTTGCTCCTCCTAAGACTATTCTTCCTGACTCTAGATTCCTGGGAGTGATTCATAATCAAGACCTACTTAAGGACATCAAGGAAGCATACCATGCGGATTCCTTGTTGGCACAACCCCCAAGGGATGTAAGTCTTGTCTTTAAGAATGGTGTGTGGATTCTGGGACAACGTCTGTATATTCCTGAAACAGTCAGATTGAGAGTATTGCAACTTATTCACGATTCCAAGATAGCTGGGCATAGAGGAATTCTAAAAACACAGGAATTTCTTTCTCGTTTCTTTTGGTGGCCCACTTGCAGGAAGGATGTTTTAAACTATGTCACTTCATGTGAAGTCTGTGCAAGATGCAAAACACCTCGCTCCTCACCAACTGGTCTGTTGCAACCTCTTCCCACCCCGTCCCGCCCGTGGGGATCCATTTCTATGGACTTCATTGTGGAGTTACCAACCTCTCAAGGGAAGAACACCATTCTAGTGGTGGTTGACCGTCTAACAAAAGCAGCTCATTTTATCCCTTGTGTCGGCTTACCCACTGCAAAACAGACATCAGATTTGATGATTAAAGATGTGTTTCGCTTACATGGAGTACCGGATGAGGTTATTTCGGATCGAGGGGTGCAATTCACTTGTAGATTTTGGCAAAATTTCTGTGCAGCATTGGACATTAAAATAAACCTTTCTTCTGCTTTTCATCCCCAGACTAATGGACAGACCGAACGAACCAATCAAACCCTGGAGCAGTATCTCCGCTGCTTTATCTGCCACCTACAGGATGATTGGGTGGATCTACTTCCATTAGCTGAGTTCTCTTATAACAACTCTCAGAGTGCCTCCACTAAGCAGTCTCCTTTTTACTCCAATCTAGGTTATCATCCTAACATTCTACCACGATTTCCCATAGAAACGCCTTTACCAGCAGTGGCGGAAAGAATCACGTCTTTACAGAAGAATATGGATCTTCTAAAAGAGAATCTGGAATCGGCTCAGGAAAGGTACAAGAAAGCAGCAGATAAATTTCGTAAACCTGCACCAGCTTTCAAGGTAGGAGACCTGGTCTGGCTGTCAACCAGAAATCTTAAGTTAAGGATTCCATCATCTAAGTTGGGACATAAGTACATTGGACCCTATAAAATCAGTAAGATTATAAGTGCCGTTGCTTGTCGTCTTCAACTGCCCAGAACTATGAGAATCCACCCTGTCTTTCATGTATCCCTACTAAAGGCTGCAACACCCAATACGTTTCCTGGACGTTCTTCTCCTTGCCCTGACCCAGTGCTAGTCGATGGTCAGGAAGAATTTGTGGTGGAAAGGATTCTGGATTCCAGGTTATATAGAAATCAGTTACAATATTTGATTAAATGGCAAGGCTACCCAGTGGAGGACAACTCATGGGAACCAGTTAATAACGTTAATGCTCCTCGTTTGCTCCGCCAGTTTCATCAGAGGTACCCAGACAAGCCTGGTCTGAGGCCATCCGGAGGTTGTCCCTAAGGGGGGAGTAATGTAAGGTTCTTTGTATATGTTCTTGAAACTCAGTTTTTCCGTCAGCCATTTTGCTTTCTGTCTTGCTGCAGCTATCTTGCCCTCAGTCAATATGGAGTTTTCAGCTTTCGTGTTCCCGCCCTGATTCTCTCCCTCTTGCTTCTTAAGCAGCCACAGCTGAGCAATCAGTGCTTCTGAATCTAGCCTGCAGTGAACCTGTGACCTGACTCCTGGAAGCCTTGGACTATGTACTCCAGCTATTCCTACTGAGGAACTCTGAACACTTGTGGACTCTGGAACCCTGCTCTTTGAAAGATCCACGTTTGCATGGACTTACGGTAACAGAGAAGAAGATCCTGAACCTGTTGTGGAGAGTGATTGCTGAGCTTAAGTTACTCTGGCCTGCTGTGTCTCCTGCTTCTGTATCTGCAAACTGTGTGACTATTTTGCCACTTGTATGAAGTAATACAAGACCTTCTATATCAAACCTGTGTCTCATGTATTTTCATCGCACCCAAGCACAAGACGCTATATGAACTGTACTACATACATTACACATACTATAAATATTGTAACAGAACTTTAAGTAAAGTAAATGATAACTTCTTTTTCCATATTTATTTTTAAACTGCACATAGAGTACAGACCAAAAGTTTGGACACACCTTCTCATTTAAAGATTTTTCTGTATTTTCATGACTATAAAAATTGTACATTCACACTGAAGGCATCAAAACTATGAATTAACACATGTGGAATTATATACTTAACAAAAAAGTGTGTAACAACTGAAATTATGTCTTATATTCTAGGTTCTTCAAAGTAGCCACCTTTTGCTTTGATGACTGCTTTGCACACTCTTGGCATTCTCTTGATGAGCTTCAAGAGGTAGTCACCGGGAATGGTTTTCACTTCACAGGTGCGCCATGTCAGGTTTAATAAGTGGGATTTCTGGCCTTATAAATGGGTTGGGACCATCAGTTGTGTTGTGCAGAAGTCTGGTGGATACACAGCTGATAGTCCTACTGAATAGACTGTTAGAATTTGTATTATGGCAAGAAAAAAAAAGCTAAGTAAAGAAAAACGAGTGGCCATCATTACTTTAAGAAATGAAGGTCTGAAAAATTGGGAAAACTTTGAAAGTGTCCCCAAGTGCAGTTGCAAAAACCATCAAGCGCTACAAAGAAACTGGCTCACATGAGGACCGCCCCAGGAAAGGAAGACCAAGAGTCACCTCTGCTTCTGAGGATAAGTTTAACCGAGTCACCAGCCTCAGAAATCGCAAGTTTTCAGCAGCTCAGATTAGAGACCAGGTCAATGCCACACAGAGTTCTAGCAGCAGACACATCTCTACAACAACTGTTAAGAGGAGACTTTGTGCAGCAGGCCTTCATGGTAAAATAGCTGCTAGGAAACCACTAAGGACAGGCAACAAGCAGAAGAGACTTGTTGGGCTAAAGAACACAAGGAATGGACATTAGACCAGTGGAAATCTGTGCTTTGGTCTGATGAGTCCAAATTTGAGATCTTTGGTTCCAACCACCGTGTCTTTGTGCGACGCAGAAAAGGTGAATGGATGGACTCTACATGCCTGGCTCCCACCATGAATAATGGAAGAGGAGGTGTGATGGTGTGGGGGTGCTTTGCTGGTGACATTGTTGGGGATTTATTCAAAATTGAAGGCATACTGAACCAGCATGGCTACCACAGCATCTTGCAGTGGCATGCTATCTGGTTAGCGTTTAGTTGGACCATCATTTATTTTTAAACAGGACAATGACCCCAAACACACCTCCAGGCTGTACAAGGGCTATTTTACCAAGAAGGAGAGTGATGGGATGCTACGCTAGATGACCTGGCCTCCACAGTCACCAGACCTGAACCCAATCGAGATGGTTTGGGGTGAGCTGGACCGCAGAGTGAAGGCAAAAGGGCCAACAAGTGCTAAGCATCTCTGGGAACTCCTTCAAGATTGTTGGAAGACCATTTCCGGTGACTACCTCTTGAAGCTCATCAAGAGAATGCAAAGAGTGTGCAAAGCAGTCATCAAAACAAAAGGTGGCTACTTTGAAGAACCTAGAATATAAGACATATTTTCAGTTGTTTCACACTTTTTTGTTAAGTATATAATTCCACATGTGTTAATTCATAGTTTTGATGCCTTCAGTGTGAATGTACAATTTTCATAGTCATGAAAATACAGAAAAATCTTTAAATAAGGTGTGTCCAAACTTTTGGTCTGTACTGTACATAGCTTAGATAGACTGCACCCACATAAGGCAACTTCAGTATATAATAAGATCAATAATTCTAAATATATACTGACTGGTAAACGTACTAGTCATGCTTCATCCGTTTGTATCTCAGATACTGTGTATAACTGTCCCCTATCTGCGAAGACTTGTTTTACTCCATTATCTCTCATGTTACATCATCTAATCCTATTGCAGCTGTAGTTTAGTGCCTTTTACAAGCTATGCAGGTCTTTCATTCTGCATCTACCAGTTACAGGTTTGTTCACTCTTTGATCATATTGAACAGTGCATGCTGAATGATAAAAAGACATACAGTTCATTCATTGTACATAAAGTACAAGATGACATACTGAGTATTGCAGAATCCTTCCATAAGTCATTAGCATAGTGTGGCCCTTTTCAGGATCATTGCTTTATGAGTTGAGAGTAGGGTTGAGCATTCCGATACTGCAAATATCGGGTATCGGCCGATATTAGCTGTATCGGACTTCCGATTCCGAGTACCGATATTTTCGTCATATCGGATACCGGAATCGGAATGTCACTGTCACTGTCAGTGTCCGTCGGTCGGGTCTGTCAGGAGTCAGCGGCACTTACCTGGCAGAAGATCTCCGGCGGTCACGTCCTGGACTGTTTTGATGGCCGCCATCCTCTTCTCCCTGGCGGTCACATGCAGTTTCTCGCGATAACTGCAGTGACTGCTGGGTAATCGTGGCCGTAAAGCAGTCCGATGACGTCACCGCCGGGGGAAGCAGGTAATCAGCTGTGCTGCGTCGGGATGCCCTGCCTGGCATTGCGATGTAGCAGAGCTGGATCGTCGTGGGACACTCGTTACTATGGACTGCGTCGGACAGGTGGTATACTGTTGGTTTGTTTTTTTTCTTTTTTTACAGGAGATCGATGGCGTCGCAGGAATGAGAGAGTAATAAAATTAATGAAAACTGTGTTGTCTCTTTTATTTCATTAAAATACTTTTTTCTGGCTGTGTCTTTTTTTAAACATTTAAAAACTTTGGGATTAATAATGGATCGGTGTCTTATTGACGCCTCTCCATTATTAACCGGGCTTATTGTCACCGTGCAATCAACGGTGACATTAACCCCTTATTACCCCACTTGCCACCGCTACAGGGCAAGTGGGAAGAGCCGGGTAAAGTGCCACAATTGGCACATCTTTTGATGCGCCAAATGTGGGGCTGCTGTAGCCTGGTATTATCAGGCTGTTGAGGGCCAAAATCCATGGGCCTTGACAGTCTTTTAATACCAGGCCGCAGCAGTCTGCATTTTACTTGGCTGGTTAACAAAAATAGGGGGACCCCTACGCCGTTTTTTTTTTTCGAGGGGATCCCCTATTTTTGTTAACCAGCCAAGCTAAACAGACTGCTGTGGCCTGGTATTATCAGGCTGACAAGGTCCATGGATATTGGATCCTTACCAGCCTGAAAAACCAGGCCTCAGCAGTCTGCTTCATCTGGCTGGTTAACAAAAATAGGGGGGACCCCATGCCAATTTTTTTTCGAGGGGATCCCCTATTTTTGTTAACCAGCCAAGATATGCAGACTGCTGTGGCCTGGTATTATCAGGCTGGCAAGGTCCATGGATCTTGGCTCCTTAACACCCTGAAAAACCAGGCCTCAGCAGTCTGCTTCATCTGGCTGGTTAACAAAAATAGGGGGGACCCCACGCCAATTTTTTTCAACGGGATCCCCTATTTTTGTTAACCAGCAAAGATAAGCAGACTGCTGTGGCCTGGTATTATCAGGCTGGCAAGCAGGGTCGGACTGAGCCACCGGGACACCGGAGAAACCTCCGGTGGGCCCCAGCTCCTGCGTGGTGGGCCCTGATTTGAAAGGATAGGTCACACAGCACGCCGATACAGTTACATTCTGCGGCAGAGCAGGGAGAATCGCTCTCCCTGCTCTGCCACCCGGAAGCTATGGGGCCTGAACAGGCTGTGGGGGGGCCCGGTGCCAGCAGTGGGCCCCCCACCCATCATCGGAGGGTCAGCTGTATCGGCATCCAGCCGATACAGCTGACCGCATAGAGAGAGAAGGAGCGAGTGCTCCTTCTCTCCCATAATCCCCCTCTCAGCGTCTGACAGCGGGCGCGATGACATCACCTGCCGGCGTCCGCTGTCAGACGCTGAGAGGGAGAACAGTGAGCAGCACAGGAGCCGGGAGGTGAGTATTGTTTTTTTTTTTTATTTAATGGGGGTGCATTATACTACAGAGGCTGTATATGGGGGGTGCATTATACTACAGAGGCTGTATATGGGGGCTGCATTATACTACAGAGGCTCCATATTGGGGTGCATCATACTACAGAGACTCCCTATGGGGATGCATTATACTACAGAGGCTGCCTATGGGGGTGCATTATAATATAGCGGCTGCCTATGGTGGTGCATTATATTATAGACTCTGCCTATGGGGGTTTATTATAATATAGAGGCTGCCTATGGGGGTGCATTATACTATATTGAGGACTATCTGGTGTATTATGCTGTATGGATGCTATCTAGGGGCCATCATACAGTGTTGGACCCATTAAATAGTTTGGGGACATTAAGGGGTCAGTATATATCCAGTGAGGGGGCATTATTCTGTGTATAGGGGAGATGTACAGGGGGAGACTTGGGACATTATTAAATGTAAAGTGGACACTTATTGTTATAAGGGAACTCGGGTTACTGTGACTGTCAAAGGGGCACACAGGGCATTATTACAGTCTAGGGGACAAAATGTGGGCATGTTTTTTAGGGGGACTTGCACCCGGCATTACTATATTTTAGAGGGGTGCTTTAAAATTTTAGAGGTCACACAGAACCACACAGCAGGTGCAGTGTAATAGGGGAACACATACGGCAGCGCAGCTCAGTATTGGGGTATCAGGTGCAGTAATAGGGACACATTTCGGCAGCAGCGGCTCAGTTTGGGGTTATCAGGTTTCAGAAATTAGGGACACATATGGCAGCGGGCTCAGTATTGGGGTATCAGAGGATGAGGAGTTTGTGCAGGTTGAGAATAGTCCCAAATTTGGTGACCGTGACAGTGCTAAAAATATGAGAAGTGAAATGTGTCTTTGTTGTAATCTTGCAGTCGAGTCCTGGCTGGAGAAGTCGTCTTTTCGGTCTGGGCCAGATTTGGGAAAAGACATGAAAAGTGACAATTTCATTGAAAGAAATCGCGGAAAAATCTTACTGACCTGTGCTGTAAATTATTATATGTTTTAGGTGGATT
>JARQOD010000004.1:274780963-274810307 GCA_033576555.1 Oophaga sylvatica
CCTATGTCCCAAAGTGTCATTTCTTTCGGGCTTCTGTCTTTTCACAGAAGCCGGCTTTACCCGGCATTGAATCAGAGGATATTTTACTATGTAGAAGTGTAAAAACTATACTATATGTATATTATAATGTCAAAATGACATGTATATTTATATATATAATATGTATTCTATGTGTGTATATTTAGTGTTTACAAGGCAAGAATGGTTTTTTTTAATTTCGATATTTTGTTCCCATAGACTTACATTGGACTTCCGCAATCGGAATCGGATATCGACGATATTTAGTGCTATACGATATTTTTTAGATATCGAGCAATATCGCTCAACACTACTGACCTGTTTTCCGGTGTGAAAAGTGCTACTTGGTTTACCAAGCTTGACCTCTGGGGGGGCGTATAACCTTATTCGCATTAAGCACGGGGATGAATGGAAAACGGCGTTTAATACCCCAGAGGGGCATTTTGAGTTCCTAGTGATGCCCTTTGGGCTCACTAATGCTCCTTCCATCTTCCAGTCCTTCATGATGACATTTTCAGGGATTTTGTGGATAAATTTCTGATTGTTTATTTGGATGATATCTTGATTTTTTCCGATGACTGGGACTCTCATGTGAAACATGTTCGGACTGTGTTCCAGATTTTGAGAGAGAATGCTCTGTATGTGAAGGGATCAAAGTGTCTTTTTGGCGTACAGAGGATCTCATTTCTGGGATTCATTTTGTCTCCATCTGTTATTGAAATGGACCCGGTCAAGGTTCAGGCCATCTGTGATTGGGTCCAACCTACTTCATGAAAGGCTCTTCAGAGATTCTTGGGTTTTGCCAATTTTTATCGTAAATTTATTGGTAATTTCTCTGTTATTGTTAAACCATTGACCGATTTGACCAAAAAGGATTCTGATGTGGTGAATTGGCCTCCTGAGGCAGTCTCTGCGTTTCAGGAACTTAAACACAGATTCACTTCTGCTCCTGTTCTACGGCAGCCTGATGTTTCTCTGCCATTTCAGGTGGAGGTTGATGCCTCTGAAATTGGGGCAGGTGCCGTTTTGTCCTAAAGAGATCCTGAGACCTCTAAAAGTAACCCTTGTGCTTTTTTCTCTCGAAAATTTTCTCCAACTGAACATAATTATGACTTGGGTAATCGGGAGTTATTGGCCATGAAGTGGGCTTTTGAAGAGTGGAGACATTGGCTGGAGGGAGCCAAACATCAGGTGGTGGTCCTCACGGACCATAAGAATCTGGTTTAACTGGAATCAGCCAAGCGACTTAATCCTAGACAGGCCAGGTGGGCCTTGTTTTTCACATGTTTTAATTTTGTGGTTTCCTTTCTTCCTGGCACTAAGAATGTTAAAGCGGATGCCCTCTCGAGGAGTTTCCTTGCGGACTCTCCTGAGTTATCTGATCCTGCTGTTATTTTGAAAGAGGGTGTAGTTCTTTCCACCATCTCGCCCAATTTGAGACTGTCTCTGGAGGGGTGTCAGGAGGATAAACTCGATCGCTGCCCTGTTGGGAAATTGTTTGTCCCAGACCAGTGGAAGAAGAGTGTGACGTCTGAGATTCATTGTTCCGCGTTGGCCGGTCATCCCGGAATTTTTGGTTCCAGAGACTTGGTGAGTTGGTCCTTTTGGTGGCCTACTTTGTCTCGTGACGTCAGGGAGTTTGTGCAGTCCTGTGGGACTTGCTCTCGCTCCAAGCCTTGCTCTCGCTCTAGTGGTTTGTTGATGCCATTGCCTGTGCCCAAGAGACCATGGACCCATATCTCTATGGATTTTATTTCCGACCTCCCTGTTTCTCAGAGAATGACCGTTATCTGGGTGATTTGTGATAGGTTTTCCAAGATGATACATCTTGTGCCATTACCTAAGTTGCCTTCCTCCTCCGAATTGGTGCTTTTGTTCCTTCAGCACGTGGTTCGGTTACACGTTATTCCTGAGAACATTGTGTCTGACAGAGGAGTCCAGTTTGTTTCCAGATTTTGGAGGACTTTTTGTTCTAAACTTGGTGTTCAATTGTCTTTCTCCTCTGCTTTTCATCCTCAGACCAATGGACAAACTGAGAGAACAAACCAGACATTGGAGACTTATCTGAGATGCTTTGTGTCTGCTGATCAAGATGACTGGGTCTCTTTTTTGCCTTTGGCTGAGTTTGCTCTTAATAATAGGGCAAGCTCTGCCACTTTGATGTCTCCATTTTTCTGCAATTTTGGGTTTCACCCTCGATTTTCTTCGGGACAGATGGAGGCTTTTGTCTGTCCGGGTGTTGACTCTGTTGTGGAGCTTATGCAGCAGATTTGGGACCAGGTTTTGGAGAGGTTGTCCTTCTCTCAGGAGAAGGCCCAGCGGTTTGCTAACCGGCATAGGACTGATGGTCCTCGGTTTAAAGTGGGGGACTTGGTCTGGTTGTCCTCAAGAAATATCCCTATGAGAGTTGCATCTCCTAAGTTTAAGCCTAGGTTCATTGGACCTTATAAGATCATGGAGATTCTTAATCCTGTTTCCTTTCATTTACTTCTTCCAGGGACATTTAAGATCCATAACGTGTTCCACAAGTCCTTATTGAAGAGGTTTGTTGAGCCAGTGGTTCCTATGGCTGCGCCCCCTGACCCTGCTTTGGTTGAGGGCAATCTGGAGTATGTGGTTGAGAAAATATTGGATTCTCATTTTTCTAGACGGAAACTCCAGTATTTGGTTAAGTGGAGAGGTTATGGTCAGGAGGACAATTCTTGGGTGTTTGCTTCGGACATCCATGCTAGGAGACTGATCCGTGCGTATCACAGAGCTCATCCTGACCGACCTGGTTGCACAAATGAGGTTTCGGTGACCCCTCCTCAAGGGGGGGTACGGTAAGGAATGTTTTAGAAATGAATTCTGAGCAGAAGCTCCCTCTGGTGGTTACAAACAGTACTGAACCATTCAATGAGGATTGGCAATCAGGAATCACGGACTGGCTGGATATAAGGGAGGTTACCACCATCATGGTTGCCGGTGATCAATTGTTCTTGTCTCAACTTGTTTCCTGGTTCACTTGGAAACTTGCTGAGTCTTGCCTCTTCTCCTGCTCTCAGATAAGATATTTTCTGTTTTTCTGTTTTTGTGCTTGCCATTTGCAATTTTCTCTGCATTTCTGTGAGGTTGGCCAGGTTCCTCTGGAGCCACTGTTGTTTGTTCATTTGCCTTTTCCATTTTTTTCTGTGGCTGCGGCTTAGTTTTGTTACACCAGAGAACTAATTTAGGTGGTAGAGGTCGTGTGATCTCAGGTGTTTTTGCAATTAGTAGCGTTGGCTTTTTTTAGGGTTTTTTTTTGGATTGCAGTAAGTATCCTTCCTATCCTTTTCTGTCCAGGCAGATTGGGCCCCAGAGTTTGCTCATACTATTTTGTGTCTGTGTCTGTATTTCCTCTTGTCTAACCGCCATTACATGTTTGGTGGCTTCCTATGTTCTTTGGGGATCTGCCCGGGGCAGATAGCTTTCCTCTTTCTATCTTTAGGTGTAGTTAGCCTCTCAGGCTGTGACGAGGCGTCTAGGACCAACTTAGGAACGCTCCACGGCTGCCTTTAGTTGTGGTGGTTAGTCAGGGTACTGCAATCCAGTAGATCCCAACATCTCTGGTGTATTGCCGTTTTTGCCTGCTCTCCTCAGCTACCAAAACATAACAGTGGACAGTCGCATCTTCGCACCATCCAGGTGAAAACTGTTTATCCACCAGATATAGATTACGGCATGGGACAGTACGACGGACAGGTATGGTATATTCATGTTTTTTTATTTTATTTTTATTACAGGAGAACGAGGGCTTCGCTGAAATTAAGTGTTTAAATAAAAATGGAAAACTGATTAGTCTTATTTCAAATAAAGGACTTTATTCTGGCTGTGTCTTTACTTAACATGTAACTATAGGATTAGTAATGGAGAGGTGTCTGATAGACACCTCTCCATTCTAAGCCTTGGACTTGATGTCACCTGACAATACAAATGTGACATCAACCCCACAAATATGAACCCCACCTGCCACCACTACAGGGCAAGTGGGAAGAGCATCTAATAGATGTGCCTTTTCTGGGCACCTGCGGGCTGCTGTTTTTAGGCTGGGGGCTAATTAATGGCCCCTTACCAGCCTGGAATACCAACCCCCAAGTGGTGAGCTTTAAAAGCAAAGCTGGTTGTCAAAAATGGAGGGGACACCACGCCGTTTTTTAAAATTATTTATTAAAATAATTTAAAAACAGCGAGGGAACCCCTCTATTCTTAATAACCAACCTTGCTGAAGCTGACAGCTAAGGCTTGCAGACCCCAGCTGTGAGTTTTACCTGGTTGGTTAAAGAAAATAGGGAAGAACCCCCGTCGGGTTTTTCATTCATTTATTTAGTTAGATCGCAGGCAGTGGATGAGGAATACTCCGATCATCCGCTCCTGCTGTCACTGTTATTAGTGGCAGCAGGTGTCGGATGATGGGAGTAATAGTCCTAAAAGCACCCACCTGCTGTCATCATTCTGACTTTAATATAACTCTCATCATTCTCCCCTGGTCACGCCGATCACCGGCAGAGCAGGGGAGAATGAAGAAAGGCGTCTTCAGCACCCGCCGCGGGGAAGAGTGCTTACTGTAGCGCTTCTTCCCTGGCAGCTGTCTGTGTGGTACTGATGTGGCACACGGTTGCCACACGTGTGCTGCAAGTATTACACACAGACAAATGGACACAGTTATCTCCGGTACTATTTTTTCTGGTACCGAAAATAAATGGACGTGTGAAACCGGCCTTATAGTGAGAAGTTAATTCAAAATTGTGCCTGTTCAGATTATAAAAATAAATGTGCTGCAGAGGTGGTCTCATCTCTCATTTAAATGCATAAATGCATAAATACATGGGAGGTAAATACATAGAACTGGCGCATGAGTTTTTCTCCCAAGGACCTTAAAACTGCTAGAGAACATTCATTACATATGGAGGAAAGGTGTTTTAGGCATCTAAATAGGAAAACGTTCTTTAAGGCTCGACAGTCAGACCACACCCTACCACAAAAGGTAATATTGGCAGATACTATATCAGCATTGAAAAAGGCTATATGCTTTTCTCAGAACAAATAGTAGTGAGGGTTATAAATAATCCTGTGTAGGGGATACTACTCTATGGTAGCCAGCACAGGGTGTTTATATCTAATCAGAATAAAGTTTATTGTACTTCATAAACTTTACAGCTCCAAACTGAAAACAGCCTTTCTTCAGCACAAATTAATAACTGAACAGCTTTCTCTGGGTAAGGCAAAGTAAATGAAAATGGTCTCACCAACTTCATGCTACATGTACTTCTTAGTCTCTTGCACAAACTGTCGACCATTTATGGTATTTCTCCAGCTCAAACACAACACACACTGCTAAGCTAATCCACACCTGGTCATCTAATGGTTAGATGGAGACCTGGAGAGGCATACAAGCCACAGTGTCTTGCACCCACTGTGAAATTTGGTGGAGGACCGGTGATGATCTGGGGATGCTTCAGCAAGGCTGGAATTGGGCAGGTTTTTATTTCCGACCTCCCTGTCTCTCAGAGAATGACTATTATCTGGGTGATCTGTGATAGATTTTCCAAGATGATCCATCTTGTGCCACTGCCGAAGTTGCCATCCTCTTCCGAGTTGGGGCCCTTGTTTTTTCAGCAGGTGGTTCCGTTGCACGGCATTCCGGAGAACATTGTGTCTGACAGAGGAGTCCAATTTGTTTCCAGATTTAAGAGGAAATTTGTTCTAAACTGGGAGTTCAGCTGTCTTTCTCCTCTGCGTTTCACCCTCAGACCAATGGGCAGACTAAGAGAACAAACCAGACCTTGGAAACTTATTTGAGATGCTTTGTGTCTGCTGATCAAGATGACTGGGACTCTTTTTGCCCTTGGCTGAATTTGCATTAAATAATAGGGCTAGTTCTGCCACTTTGATGTCCCCTTTTTTATGCAATTTCGGGTTTCATCCTCGGTTTTCTTTGGGGCAGGTGAAGGCTTCTGTCTGTCCGGGTGTTGACTCTATGGTGGAGAGAATGTAGCAGATTTGGGATCAAGTAGTGGATACGTTGTCTCTCTCTCAGGAGAGGGCCCAACGGTTTGCCAACCGGCATAGGACTAATGGTCCTCGGTTTAAAGTGGGTGACATGGTTTGGTTGTCCTCAAGAAATATCCCTATGAAGGTGGCGTCTCCAAAATTTAAGCCAAGGTTCATTGGACCTTATAAGATCTTGGAAATTGTTAATCCCGTTTCCTTCTGTTTGGCTCTTCCAGGGACGTTTAAGATTCACAATGTCTTCCATAAATCTTTATGAAAAGGTTTGTTGAGCCAGTGGTTCCTAAGGCTGCACCCCCTGAGCCTTTTTGGTTCAGGGCACTCTGGAGTATGAAGTGGAGAAGATAATGGATTCTTGTCTGGCTAGATGGAGACTCCAGTACTTGGTTAAGTGGAAAGGTTATGGTCAGGAGGACAATTCTTGGGTGTTTGCTTCTGACATTCATGCGGAGAGATTGGTTCGCGTCTTTCACCGGGCTCTCCTGATCGCCTGGTGCACAGGTGAGGGTTCGGTGACCCCTCCTCAAGGGGGTACTGTTGTGAACACTCTGGATTCTGAGTTGGGGCTCCCTCTGGTGGCTGCTGATAGTAATGAAGCTGCTTTGACTGACAGAGGCCCTTCGACTGAGGATTCAGCTCGATTGGCAATCTGGGAGTGATGACTGGGGAGATTTGAGGGAGTAACCTTCCATGATCCTCGCCGGTGATTAGTTGTTTCTTCCTGGTCCAGTTTGGAAGTCAGCTTGCTGCTGTCTCCTGCAACTTTCAGATAAGTTATTTTCTGCTTGTTTCTGTGGTTTTATTTTCCTTTGTTTTTCTGCCCTTCTGGAGTAAGGTCAGGCGGGTCCCCCTGCTGGGGCCTGCGCTGGTCTCTGTTGCTCATTTATCTCGGTTTATTTGTTCAGTCCCTGTTATTTCAGTGGCTGCTGGGTAGCTACCTGTTCACACCAGAGTTCTGATCTAGCGGAGGAGAGATTGTGTTGTCTCAGTATTTTTGAAATCAGAAGTGTTTTTTCTAGGGTTTTGCTGGATTGCAGACAGTATTCTTTCCTGTCCTGTCCTATCTAGATAGTTTAGGGCCCCAGCGTTTGCTTACTCTATTTTCTGCCTGCGTGTGTATTTCATCTTGTCTCACCGCTAATATGTGTGGGGGCTACTCTGAGGCAGTTAGCTTTCCCCTTTCTATCTTTAGGCTTAGCTAACTCTCCGGCTGTGTCGAGGCGTCTAGGTCATCGTAGGTATGTCCCCCAGCTGCTTCTAGTTGTGCGGTTAGTTTAGGGGTCTGAAATCCATTAGTTCCCAAACTCTCAGGGTGCCTGGCTGTCTTGGCTATTTTTGTTACTGTCCTCCTTGGCTACCAAACCATAACAGTGGTGGCAGCATTATGCTATGGGGTGTTTTCAGCTGCAGGGACTGGACGACTGGTTGAAATTGAAGGAAACATGAATGTGGCCAAGTACAGAGATATCCTGAATGAAAACCTCTTCCAGAGTGCTCTGGACCTCAGACTTGGCCGAAGGTTCACCTTCCAACAAGACAATGACCCTAAGCACACAGCTAAATAACAAGGAGTGGCTTCAGAACAACTCTGTGACCATTCTTGACTGGCCCAGCCAGAGCCCTGACCTAAAAATGGCTGTCCACCAATATTCACGATCCAACCTGACAGAACTGGAGAGGATCTGCAAGGAAGAATTGCAGATGATCTCCAAATCCAGGTGTGAAAAACTTATTGCATCATTCCCAAGAAGACTCATGGCTATACTAGCTCTAAAGGGTGCTTCTACTCAATACTGAGCAAAGGGTCAGAATACAGTCAGGGCCAGAAATATTTGGACAGTGACACAATTTTCGCGAGTTGGGCTCTGCATGCCACCACATTGGATTTGAAATGAAACCTCTACAACAGAATTCAAGTGCAGATTGTAACGTTTAATTTGAAGGGTTGAACAAAAATATGTGTTAGAAAATGTAGGAATTGTACACATTTCTTTACAAACACTCCACATTTTAGGAGGTCAAAAGTAATTGGACAAATAAACATAACCCAAACAAAATATTTTTATTTTCAAAATTTTGTGGCGAATCCTTTGGAGGCAATCACTGCCTTAAGTCTGGAACCCATGGACATCACCAAACGCTGGGTTTCCTCCTTCTTAATGCTTTGCCAGGCCTTTACAGCCGCAGCCTTCAGGTCTTGCTTGTTTGTGGGTCTTTCCCTCTTAAGTCTGGATTTGAGCAAGTGAAATGCATGCTCAATTGGGTTAAGATCTGGTGATTGACTTGGCCAGTGAAGAATGTTCCACTTTTTTGCACTCATGAACTCCTGTGTAGCTTTGGCTGTATGCTTGGGGTCATTATCCATCTGTACTATGAAGCGCCGTCCAATCAAGTTTGCAGCATTTGGCTGAATCTGGGCTGAAAGTATATCCCGGTACACTTCAGAATTCATCCGGCTACTCTTGTCTGCTGTTATGTCATCAATAAACACAAGTGACCCAGTGCCATTGAAAGTCATGCATGGCCATGCCATCACGTTGCCTCCACCATGTTTTACAGAGGATGTGGTGTGCCTTGGATCATGTGCCGTTCCCTTTCTTCTCCAAACTTTTGGCTTCCCATCATTCTGGTACAGGTTGATCTTTGTCTCATCTGTCCATAGAATACTTTTCCAGAACTGAGCTGGCTTCTGGAGGTGTTTTTCAGCAAATTTAACTCTGGCCTGTCTATTTTTGGAATTGATGAATGGTTTGCATCTAGATGTGAACCCTTTGTATTTACTTTCATGGAGTCTTCTCTTTACTGTTGACTTAGAGACAGATACACCTACTTCACTGAGAGTGTTCTGGACTTCAGTTGATGTTGTGAACGGGTTCTTCTTCACCAAAGAAAGTATGCGGCGATCATCCACCACTGTCGTCTTCCGTGGGCTCCCAGGTCTTTTTGGATTGATTAGTTCACCAGTGCTTTCATTCTTTCTCAGGATGTACCAAATTGTAGATTTTGCCACTTCTAATGTTGTAGCAATTTCTTGGATGGGTTTTTTTCTGTTCTTGCAGCTTAAGGATGGCTTGTTTCACCTGCATGGAGAGCTCCTGTGACCACATGTTTCCTTCACAGCAAAACCTTCCAAATGCAAACACCACACCTCAAATCAACTCCGGCCCTTTCATCTGCTTAATTGAGAATGACATAACAAAGGGATTGCCCACACCTGTCCATGAAATAGCCTTGGAGTCATTTGTCCAATTACTTTTGGTCCCTTTAAAAACAGGTGGCACATGTTAAGGAGCTGAAACTCCTAAACCCTTCATCCAATTTTAATGTGGATACCCTCAAATGAAAGCTGAAAGTCTGAACTTCAACTGCATCTGATTTGTTTTGTTTCAAATTCATTGTGGTAATGTCTAGAACCAAAATTAGATAAATGTTGTCTCTGTCCAAATATTTATGGACCTAACTGTACTTATGACCATGTGATATTTTAGTTTTTCTGTTCAATAAATTGCAAAAATGTTCTACATTTCTGTTTTTTCAGTCAAGATGTGGCGCAGAGTGTACATTAATAAGAAAAAAAGGAACTTTTTTGAATTTACCAAATGGCTGCAATGAAACAGAGTGAAAAATTTAAAGGGTCTGAATAGTTTCCGTACCCACTGTAAGTCTCCCTTTCATTCCAATCCCACACTCCCCTCATTGTCCTCTCCCCACTCACATCATTGTTCTCTCCCCACTCCCATCTTTGTCCTCTGCCCAATCTTATCATTGTTTTCTCCCATCACCCCTCAATGTCATATCCCCACTCCCATCATTGTCCTCTCCCCACTCCCATCATTGTCCTCTCCTACACTTCCATCATTGTCCTCTCCCCACTCACATCATTGTCCTCTCGTCACTCCCATCATTTTCCTCTGCCCACTCCAATCATTGTACTCTCCTCATTCCCATCATTGTACTCTCCTCACTCCCATCATTTTCTCTCCTCTTTCTCCACACCCATCATTGTCCTTACCCCACCTCTATCATTGTCCTCTTCTCACTCCAATCATTGTTCTCTCCCCATTCCGATCATTGTCCTCTTCCACCACCCCTCATTATGCAATCCCCACTCCCATCATTGTTCTCTCCGCACTCCCATCATTGTCCTCTCTCACCACCCCTGATTGTCTTCTCTCCAGTGTATTGAAAAAAAAAGCACACCTCTCCGTCCATTCTTCCCTCAGCATTGCTGCTTCTTTCTTCATCGCCTGCAACTTTCTAAATGACACAGGTGTGCTCTGCATGCTGACATCCAAAAAAACAAAAAAAGCAGCATCCAGTCCAGGTGAAAAAGAGAAAAAAATCTTTATTCCACCATAAAAGAACATTTCAACTTTATCAAGTTTATACAATAGAAGAAATGGCAGCCTTATATAGAGTGGGAACACGTGTGCCAATCACCAACAAGGTACTGCCCACTAACATTTCATACAAAACACATTTACAAAATCTCACATATTACATAAAAATAGTACATATATCTTAAATTTCACCTGTGATAATCATAAGATGAAAATAATGTCTATATTTAACAAGTAATATAGCAAATGTTATGACACCAAATACTCTCCGGTGTTATCAAACCAATCACCATTTAGCATCCTGGTAGTCAAGGAGACCATGCACCAGTAACATCTCATGACACATATAAATCAAAAACAACAATGCCATCAACCAATGAGTCCATATCCTTTGAATTGGCACCAAAATTGCAAGGTTTATAGACCAATCAGTGTGTACTTACACTGCTATAGATACCCCATGCTAGTCTCGCATGCTATCCCACCGCTGGCAAGCTAACACCCTCATGCACATGCGCCAAAAGTCCCACATCACAGGAGCCCGACCATGTGACAAAGTCACATGACCGCACTCTCTGGACACAGGGCATCGGGCGCACGCATACAAGCACAGCGAGCAGCCTAGGAACGGAGGGATGCTACCAAAGGCCAATGTGAGACAGTGAAGGAATATGTGTCGAATGGGGTGTACATTTCACCTAGGTACTGTGCTGTATGGTATAAGGGAAATGTGTGGCTTTGTAAACCTAGTGGTAGAGAAAGGTCACTACACCTTACATTCAGTAACACTTGCAGCTCAGGCCTGAAACCATTCAGCTGTTAATTAGGAGACCAGAAGTAGGTGTCTGCGAACACAGTCAGAGAGCTCGCTTAGTCTGGACAAGGAGTCCAGGCACAAGAAGGAGTCTCCAGGAGTTTGAGCTATCTCAGTCTGGGTGCTCGATGTACCCCGGACACAGGAGTAGTCTCTGTGAGAATCCATGCGGATAGCTGCTGAATAGGAGGGGAGCTCTCTCAAGTCGGACGTTGAAGGTGCCTTCAGACACAAGGAGGAGACTCTGTGAAACTCCATGCTGGTAAATACTGAACATATGTGTTGTTTTGGCCCAGGCTGTTAGAGTCGGGACCCGGATAGATAGGGAAATCTATCTAAGTGTAGTAAGTGGCTGGACAAGCCCAGGTCTTATGTTTATGATTTGTTTTTATCTGTTTGCTGTGGACTTTAATAAAGCTGGTTGCGGCCAGTTTTCACCAGAACTGCTGTCTGAATGAACTGTTTCTATGCCATTCCGTCTACCCGGACGGCGATCTCAGAGCTATATCCCCTGAAAAGCTTCCAATTGGCGGAGAATGCTGGGGCAGCACAGTTGCTGATACAATTGGTGCTGGAATGTGCGTGCAGCACAGTGGCGAGAGACAGCAATAAAGGTGAAATCTGTTGAAGCAGCAGCAGAGAAAAAAAGTGTGTCAGCAAAAGAAACGTCTGTTGGAGCAGTCTTAAAGAGACAGTAGCCCTAATAGAGTTTGCAAAAGAAAAAAAAAAAAAAGTGTGTCTGCACAGCAAAGCTGAACTTGTTGTGGAAAAGACTGTGGAGTGTGCAGCAGCAAAGGAAAAGTCTGTTGGAGCAGTCTTAAAGAGACAGTGGCCCTAATAGAGTTTGCAGAGGAAAAAAAAAGTGTCTGCACAGCAAAGCTGAATTTTTTTGGAAAAGACTGTGGAGTGTGTATGTCTTGAGTGAAGACTGCCGTTGTTGAGACAGAGAAGTCTGACAGCATGGATGACAGCATGGAGGCGCTGTTTGAACAAATGGCGCAAGTTAATGTGCAACATAAGACTGCCGTGGTTGAGACAGATAAGTCCGGCAGTATGGAGGAGCTCCTTGAGTACCTGGTCCAGGCCCAGCGGAGCATGCAGCAGAGCATGGAGCGGCAGCGCCTGCAGCACCAGCAGCGCATGCAGCAGGCCCAGCAGCAATTACTGCAGCAGCAGGAGAATAACCGGTTGTTTTTTGAGCAGGTTGCAGCACTACAAAAGACTTGCAGCACATCGTCCCAAAGTAATGTTGCAAAGTCACCTGCATTGTCCGCTGTAAAGAAGGCGGTAAGACGGTCCCTGAAAAAGATGACACCTCGTGATGATGTGGAGGTATATCTCACTAGGTTTGAGGGACTGGCAGAGAAGGAGAATCTGCCCCTATCTGAATGGGCCATGATGGTCGCACCCTATCTGATTGGAGAACCCCAAAGGGCCTATGCTGACCTGAGCGAGCAGGACAGCCAAGACTATGCCAAGCTGAAAGCGGAGATTCTTACCCGGCTGGGTGTTACGGTGACAGCCCGGGCCAGGGGAGTTCATGACTGGAGATGCAGTTGGGAGTCTGCAGTCAGCAAACCTGATTATGGAGTTGGAAAGGTGATAGTGAACCGCTACACCAGAGCATGTCCTCCTGAGGTACAGCCAGAGGTCGGACAAGGAGACCACCAGGACGCCAATCGTCTGGTCAGCCTGATGGAGAAGGCCTTCACCAGCAAAGACTGTCTCCGTGACCAGCCGTCTGAGAGGTCGTCACTTCAGAGTTCCCGGACGCTGAACTCTCGCGGTAAGAGCGTTCCAGCTGTTGGGGACATGGGGTATGCTGATAAGCGGGTTCAGGCCTGAGGGGACATGTGGGTGGAAAAGTGTGATGGACAGTGTTGGAGATGTCGTGAAATTGCAGCCAACTGTCCAATAGAGGGGGAGCCTATGTATTGTGATGTTGGCAGATCCCTCTCTCTCTGCGCAGAACCTGTGTGTGTGTCCACCTCAGCCGAAGAGACTGGACCACAGGTGTCCCCGGTGGTTGTAAATGACTGCCCAGCACAGGCCCTCTTGGACTCAGAGAGTCCAGTGACTTCCGTATGTGACAGCCTGATTGATAGGGACTTCTTCCCTGATAAGCACCTGAGTGTGGTGTGCATCCATGGAGACACCAAAGTCTACCCAGAGACTGTCGTGGACTTGATCCCCAAACGTGGGGAGGTTTCATGTGAAGTGGGGGTAGTGAAGAACCTGGTGCAACCCGTTATATTGGGTAATGACTTTCCCCGATCTAAGGATCTCTGGGGGAAAAATGTTTCTGATGGACAGTGTGATGAAGCTCCTATTGAGGGTGCGCAGTCCCGAGGGGCGGAACACAATGCTAGTGGGCCGTTAAACTTGTGTGATAATGATGATGATGATGATGATAATGATAATGATGATGATGATCATGATAATGATGATGAGCATGATAATAATGCTGATGCTGATAATGATAATGATGATGATCATGATAGTGATGATGATACTGATCATAATCATGATAATGATATTGATAATAATGATGACTGTGATAGTGTTGAAATTCCTTTGCAGGTGATGGTGGGAGACGAGGATGGTGGTTCTCGGGAACCGAGTGTCCCTGACTTACCTGTGTCCTGTGACAATTTTGGGAGTGAGCAATGGCGAGACCCCACTCTTAAAACGGCACAGGAAAATATAATTGTTCTAAATGAGGTTTCCCAAGAGCCTGGCTCTGAGGAGAGGTTACTTCATGTTGCCATGAACACTCACCTGCTGTGTAGGGACACTGAAGTCCAGGGAGAGGTCGTGAGCCAGCTCCTGGTGCCTGAGCTATGTAGAGGTATGGTGCTGGGGTTGTCACATAGTCACATACTTGAGGGCCAGATGGTGAAGTTAATGTTGTGGATGACATGTTAACTAAGGTTCCAGATCAAGATGTGAATGAGAATGAATTGTATAACCCTGAAAGTGAGCCAGATGTGGCTGAGAAAAAGGGTCAGACAGGGATAGTGGTAGTGATAGTGAATCATCTGATGACCATAAAGCAACCAGTGCAAATGAGGAAGGCATGGTAGCAGAGGAGGTTGAGAGTCCTGAGAAGAAAGCTGATGCTGACCTTACAGCCGGACAGAAGATGGCATCTGAAGACGTTTTACAGTTGGCCGGTTCCCTGGCGAAGACTAAGGTGAAAGGAGGAGAGCTGAGCTTTAAAGGCAGGACTCTGAAACTGAACACAGCACAAGTGGATGCTGTTGAAGATGAGAAGTTATCAATGTATGGTATGGAGCTGCATCATGCCCAGGACTCTGAAGGTAATGCTGCAGAGGCGGAAAAAGCCATGGAAGTGGTGGTCACCAAGCCAGATGCCTCATCAGAAGCTGAGGTCTCAAGTGAAGCTGTGAGGAACAAGACTGAAGATATGGGGACTGACTCTGTCCAGGAATCTGTTTCTGCCGAAGACAGCGGCGTGGACAGGTTGCGGTCCGGATCAGTAGCTGCAACTCGTGAAGCTCGGGCTGGAAGTTCGGCGCCCGGAGCCCCAGCAGTGTTCCCGAGTGATACCAAGGATCTGGATAAATCACAAGATGAGATTTTGAGACATCAGGCTGGCATTGGTGAGCTAAAGCGCACTTTCATGGAGTCTACATCGGAGCCACGTCCCAACAAATGGGAAAAGCGGTGTGTCACTCCGTTGCCGCTGCAGACACACGGGAGCTCAGATGGGATGCAGAACGTGGTGGAAGAGAAGAATCCGGCGGGTTCTGAGTATACAGATGCAGCTATCAAGGAGAACTTGAGAGCTGGAATAAATGGAGATATTGGAGACCATAATGATGTGACTGAAGAGGTAGAATGTAAGACTGACGGTAGGGCTTCTGAGCATGTTCTACCAGAAGAGCCTGAAGAAGGGGCCGAAGACATAAAGGACGTCCAACAGGTACCAGATGAATTGATTATTTCTCAGAAAAAAACTCCAAACTGTGATGAAGGAGTGTGATGAAAGCCATGAGCATCTTCGTGAGAAAGTCAATGAAGTAAAAGGAAGAATACAGGGAATCTCTTCGTTGCAAGAGCAAATGCTGCTCAATAAGTCTAAGGCTCTATATAAGAATGCTGTTGTCACGGTAGAACATTACAATTCAGCTGGAGACTTAGCGGATGAATTATGTGTACTGCAAAAGAAAAACGATCTGCTCCTTCTACAGTCCCAATCATTTGAACAGAGTAGCTTAAAATGGTCAGAGACCATGGCAGAGGAGCTTAAGGTCAAGATGAAACCGTGCAGGATACCCGAGGCCCGCAGAGAGCATAGGCCTGGGAGGGTACAGGGTAGTGCGGATGCTTCAGATGAAGAGAAAGCTGATGTTGGCTATGGCTCAGGTGAAGATACAGATGACAGTAGTGAAGATGAAGCTGATGAAGGCCATGACTGGTCCAGAGTTCACTGTCTCTTTTGGATTGTTGACCAGCCCTCCGGTCTGGATGACCAGCCCTCCGGTCTGGAGAAGAGGGGGGGGATATGTGAGACAGTGAAGGAATATGTGTCGAATGGGGTGTACATTTCACCTAGGTACTGTGCTGTATGGTATAAGGGAAATGTGTGGCTTTGTAAACCTAGTGGTAGAGAAAGGTCACTACACCTTACATTCAGTACACACTTGCAGCTCAGGCCTGAAACCATTCAGCTGTTAATTAGGAGACCAGAAGTAGGTGTCTGCGAACACAGTCAGAGAGCTCGCTTAGTCTGGACAAGGAGTCCAGGCACAAGAAGGAGTCTCCAGGAGTTTGAGCTATCTCAGTCTGGGTGCTCGATGTACCCCGGACACAGGAGTAGTCTCTGTGAGAATCCATGCGGATAGCTGCTGAATAGGAGGGGTGCTCTCTCAAGTCTGGACGTTGAAGGTGCCTTCAGACACAAGGAGGAGACTCTGTGAAACTCCATGCTGGTAAATACTGAACATATGTGTTGTTTTGGCCTAGGCTGTTAGAGTCGGGACCCGGATAGATAGGGAAATCTATCTAAGTGTAGTAAGTGGCTGGACAAGCCCAGGTCTTATGTTTATGATTTGTTTTTATCTGTTTGCTGTGGACTTTAATAAAGCTGGTTGCGGCCAGTTTTCACCAGAACTGCTGTCTGAATGAACTGTTTCTATGCCATTCCATCTACCCGGACGGCGATCTCAGAGCTATATCCCCTGAAAAGCTTACAATAAATCTATGGCAACGTATATGCGCTGCAACAAGGGGAAAAAATTAACTCATTAGTCACCCAATTAAATTAAATGAGCTTACTATTTATATGTCAGTATGCCACATAATATATATATATATATAATTAATTATGCAGCAATCCCCAGGCATCATATGTAAAACAAAGACAGGATGAGGCATTGTTGTAACTGGATAAAGTATTGTTATAATAAATCAAAAGGTATAATCAGAGTTATAACTCCATATCAAATATACTGGTTATATAGTAACATTGACAGCACAGGAGGCCAACATCTAATTATAGGCTTATATGCATAGTTATACATTTAAATAAAAATAGGAATGATAATCAGGAGATGGGCAAAGGGCATGGGGAGTAATCGATAAACCAAATAAGTACATAGGCATTATCATCACTGGAAACTATCTTCAGGACTCACAGTACCTATGTCCTCAGGTTATCTCCAGATCTCAACTCCTATATATATAAAAAAAATACAAGAAAAAGTAGTGAGAAAAGAAAAATAAAAATTAAAAATAATACACCAATGAGACATCACTAAATGACAGAGGATGAGGGGGATCAAGTTACACATATCTGTAAATTATAGTCAACATTGAGTCCCGTAGGTTGTAATGTACCCAATGTTGAGATCCATCTCATCTATTTTTCTTCAGAATTTTCAATCTATCTCCCCCTCTCCTCTGTACACTATCTATAACCCTAAACCTAAGGTGGTTCACCGAATGTCTGGATTCCTCAGAATGGTTCGGGACTGGTAAATCTAGTAATTTAGTTCTAATAGTGCTTTAGTGTTTGCTGATGTGTGTTATCCCTTTCTTTTTTTGTGAACCGTGAATCAGATCTCAAGTTGTTTGAGTTCTTATGGAACTGCGAATTTCAGGAAATTCGACACCAACTCTCCTCCTCGGATTGATCTGCTCATCTCTAGAGCATATAAAAAACACATTTAAATAGTTTGGATGGCAGTTTTAGCCAGGTTGACTGTGGATAAGGTTATGACAAGCATACTTATTTTATTTACACTATTTACGAGTTTTAAATTGTCTAAGTTATTAGCATTCTGAATTTATGGCAGAAAAGGCTGCTATTTCTCCTTACAAATGTTTTGCAACCTGCAATTAGGGAAAGGGTACAATTACTCCAGCATATAGAAGAAATAGCACCCCTTCCATAGTAAATGAAGCAATGCCAAATATTCTTCTTTTGATGGAACAGACAAGTTTGTCACTCTCAAAGTCATTCTTGAAAAAATGTTTCACCTCTATGACACAAATTATTCCGTAAATGATAGGGTTTTAAACACTAGAAAGATTTTATATTCCCACTGTCAACTTGTAACATCCCAACTTAAAGTGTATTCAGTATGCTTACTTCATACTCTGAAGAGTGCTGTCACTTCCCTGCCAGGGAACATGACCCCAGAGGAAAAGAGAAGAGAATAATAATAATAATTTTATTTATGTAGACCAACATATTCCGCAGCACTTTACAATTAAGTAAATGCATGTTCAGACAAAGATTTTACAAAGTAACACAGTTCAACAGTTACAGGAGGAGTGAGGATCCTGCTCACAAACTTACAATCTATAAGGAAATAGGGGGGGCATGGTAGGTAAAAAGTGCTTGTCATGTATGTTCCAACCATGATTATAATAAATAAGGGTTTTCATATCAAGCTGCATGATCCCTTCACCAGCCAGTATCTGTCTAAGAATAGTTACCAAGTGTTTTTGAAAACGTGGGGGCCAGATATTAATTGGATCATCCAGAGTAGTGCATTCCAGAAAACTGCCGCAGCACGGTAGAAGTCTTGGAGACAGAGGTGCTGATTATGGAGGATGTTAGCCTTAGATAAGTTGCAGAATGGAGAGCATGGGTAGGGGAATAGACATATGAGAAAGGAGATGTAGGGTGGTGCAGAACTGTGGAGAGCTTTGTGGGTGAGAGAGATAAGTTTAAATTATATCCTGGGATGAATGGGTAACCATTGCAATGACTGGCACAAGGTGGAGGCATGGGTGAGGAATAAATACAGGCTTATGCCACAGCCACAATGACTTAAATTGCCTAAAATTGCAAAAAGCATAGAAAGATGATTGGACAAACATAGTATGATTTCTGTGATTTGTAAAAAAGCAATTAACCATAATGGCCTGTATGTAAAAATAAGTAGGTTTACTATGGTTACCAAAAATAACACACAGGGTCATCAGGGTCCCCAGGGATGAGCAGGCGATTTACTCAAATGAGTATAATCTGTTTATCTGTTCGTTACATCATTCTGGTAAAATATGGAAGGTTGTTTCTAGTTACTATGACACTTTTCAATTTAAAACCACCTGTTGCAAAAGAAAAGTCACCATTACTGTGAACAATAAAACATCATTTTTAATTATCTGTTTATTTATTTTGATTTAAAAAAAAAAAGGATTAACAAACACTTTCTTATTGCGCTTTCATTACCCTGATTACCGGTATATGGTTAGGGTTCATTTTCAGGCTGTTAGGCACGTATAAGAATTGAGTAGGATGAAAAAAAATGGATATCATTATGAAACATTGAGTATGATGCAAAAAATGGATATTAGTATTATAAAATCATCTCAGAGTGCAGCTGTTTTTCCTTTATTGACTTGGTTGTCTTACCTTGCACTTGTTCACACTTGTCTTGTGCTGTTCGGAGGTGCTGGTCAGTCTTTTTGATATTTGTATATTTGTAGTACATTCCCTCTGACTGAGCGCTATTGCCACCAGCCTAAAGAGTTTTTAATTAGAACTGGATCCTAAAATGTTAGACTTTTACCACAGTAGAGGCATCATGTTAGGTTAGAGTCCCAACAAAAAGGTACGCCTTGTCACTGATTGTTGAGCTCTCATGAATTGGCCAATTTGTGCTCTATGTACTTTCATTTTTGACGTATTTTCTATAGCAGTAATGCATTTCAAATTTTATTTCAATGTTTGCATCTTATAACATTGCAGATTGCAGCTGTTTTTTCTTAGTTTTATGACACATTACTTCAGAAGTATACTCCAGTTATTGACTGGTATATATTCTGGCAGTGATGCACACCAGTTAAGAGATGCATCCTCTTAATGAATTAGATACATTATACTAAAGGGAGCCCATTGATTAAGACTTGGGTAGCACGGTGGCTCAGTGGTTAGCACTGCAACCTTGCAGCGCTGGGGTCATGGATTCAAATTCCACCAAGGACATCAACTGAAAAGAGTTTGCATGTTCTCATGTTTGAGTGGGTTTCCTCCAGGTTCTCCGGTTTCCTCCCTCACTCCAAAGAAATACTAATAGGGAATTTAGATTGTGAGACCAATTGGAGATTGTGATGATGTCTGTAAATCTCTGTGGAATATGATGGTACTACAGTGGTGGCATCCCTGCAATTCTGTCAGAGAATACTCAGTTTCTTCCTGAAAATGATTGCAAACACAAATTCTTTGGTATTATTATCTTCATTTAATTTGTCTTCAATGAAAAAACACAAAAAGAATTGACCTAAAGCCAAACCTAAAAAAGGGGGTGGACAAAAGTATTGGCACTGTTTGAAAAATCATGTGATGCTTCTCTAATTCGTGTAATCACCAGCACCTGTAACTTACCTGTGGCACCTAACAAGTGTTGGCAATAACTAAATCACACTTGCAGCCAGTTAACATGGATTAAAGTTGACTCAACCTCTGTCCTGTGTCCTTGTGTGTACCACATTGAGCATGGAGAAAAGAAAAAAGAACAAAGAACTGTCTGAGGACTTGAGAAACCAAATTGTGAGGAAGCATGAGCAATCTCAAGGCTACAAGTCCATCTCCAAAGATCTGAATGTTCCTGTGTCTTCCGTGCGCAGTGTCATCAAGAAGTTTAAAGCCCATGGCACTGTGGCTAACCTCCCTAGATGTGGAAGGAAAAGAAAAATTGACGAGAGATTTCAACGTAAGGTTGTGCGGATGGTGGATAAAGAACCTCGACTAACATTCAAACAAGTTGAAGCTGCCCTGCAGTCCGAGGGTACAACAGTGGCAACCCGTACTATCTGTCGGCGTCTGAATGAAAAGGGACTGTATGGTAGGATACCCAGGAAGACCCCATATCTTACCCCGAGACATAAAAAAGCCAGGCTGGAGTTTGCCAAAATTTACCTAAAGCCTAAAACGTTTTGGAAGAATGTTCTCTGGTCAGATGAGACAAAAGTCGAGCTTTTTGGGAAAAAACATCAACATAGAGTATACAGGAAAAAAAAAGAGGCATTCAAAGAAAAGAACACGGTCCCTACAGTCAAACATGGCAGAGGTTCCCTGATGTTTTGGGGTTGCTTTGCTGCCTCTGGCACTGGACTGCTTGACCGTGTGCATGGCATTATGAAGTCTGAAGACTACCAACAAATTTTGCAGCATAATGTAGGGCCCAGTGTGAGAAAGCTGGGTCTCCCTCAGAGGTCATGGGTCTTCCAGCAGGACAATGACCCAAAACACTATAAAATGGTTTGAGAGAAAGCACTGGAGACTTCTAAGGTGGCCAGCAATGAGTCCAGACCTGATTCCCATAGAACACCTGTGGAGAAATCTCAAAATGGCAGTTTGGAGAAGGCACCCTTCAAATATCAGGTACCTGGAGCAGTTTACCAAAGAAGAATGGTCTACAATTCCAGCAGAGCATTGTAAGAAACTCATTGATGGTTACCAGAAGCGGTTGTTCGCAGTTATTTTGGCTAAAGGTTGTGCAACCAAGTATTAGGTTGAGGGTGCCAATACGTTTGTCTGGCCCATTTTTGGAGTTTTGTGTGAAATGATCATACTAAATAGGTGGCAGCACGGGACATTATACTGTATAAGGGGCTGTGATTACTATATTGTATAGGGGCTGTGGTGGACATCATACTGTATATTGCAGGGTTTATGGGGAAGATTATACTGTATATAAGGGGTTGTGGGACCATTTTATTGCATCGGTGACTGGTAAGCCATATTACTGTATGGGATGCTGTGGGGGCCATCATACTGTATATGGAGAGATGTGGTGGACATTATACTATGCATATGAGGGGCTGTGATGGTGATCATACTATATATTTATGTACTAATGATGATTTTGGTTTCTTATTTATGTACTGATGATAGTTCTGATGATGAATATGTCACCAGAACAACCATCCTTAGACTATGTGTCCACGTTTGTAAGCATTTTTGCCCCGGTTTTCGGAGGAGAAAATGCTTAAAAAATGCTAACAAAATGCATCCCATTAATTTTAATTGCATTCCGCATTGCTGTGCCCATGCTGCATATTTTTCCAGAGCGTAATCGCTGCGCGGTAAAATACGCAGCATGTTCATTATTTTAGCGTAATCGCAGCGATTACGCCACCATAGACTTGTATTGGAACGCTCACTTTACGTATGTGGCTATGCCCACCATGCGTACAGTGAGCGCTTCATGTGCGGTTGGTACCCAGGGCCTGGAGGAGAGGAGAATCTCCTCCAGGCCCTGGGTACTATATTCCTGTAAAAAATAGAATTAACATAAAAAATAGGGATATACTTACCCTCTGTCGACCCCCGGAGTCCTCAGCGGTGCACACGGCGCTGCCAGCAACTTCCGTTCCCAGGCGTTCTTAGCGAGAATCACCCCAGATGACAGCTACGTCATCAGAGGTCATTAGCGTAATGCATCCCTGGGAACGGAACTTGCCTGCAGCGCCGCTGAGGACTGGGATCGCCGCTGAGGAGATCGGGCCGCAAGGAGGTGAGTATATCCATATTTTTAATTTTTTTGTATTATTTTTTACATTCATCAATAGTAAAAGTTGGTCACACTTGTTAAGCACTATGCGTGACAAGTGTGACCAACCTGTCAATCACTTTTCCAAGCGATGCTTCAAATCGCTTGGAAAAGCGCAAGCATTCTGCAAGCTAAAAACGCTTGCAAAACGCTTGTGTTTTGCGGGAAAACGCATACGAATTAAGTATGCGTTTTACCCGCGACAGGGAGTTGCGCAAATGCTCCGGAAAATTCCGGAGCATTTCTGCAACGTGGGCACATAGCCTTACAAGAATATGTGAAAAGAACCACTATCAGGGTGTGAATACATTACCAAAACTAAAAACCGTACAGGAATATGGCACCAGAACCACCATCGGTTTTGTTGCAAACTGTATTTGCTGCATGACAGACGTAAAAACCATCATACATATCACTTTATCTATAATAGGGTCTGTTTAGTTTCCATTAGGGTATACTGACACCATAATTGGCTAAACAGCCCCCATTATAGTTAAGCTATATTAGTTACTATGACCATCCTTGGGTCTGACATTTAAAATATATGAATTCATGGATGAATATCGCTCTTTGTCTCTTGTATTGTGCAAATGGCCCACAAACAGTGAATGATTCTATATCTAACTTTGAATATGCTGATTATAAAGGAATCTGGAAAGATACAGCGTGCAGTAGGGTCTTATGCGGGTTAAAAAGAAGATCAAAGGCAGAGGAAATGTTCACCTGGTGGGGTTATGAAAGTCACAACCCCTTTCTGTTAGTTTGAAGACATATAGCCTGCTGCAGATACACAATGGTGAAAAAAGAGAAGAAACAAGGGAGAATAAGGACTACACCGCAAGAGGTGGTGAGTTCTCCTTCAATGGAAGTCTTCAAACAGAGGCTGGATAGACATCTGTCTGGGATGATTTAGAGAATCCTGCTTTGAGCAGGGGGTTGGACCAGAAGGCCCAGGAGGTCCCTTCCAACTCTACCATTCTATGATTCTATGAATGAAATAAAAAAGTTTCAATTTTTATTAAAGTAGTTCATAACATGACACCTTTCAGGAAACAACAAGACCCATGAAGAATTTATCCAAAACCTTCTAGGGCCTATAGAGATGGCACTTCAATGATCAATTATGTATCAAAAGAGAAATACTAGAAGTATTGCCATAATATAAAAAAGCTTTATTGAAACAAAAAAGTTTTTTAAAAACCATTAAAAAAGATACATCCCAAAAATTATGCCACAAAGGTCTATATCAAAATTATATTCTGCCAATGTGCAATATGCCAAAGATATAATATATACACATCTAAGCATCAATGGATACAGGATATAAATATCCACAGTATTGAGATTGTAAAGCACTTCCAATATATGTGACCAATAGGTCTAATACTGTCCTCCTTAATGTATACTGTATTATAGCCTGCAGTAATAGGGTCACAATCTAGTACATGTGTACATAAGTATCAGCTGGCTACAAATAGGTACATGCATAGTAAGCATATAAGGTGCAATGAGTGCATACATAAAGTGAAACAGTTGAGCTCATAAACCTAACAGCAATAGTGCAGTTCCCCATGAATTACCATGCAGCCAGTATAAATGTGCAATATAGTACATGTGTACATGAATACCCACTGGCTACATGTTAATGCATGGGCAATGATAGTTAGACATGAAAGTGCATACAGTGCAATTTGGCATAGAAAGAGTAAAAGGCATATGACCTGTAAGCAGTGGTGCAGCTCCCCGACGCGCGTTTCGCGTTAGCTTTCTCCCAGGGGGAGACCCATGAAGAGACTACTCACAAATCCATCAATATTACTAGAGTTGAGCGATACTTTCCGATATCCAAAAATATCGGATCGGAATGGTATCGACGATATCCACAAAATATCGGCGATACCCGATACCGATACCGGAAATCCAATGTAAGTCTATGGGAACAAAATATCGTAATTAAAAAAAAAACATTCTTGGCTTGTTGGATAATTGTACATGAAGGAAAACAACAAAGAGTAATGTAGAATGTATTGAGGGAGGTTGAGGAGACATTAAAGGCATAGATGTTTAACCCAATCCAATGGAATAGCATTAATAATTTTTTTTTTAAAGACGTTCGGATTGACGAAGAAATTGACAATGTTGTTAACCTTTTTTCTATTTTGGCAAATATGTATGTTTCACAACTTCCATGCTCTTGACCTTTTTAACTTTTGCCACACTTTCACCTTCATAATCTTCAGCAGCATCATCTTTGTCATCTAATTATTCTTCATCTTCACCTTCTTTATCTTCTTCTTAAACTTCTTGTTATTCATCTTTTTGTTAACATAACTCATATTGTTCTTATTAAACTATTATTCTTCTTCATATTCTACTTCTTCATCTTCTTCCTCTTCATCTTCTTCATCATATTCTTATTTGTGACAGAGATTCCTGTACTTGTAATCTGTAAAAGTATGAATTTTTCTTCCTTCCGTTCTTGCTGTCACAAAAGATTTAAATTACAACAGTATTTGTCCGTGTTCAGTTTAGCCTGCAGCAGCAGGCATTTTCCAGGGGCACCACGAGGAGGAACGGACTCACCCCATACACTGCTTAGTCTTCTTCTGCTTATAATTTACAGCATATATTTTGCTCTTCATTTTGGTCTTATTTTTCATGTTCTTCTGCTTTTTGATCTTCTGCTTATTGTTCTTCTGTCTCTTGTTCTGTATCTTGTAGTTTGTCTTAACCTTCTTTGTCCTGTTGGTGATCTTCTTCTGGGTAATCTTTTATTTCCTCTTTGTGATGGTGTTCAGGCTGGTTGGCTTGATGCTCGTCGTCCTTGGGGTTGTCATCTTCTTTGGGGTGGTCTTTACGGTTGTCTAACTTCCGAGAACCAGTTGACGGTACTGGAACCCGGATGGGTAGCAGAAGCTACAAGAGCCAATGCAAGTAACGAGGACCAGCTGACTGTGCTGGAACCCGGAGGGGCAGCAGAAGGAAAAGAGCCAATGGCACAACCGAGGACCAGCTGACGCTACTGGGACACGGTTACTAAGCAGGAGGTACCTGTGCTCAAAAGCACTACCAAGGACCAGCAGACGTTGCTGGAACTCGGATACCGACATGGAGGCACCGAGGCCAAAGGCACTGCGGAGAACCAGCTGACGGTACTGGAACCCGGACGGGTACCATAAGGCACCCATGAAAATGTAAGTTGACAGGCCGCAAGCTGTCCGCAGTTACCGAATCACACAGTCCTATAGTGGGTGCTTGTCCTATTGTCACAACGGAAACAGACTTTATTTAGATATCCCACAGCACACATAGGAATCACCTAAACTGCAGGCACCATAGAGTGCCCGAATGCAACACGACAGGACAACTTATTGGAGGCTAATTAACGTTGACACTGCCAGTAAACAGCTGTCGTGCTGTAACCAGGCTGGGCAGGAGTCAGTACCCGTGCCAATTACTTCCGAGCAACAACTGGCGGTGTTGGAGCCCAGGGATGAGAGGAGGACAGGGTGGAGGCAGCATGACTTTTTGGCGTACACACAGCAGGGGAACAGCTGACATTACTGAACCCCAGTAACACAGGAGCAAGTGTTGACTGTGCTAACAGCACTTCCGAGCGTTCCTTTATGTGCACTTTAGTAGGAGGTCGGCGTACTCCCCTGCTGCGGGAAGAACAAATTGAAGCCGTTGTTGCTTGGATGGCAGCCAATGCATCGACTTCAATTGCTTCCACCTCCTCTCAGGAACACAGCACTGTTGAGCAACCATCTGTCTCTTCACCGCCTGCCAAATTGCCCAGGCAGTCAGACAGTTCTGTACAGGATCCAGCTGAGTCTCTGCTTCTGTTCTCAGAATCTGTTGGCTTGCAAACAGGGGCCCAGCCAAGCAGCATTCTGGAATGTGAAGAAGAGGGAGTATGCAGTGATGCGCAACAGCTGTGTCTCTCAGAATCTGAAGAGGCGGGTGAGCCAGTGCCGATGCTCAGCACACCGCAGAACGCATCTGATGATGATGAGACTCAGGTGCCAGTTTCTGTTGAGCATGGTGCTGGCCAGACCACCCAACAGCAGCAGGTTTTGGAAGAGGGTAGTGGAGATGATGAGGTCCAAGTCCCAACATGGCGTGAGGAACAGGAAGGTGGTGGGAGCAGCTCTGAGAAAGAGATTGCCCCAACGGTACAAACAGGAGGGAGAGTTAGGCTGCAGACTCGGTTGACTGTAGCCTCCAGTTTGGAACCTGTTCGGAGCAGTTCTCTTCCAAAAGTCAAAACGGGCGCTCCCAAGACTTGCACTGCGTGGTCCTTTTTTGACACACTTGCAGATGATATTTGCTATGTGAAATGCAAGCTGTGTAATCTAAAAGTAAAAACAGGTAAAAGTGTCAGTAACGTCAATACCAGTAATATTATTATAGATTTTAATAACGCCATTTATTCCATGGCACTTTACATGTGAAGAGGGGCAAATATAGACAATTACAGTAAACATGAGCAATACAAGGCACACACAAGTACAGAAGGAGAGAGGACCCAGCCCGCGAGGGCTCACAATCTACAGGGGTGGTTGAGGATACACTAGGAGAGGGAAGAGCTGATCGTGTGGTGGTTCAGTAGACTGATGATCATTGCAGGTTGTAGGCTTGTCGGAAGAGGTGGGAAATATGTGCAAACATGTGGGTAAAAAGCACGTAGTTGAGTTACAAAGACACACTGGAGATGTAGGCCAACCTACAGCAGCACCTACATCTTCAGGTCGTGTCGGAGCCTCTTCCTCCAGCTGACACACAGCTGGTTCGGCTTTCTCACAGGATCGCCATGGAAGAACCTCGGTCAATGTTGTCCAGAGACAAAGTGTTATTCCACCCACAGCAGCAAGTTCCCTGTCATCCTCACACACCCAGGCCACAAAACAGCCATCGGTACCACAGGCATGGGATAAAAGACGGCCATACTCGGCAAACCATCCATGAGCACAGGCTCTGAATGCTGGCATTGCAAAACTCCTGTCCCTTGAAATGCTGTCATTCAGGCTGGTGGAGACTGACAGTTTCCGGAACTTAATGGCATTGGCAGTCCCACAATACAATGTGCCAAGCCGATTTTATTTCAGCAGGCAAGCCGTCCCTGGTCTGCAAAAGCATGTTGCGTGAAAAATTAAACATGCGCTGACCACCGCTACGTGGACCAGTACCCATGGCCAGGGACGATACCTTTCCCTCACTGCCCATTGGGTCAATGTTGTGTAGCCGGGTACAGATCTTGCGAGTGGCGCTGTACGTGTTCAGCCAACTCCAAGGATTGCAGGAATCAAGTCTGTACACATTGACTCCTCCTCCTACTCCAGTTCCTCAGAAACATTGCTGCAGGAGCCGTCACGGTCTACCTCCACATGGACCAGTGAACGCTTAATAATAATAATAATCTTTATTTATATAGCGCAAACAGATTCCGCTGCGCTTTACAGTTTAACAGTTTCAGAACACAAGTAATAAGTAACAACGTTAACAATAAAATAATTAAAGCAATAGAAGCCGACCCTGCTCTTGAGAGCTTACAATTTACAATGGGTGGGGGAGCTACAAAGTACAGGTGTTTATATACAATGGTCTATTTACAATGATGGTCCAGCCATTTTGAGGGAGTGAGGGATGGATGGAGATAGTGAATGGGCTACACACACAACACACACACACACACACACACACACACACACATAGAATGACTTTGATTAGTGAATTTGATAGGCCGCTCTGAACAAATGTGCTTAGAGGGAGCGCCTGAAACCATGCAAATTGCGGATAGTCCTAATTTCTTGGGGTACAGCATTTCAGAGGATTGGCGCAGCACGGGAGAAGTCTTGGAGTCGGGAGTGGGAGGTACGGATTAGTGCAGAGGTTAGTCCAAGGTCGTTTGCAGAGCGCAGCAGTCGGTTAGGCCGATAGATAGAAATGAGGGAGGAGATGTAGGGGGTGCTGCACTGTGGAGAGCTTTGTGGGTGAGAACAAGTACTTTGAATTGGATCCTATAATGGATGGGCAGCCAGTGTAAGGACTGGCGAAGGACTCTATGAAGGACATCTGCCACGTTTTGAGTGCGTTTGATGAGTCAACGCGGATGGCGAGTGCAGATGATGCACTAGTCAGCCTGACTGTCCCCCTTATCTGCCTGCTTGAAAAAACACTGCAAGCACTAAGGGATGAGGTTTTGGAAGAGGTGGAGGATGAGGAGTCACAAATTCCATCACCTTATGTACAGTCAGCGCAAAGTGGTTCCTCACAAAGGGCTGGGCAGGGCTCACTTTGTGAGGAGGATGAGGAGGAGTCAATGGAGGAGGAAGACATCGCTCCAGAGGGAGGTACACAACGCTCTAGTCAGTATGTAAGAGCGAGGGTGGGGTGATGCAGAGCAGGCAGAGATGACGCCTCTTGCAGGGGACAGCGTTTCTTGGCCAGTTGGAAGTCTGCAGCACATGGTTGATTTGATGCTGCAGTGCCTGAGAAACGACAGCCACATCACCCACATTCTCACCACGTCTGATTATTGGGTGTACACCCTCCTAGACCCTCGCTACCGGGACAACTTTCAAAGCCTCATCAGACCGTTGAACCGGGAGCGTAAAATGTGGGAGTAACAAGACACACTGCTGCAATTATTATTATTATTATACATTTATATAGCGCCATTTATTCCATGGCGCTTTACATATGACAAGGGAAAAATATAGACAGGTACAATAAAGATGTGCTGGACAAGGGACACACAAGTACAGAAGGAGAGAGGACCCTGCCCGCGAGGGCTCACAGTCTGCAGGGATGGGTGAGAATGCAATAGGAAAGGGTAGAGCTGGTCGTACGATGGTTGAGTACACTGAGGATCATTGCAGGTTGTAAGCTTGTCGGAATCCATAATGTTCTCCATTCCAGCCGAGAGCACTGCTGCTGCTACTGCTTTACAAAGCAGCTCTGTGCGTCGAGGCAGTGGAAACAGCTCTGCAACAAGAGGGAGCACAATCAGCGCCTCTGCACAGGGCAAGACCAGTATGTTCCAAATGTGGCGAAGTTTTGTGGCAGCGCCACCAATGTCTACACCATCCGAGACGGCTCCAGTCAGCAGG
>JARQOD010000004.1:274810407-274830306 GCA_033576555.1 Oophaga sylvatica
GGGCCCAAACTGTCTAGATAGGACAGCACAGGAGAGAATACTGTCTGCAACCCAGAAAAACCCTAGGAAAAACTCCAACATTTCTGAATCCAAAAATACTGAGACCACACGGTCTCGACCACCTATATCAGATCTGTGGTGTGAACACTCAGCTGCCCAGCAGTAAAATATCACAAGAACTGAGCAAATCAACAAATACAAAAAGAGAACAGAGACCAGCCCAAGCCCCCCCAAAGGGGACCCGGCTGAACTCAAAAGGCAAGGCAGCAAAAAACAAGGAAAAAATCAAACAACAGTAAAAAAAAAACTGAAAGAAACTTATCTGAATGCAAGCAGGAGACAGCAGAAAAGCAAGCTGAATTCCTACCTAGAACAGGAAGAACAATTGATCACCAGCAAAGATCATGGGAGGTCAGCTCACTTATATTAGGGCAGTCCGTCCCACCTGATAATCAATCATCAGTTGCAGGTGGTGGTTTTTTGCTGTTCAACATAGGTTCAATACCCTCAGCAACCACCACAGGGAGCTTCAACTCAGAAGTCGTCTCCAACACGTTCACAACAGCTCTCCAAACGCAACATGGTGTTTGATCTCAATTCCAGCCAATTTTGCATTGAAAAGTCAAATGGCGCTCTGTTATGAATGTGTTAGAAATGAGTTCTGAGCAGAAGCTCCCTCTGGTGGTTGCAGACAGTGCTGAACCATTTAGTGAAGATTGGCAATCAGGAGTTACAGACTGGTCCTATATAAGGGAGGTTCCCTCCCATCAGGGTTGCCGGTGATCAATTGTTCTTGTCTCAACTGTGGTTCCTGGTTCACTTGGAAGCTTGCTGAGTCTTGCCTCTTTTCCTGCTCTCAGATAAGACATTTTCTGTTTTTATTTTTGTGCTTGCTTTTTGCATTGTTTCCTGCACTTTTGTGCGCTGCCTCTCAGTTTGTCTGAGCCACTGTTGTTTGTACATTTGCCTTTTCCAGTTTTTCTTCAGTGCTGCGGCTTGGTTTTGTTACACCAGAGAACTAATTTAGGTGGTAGAGGTCGTGTGATCTCAGGTGTTTTGCAATTAGTAGAGTTGGTACTTTTTAGGTTTTTTTGGGATTGCAGTAAGTGTCCTTCCTATCCTTTTCTGTCTAGGAAGATTGGGCCCCAACTTTGCTTATACTATTTTCTGTCTGTGTCTGTATTTCCTCTTGTCTAACCGCCATTACATGTTTGGGGGCTTCCTATGTTCTTTCGGGATCTGCTCCGGGGCAGATAGCTTTTCCTCTTTCTATCTTTAGGTGTAGTTATCCTCTCAGGCTGTGACGAGGCGTCTAGGACCAACGTAGGTACGCTCCACGGCTGCCTTTAGTTGTGGTGGTTAGTCAGGGTACTGCAATCCAGTAGATTCCAACCTCTCTGGTGTATTGCCGTTTTTGCTTGCTCTCCTCAGCTACCAAATCATAACAGCGCTCCTTCCCTTCTGAGCTCTGCCATGCGCCAAAACAGTAGTTTACCCCTACATATGGGGTATCAGCATACGCAGGACAAAGTGCACAACAACTTTTGGGGTCCAATTTCTCCTGTTACCATTGGTAAAATAAAGCAATATGGATCTGAATTATTTTTTTGTGAAAAAAAGTTAAATGTTCATTTTTTAAACATTCCAAAAATTCCTTTGAAGCACCTGAAGGGTCAATAAAACTTCTTGAATGTGGTTTTGAGTACTTTGAGTAGTGCAGTTTTTAAATGGTGTCACTTTTGGGTATTTTCTATCATATAGACCCCCTCAAGGTCACTTCAAATGTGATGTGGTCTCTAAAAAAAATGGTTTTGTAAAATTTGTTGAAAAAATTAGAGATCGCCTGTCATCTTTTAACCCTTATAACTTCCTAACAAAAAAATTTTGGATCCAAAATTGTGCTGATATAAAGTAGACATGTGGGAAATGTATTTATTAACTATTTTGTGCGATATGATTCTCTGATTTAAGGGCATAAAAATTTAAATTTGGAAAATTGCAATGTTTCAAAATTTTCGACAAATTTTCATTTTTTTCACAAATAAATGCAAGTCGTACCGAAGAAATTTTACTGCTGTCATAAAGTACAATATGTCACAAGAAAATATTCTCAGAATCAGTGGGATCTGTTGAAGCGTTCCAGAGTTATCACCTCATAAAGGACAGTGGTCAAAATTGGCCGGGTCAGAAAGGTAAAAACAGGCTGGGTCACGAAGGGGTTAACATGCCAAATTGCATATTAACATAGGACCCTTTCTTTGATTTCACCTACACAATGGGATGCTGCATCACTTGTCACGGACAAGCCTTGAGTCAAGGAGCCCAAAGTCAAAAGCCAGGAGGGTACGTCATAAACAGAAGGTAGAGACAAAGGCATAGTCGGGTAACGGTCTGAGGTCAAAATACCAGGAGGATAGCAGATCAGAACAGAAGGGTTAAACAGATGGAGGGTTAGAACGAGGTTCAAGGTCAGGCAATAAAAAATCATCAAGCAAAACATTAGGCACAAGGTAAAACAGTCAAGCAGAAGTCTGGACTAACAGTACAGCTAAGCAGCCTTGCAATCACCTGGGACAATGAACACCTGGAGACAGTCCAGCACCTCCTAGTCTCAGATTGGACAGCCAAGCTGTCAATTAAAGCACTGACAGGTTTAGCATGCCCTGTACCAGGCTGGATGGCTGAGTCCTCAGTAATTGCATCGTAGACACACTGAGGGGTGGAATCTTTACAGTGCCCCCTCTTCTAGGGAGGCACCTGGACCTCCAGGTTTCTCAGGAAATTTTAAATAGAAGGCCCATACTGTTATGCGCTCGGTTGCAACAACTTTAATATAATGGATTTCAACCGAACACGGGGTCAACGATGCAGTTTATGTTCACTGCTTCCGAACACCCCAAACTGACAACGGAAATAAACATTAGATCTCGCCTGTGTTACATCACACTAGGAGAGATGTAGGATTGAGACTATCTCCGTTAACGTCACGGGAGATGTGCTCTCGACTGGCGTAGATGTAGCCCTGTTGATGGCACAGAAGCCACTTGCCAGATATTAGATTTGCACAAAGTGCTGCAAGCTGGTATGATCATAGCCCTGTTGACGGTACAGAGGCTACGTGCCAGCCGCTAGGAAGTGCTTGCGACTAATGCCAGGCATACGTGCTGTCAGCCGGTGTTCGACGTGACTGAGCAACTTCACTATTCAGCTGATGGCGATGCCCGCGTGCTGTCAACCGGGTTACGTCCGGACTGCGCAGCTTCAATATTCAGCTGTTGGTGATGCCCACATGCTGTCAGCTGGTGTGAGACCGGACTGAGCAAGCTTCTCTGTTCAACTGGCAGGTGATGCCCAAGTTAAGTGCCCCACAGTCTGCTCAGGGTGTATAGCTACCCTATATTCGTAGCAAGACTGCGACATTGGCTACCTGCCTGGCATAAGCTGAACCTGCCTGAAGGACCTGAGCTAATAAGCCGAGCGTACTCTGGCAAAGTCCCGGAGAGCAAAGCTAGAGTGCACGTGGAGCCCAGATTCTGGTACATCCACACATGAGCACTGCCTATTTAGTATGCTCTGACTGCGCCACGCCGCGAACAGAGAAGCTATTTAAGGGCTAAGTTCCGCCCCCAGCCATCTCATCAATCGCATCACAGATGACGTCATCCGTGACCAATCAGGCGATGCCAGTCAGAGGATCATCTGACCTTAAACACCAATCATGGCTCGCCATGTCACGGACATGCTCAGTGCATGCATTTCCGGACTTAGGCTTTCAACAGCCTTTTCTTGTTCCGTAACCTAGGTTTAAGGCTACTGTGAACAAAAACCCAAGTAACTATTTGTGCATCTCGGGTATTGGCTAGGCGTTGGGATCGACGGCAAAGCTGAGCAGCATCTGCCTCGGCAGGGTCTGCATGGGAAACCAAAGACTCCACGGATCCAGGTTCAGATCCTGCTGTCACCCGATGCCTCACACATACTCACTACTTGGCCTTCACATCTCAAGCTGGGACCCATGATCTCTCCTCTGGTCCATATCCTTTCCAGTGGATGAGTTATTGGATGGAATCTCAGACCCTATGAGAATCCACAATGCTCTGAACCTTTTACTCTAAGCCACCATCAACAGAAACCGGAGGAGGCGGAGTTGAGGGAGACACTGCCGAAGGGACAAACTCCTTCAATAAGGATTTATGGAGCACGTTAGGGATGCGAAGGGATGGAGGAAGTTTTAATCTGAATGTCACCAGATTGACCACCTCCAGGATCTCATATGGACCAATAAACTTTTGACCCAACTTCACCGACAGCACTTTAAGTTGACAATCAAACCTTATCCCCAATCTTAAAAACAGGACCCACCGAATGTATTCTATTGGTCTTCTCTTTATGTCAAATCTGAGCGGTCCCAATGGTCTTTTGAACCTCCTTCCGAGATATTTCCAAGTCTCTGCACAGGGACTTCCACCCAGGGTCGGACTGGCCCACCAGAGAACTGGAGGATTCTCCGGTGGGCCCAGGCTCTGACACCTGCTGGCATGTTGGCCAGCAGCTGCCTAGTGCCCCCACTGCTCCAGGGGCCCCCAGCCAGTGGCATGTCACTAATAGCAGCACACCCAGCTGCTATGGGGCCCCTGAGTCAAGGGGTGCCCTCTCGGTGCCAGGAGCAGCAGCTGGAGACAAGCGCCTGTCCCCGCTGCTAAAGAGAAATGAATATTCACGCTTCACCACGCCCCCATGGGCATCGAGAGGAGTGAATACTATTTCTCTTTAAAGGGAATCTGTCACCCCATTTTAGCCATATCAGCTAAAGATATGACTAAATAGTGCATCCCATAAGCAAGCTATCGGTATGTAGCTTATATCCTGATACCCCCGTTATGATAGCAAAATACCTTTGTAAAGTCTGGATTCTTTTCTGTAACTCAGGGCGGTCCGGTCCGGAGGGCGGCGTTTTCTCTCTTCTCCCCCCGCTCCTCTGCACCTCTTGCGTAGGCCGTCTGTGAATCGCTCAAATGGCGTTCTGCTTCCCACGGTTGCACATTTCAAATTACCCCTGCGCATGCGCAGTGTGCTTTGCCCAACAGTGGGCAAAGCATAGAATCATTACAGCGCATGCACAACTATCTATTGTCATTCACTTTCCTTGCCCCGGAAGTCGTCCAAGGCAAGCAGTCATTTCCGGGGCAAGCAAAGAGTTGCGCATGTGCTGCAATGATTCTATGCTTTGCCCACTGTTGGGCAAAGTACACTGCTCATGCGCGGGAGGAATTTGAAACGTGCAATGGCGGGAAGCAGAACGCTGTCACAAGAGATGCTGAGGAGCGGGGGGAGAAGAGAGAAAATGCTGCCATTCGGACCGGACCACCGTGATTTACAGAAAAGAATCCGAACTTTACAAAGGTATTTTGCTATCAAAACGGGGGTATCAGGATATAAGCTACATACCGATAGGTTGCTTATGGGTTGCACTATTCAGTCATATCTTTAGCTGATATGGCTAAAATGGGGTGACAGATTCCCTTTAATAGCGGGCAGCGTTAGCCACATGCTGCGGCTAACACTTCCCGCTGGCGCTGCTGAATCGGGGCCCCTGAGGTGGGCCCCTAAAGGGTGGCGAACCCTAATTGCGATCCCTGCAGCTTGGGACAGGAGCGGAGCTGCAGGGATCCGACGCTATCCTCCTTCCTGCTTGCCAGCCCAGCACTTCCTGTTTGACACAGTGCGGCTGTTTCAGAGAGGAAGCTGCTGGGCACGGTGCGAATAGGTGTGTGTGACTGCCGGCGTGTGTGTATGTAGTGTGGTGCTTTGTGTGTATGTGAGAGAGTGCTGCGGTGCTGTCTGTGTGTGGTGCTGTATGTGTGATGTTGATGGGAGGAAATGCTGATAATGGGGAGTCAATGATGATGATTGTGGTGTGAAGGCAATGATGATGTAATGGGGAGGCAATGATGATGATGGGGAAGCAATGATGATGATGGGGAGGAGGAAATGATGATGATGGGGAGGCAATAATGATGATGGGAGGCAATGATGGTGGTGAGGAGGCAATGATGATGGGGAGGCGATGGTGGTGGTGGGAGACAATGATGGTGGTGAGGAGGCAATGATGATGGTGGTGAGAAGCAATGATGATGATGATGGGGAGGCGATGGTGGTGGGGGAGGCAATGATGGTGGTGGGGGAGGCAATGATGGTGGTGGGGAAGACAATGATGGTGAGGAGGCAATGATGATGGTGGTGAGGAGGCAATGATAATGGTGGTGAGGAGGCGATGATGGTGGGGGGAGGCAATGATGGTTGGGAGGCGGCAATGATGGTGGTGAGGAGGCGATGATGATGGTGGTGGGGTGGCAATGATGATGATGGGGAGGCAATGATGGTGGTGGGGGAAGACACTGATGGTGAGGAGGCAATGATGATGGTGGTGAGGAGGCAATGATAATGGTGGTGAGGAGGCGATGATGGTGGGGGGAGGCAATGATGGTGGGGAGGCGGCAATGATGGTGGTGAGGAGGCGATGATGATGGTGGTGGGGGAGGCAATGATGATGATGGGGAGGCAATGATGGTGGTAAGGGGAAGGCAATGATGATAGTGGTGAGGAGGCGATGGTGGTGGTGAGGGGGCAATGATGGTGGTGGGGAGGCAATGATGGAGGTGTTGGAATGGGCAATGATGGGGAGTTGGGGGGAAAGCAATGATGGTTGTGGTGTAAAGGACAATGATGGAAGAGGTGGAAAGGACAATGGTAGTGGGGAGGAGGCAATGATGGAGGTGTTGATGAGGACAATGGTGGAGGGGGTCTGCATTATACCCTTTGAGGAGGCTGCATTATACTCTTTGAGGGGGGATGCATTATACCCTATGAGGGGGCTAATTATATTCTATGGGGGGGCTACATTATAACTTATGAAGGGGTTGTATTATATTTTGTGGGGTGCTGTATTATACCCTATAAGGGGGGCTACTTTATATTCTATGAAGGGGCTACCCCAATCCGTGCTACATAATTAAGATGTGTACTACCTTAAATATACCCTGATATTAGCACGTTTTATCACACAATTGGTGTTCTTGTATTTATTTCTGTGTAGCTACATAGTGGGCCTCAAGAATGATTTTCTCTGGTGGGCCCAAGGTGCTCCAGTCCGAAGCTGCTTCCACCCGAAGACATTCAGAACTAATCTTAGAAAATTCCCCAAAATGGATGAAAACCATAATTACAGAAAAATGTTGAGGTACCAGTAAACTGATTTTTTTGACTGTTAAAGGCAAACTCAACGAAAGTTAAAAATGAAGATCAGTCCTCCTGCTTAACTGCCACAAAGCACCTTAACATTTTTTCCAAAGATTGATTTGCACTCTCCGTTTGACTGTTGGTGTCAGGATGGTAAGCAGAAAAAAATGACAAGTCAATACCGAGTTTACTGCAAAAAGCTCTCCAGAATTTAAAAAAATTGCACTACTCTAGCAAACACAATCTTAACCCCTTCGCCCCGAAGCCTGTTTTCACCTTCCTGACTAGGCCAATTTTTACAATTCTGACCAGTGTCACTTTATGAGGTCAAAACTCTGGAACTCTTCAATGAATCCCACTGATTCTGAGAATGTTTTCTTGTGACATATTGTACTTCATGATAGTGGTAAAATTTCATTGATATGACTTGCGTTTATTTGTGAAAAAATAGAAATTTGATGAAAATTCTGAAAATTTTGCAATTATCAAACTTTTAATTTTTATGCCCTTAAATCAGAGAGTCATATCGCACAAAATAATAATATATAACATTTCCAACATCTCTACTTAGCATCAACACAATTTTTGAAGCATAATCTTTTTTTGTTAGTAAGTTATAAGGGTTAAAAGTTGACCAGTGATTTCTCATTTTTACAACAAAATTTGCAAAACCATTTTTTTATGGACCACCTCACATTTGAAGTGACTTTGAGGGGCCTATATGACAGAAAATACCCATAAGTGACACCATTCTAAAAACTGCACCCCTCAAGGTACTCAAAACCACATTCAAGAAGTTTATTAACCCTTCAGATGCTTCACAGAAATTTTTGGAATGTGGAAGGAAAGAATATACATTTACTTTTCTTTCAGAAAAATTTTTTTAGACCTACTTTTTTTACTTTTGCAAGGGTAACAGGAGAAAATGGACCATAAAATATGTTGTGAAATTTATCCTGAGCATGTCGATACCCCATGTGTGGGGGATATCTACTGTTTGGGCACACGGCAGGGCTTGGAAGGGAAGGAGAACTGTTTCACTTTTTGAATGTAAAATTTGCTGGCATAATTAGCGGACACCATGTCATGTTTGGAGAGCCTCTGATGTGCCTGAACAGTGGAAAACCCCAACAAGTGAAACCATTTTGGAAACTAGACCCCTTAGGGAACTTATATACATGTGTATTGAGAACTTTGAACCCACGGGTGCTTCACAAAAGTTTATAACGTTAAGCCGTGAAAATAAAAAAAATGACATTTTTCCCAGATAATATTTTTAGGTCCAAATTTTGCAGTTTCTTAAGGTAACAGGAGAAATTGCTCCATACAATTTGTTGTGCAATTTTTCCTGAGTACGCAGATAACAAAAATGTGGAGGAAAACAGCTGTTTGGGCACATGGCAGTGCTCGGAAGGGAAGAAGCACCATTAGACTTTTTAAATGTAAAATTTGCTGGAATAATTAGCGGATGCTATGTCGCATTTTGAGAGCCCCTGATGTGCCTAAACAGTGGAAACCCCTGCCAAGTGACACGATTTTGGAAACTAGACCCCTTTGAGAACTTATCTAGATGTGTATTGAACACCTTGAACCCCAGGAGCTTCACAGAAGTTTATAATGTTATGTTAAGCCGTGAAAATAAAAAAATCACATTTTTCCCACAAAAATCTTTTTTACCTCCAAATTTTGTATTTTCACAAGGGTAACAGGAGAAAATGGACCTAAAAATTTGTTGTGCAATTTCTCCTGAGTTCTCCAATAGCCCTTATATCGTCGAAAACTACTTTTGAGGCACAGTGTTCAGAAGGGAAGAAACGCCATATTACAGTGCATTTTTTGCTGCACTTGTTTGAGGGGCAGGAGTTACATTGGCAGAGCCTCTGAGGTGCCAACACAGCAGAATCCCCCATAAGTGACCCCATTTTACAAACTAAACCTTTCAAGGAATTCATCTAGGGGTGCATCGATTATATTGACTCCACAGGTGTATCACAGATTTTTATACCATTGAGCAGTGAAGATAAAATAATTTACATTTTTACCACCAAGGTTGTGTGTTAGCCCCAAGTTTTACATTTTCACACTGGGAAATGGGTAAAAATGGCACCAAAATTTTTCCCACAATTTCTACGGAACGTGGCAGTATGTTGCTGCACAGTACAACTTAGCCATATGGAGCGACTCTGGAGGGACAGAGCGCTATTTGCCTCCTGCAATGCAGATTTTCCTAGAATAGTTTATGGACTCCATACAGAGCCCCTTAGTGCTACAAGAGAAGAATCCCCCTTCGAGTGACCCCATTTTGGAAATTATAACCCTTTGGTAATCTATCTACAGATGTAATGAGAATTTTGACTCCAGGTGTGTTTTCCAGAAGCAAGCAGCAGCGGATGTTGCTGAGTGAAAATGGCAAACTCTCGTTGTAGTGACCAGTACGCTGTAATGACCAGTACGTTATGCCAAACTCATGCTTCTGGAGACATGCAGCCGTAAGTTAGACAGGCTCCCATCACTACTGAAATGCCAAACATGTGGGCACTAATGGGGTTTAGGCACACTGCGGCTCAGAAGGGGGAGGGGGCATTTGGATTTGGAAGTGGAAAGTTTGCTGAATTTCTTTTGGGGGCTAGGAGCCATTTAGCTTTTCCAGAGCCTTTGTGCTACTAGTAACGAACATGGAAGCCCCTATATTTCTGTTAATAGATGATGGACCTGAGTGGGGACTTGCTTTTTTGTGAAGTGAGATGAAGCTTTTATTGGGAACATTTTACATAACATTTATGATCACATTTATCCGGCACTTTATGCTGACCACTTACTTTGGGGTTTCCATCTAAATACCTAAGTGACGTGATTCAGATGAAACCCCCAAGGGATCCATTCACTTTAATGAGGCAGCAGAGTTACTCTTGACACTGTCTGGGATCTGTTCAGCGGTGTCCTTCTTTTCAGAAGTGCACAAAACTATGTCAACGGCACTTTTATGCAATCCTAAAAAGACGTACACCACCGGATCACAGGTCAGACGGAATCCACAGTGCCTACATCTGCCTCATTATAGGGAATCTTCTGCCTGGGGTTCCGTCTGAATCACGTATTTCAGAGATTTACATGGAAGTACCGATGCAAGTGCTCAGTGCAGGATAAATGTGCGCCGAGCCTTACTGTGAATCAAAAAAATCAACAGCAGGTAAACAATTGTTTTTATTTTTTTTTAATGCTGTTTCTCATGCGGTATAAGTGATTAGGCAACTTCATTTTTCAGGTCAGTGCGATTACAGCGATACCAGATTTATATTGGGTTTTTATGTTTGGCTTCTGTCACACACTAAGAGACGCTTTTTATTGCAAAAAATAGTTTTTGCATCACCATATTATGAGAGTTATAATTTTTCCATATTTCAGGCGATAGAGTCATGTTATGGATTGTTTTTTGCGGGACAAGCTGACATTTTTATTGGTACTATTTTTGGGCACATGACATTTTTTGATCGCCTATTCCGATTTTTGGGAGAGAGAATGAACAAAAACCAGCAATTCAGAAATTGCTTTTTGTTTTTTTTTATACTGTTCTGCATGTTGTAAAATTAGTAAGGCAGCTGTTAAGGTTCGAGTTCCCGCTGCTGCACAAGGGAGTCTCGAACCAGTCCCGCTGCGGTCCCCATTCATCTCCAGCTGCAGTGGAGCCTGCTCAGCAGAGACGTCGTCCCAGCGTCTTGCCCATTCCAGTACTGTGCAGAGACTTGCTGCTGCCTCTCCTAGATCTGCTATTACAGCCAAGTGCTGAAGCAGACGTCTTTGGGACGAAGTCCTGCGTTTCCCCTTCTGAGCATGCCCAGGGTAAGATCTCTCATTCCAGATCAGGGGTTACATGTTCAGGTACTGCAGCAGCTCCTATTGGTCCGCCAGGAAGGTCCTGAAACTACATGTGTTTGGAACAGTTTCTCATTGGTCCTTGTTTCTGGCAGGTCCTGTAGCTGTTGCTATAAAAGGGTGTCATGGCTGGGCCGCCATGCGCTAATATCAATCGTTATATGCTTAGCGCCAGTGTGGTCATGCGTGTGTGTGGTTAGGGCCTGGCTGAAATAAGCCCCTAGAATACCGACTTAATCGGTCAGGAGTTTGGTATGCTAGCTGGTCAGGGTCGGTGCCCTAGATGCCCTAGATTGCCGGCATAACCGGTGAGGAGTTTGATTGCCGTATTCAGGGTCTGGACGTTCAGACGCCATAGATTGCGGGTGACTCCTGCGAGGACATTAGCGCATGATCACGTTCTATGTTCGCTTAGCAGTTAACTGTGTACCTGGGTGCCTGACAGGACACAGAAGTTTGTCTCAGCGGCTCTGTGACGTAACAGGGTTCGCTTTCAACGCTAGACAGCGCCCTAGCGTGTTTATTTTGCGACTCAGTTGTAAGTGAGTTTGCACACATCGCCATATAGCGCTGCGGCACTCCTTCTAGCGGCTCTGTGGAATAACAGAGTTCGCACATATTGCCACAGCGAGTTACGGTGTTTATTTTGGCGACTCTGCGGGATAACAGAGTTCGCTTCTTGCGCCATTTTACTAGCAGCAGGCTCCCCTGCACGGTGGACCTCGGGCTGCGAACGCACCTCTACACATCTTATATTTGGTGCGTTCCGCAGACCCTAACAGCAGCTTTATTCTTTGGGTCTATTAGATTACAGTGATACCCAATTTATGTTTATTTTTTTATGTTTTGGCACTTTTACAAAATAAAATCTATTTTATAGAAAAAATAATTATTTTTGCATTGCTTTATTCTGAAAGCTGTTACTTTTTTATTTTTCCGCTGATGGAGATGTATGGCAGCTAGGGTTGAGCATTCCGATACTGCAAATATCGGGTATCGGCCGATATTGGCTGTATCGGAATTCCGATTCCGAGTACCGATATTTTCGTCATATCAGATACCGGAATCGGAATGTCACTGTCACTGTCAGTGTCCGTCGGTCGGGTCTGTCAGGAGTCAGCGGCACTTACCCGGCAGAAGATCTCCGGCGGTCACATCCTGGACTGCTTGATGGCCGCCATCTTCTTCTCCCTGGCGGTCACATGCAGTTTCTCGCGATAACTGCAGTGACTGCTGGGTAATCGCGGCCGTAAAGCAGTCCGATGACGTCACCGCCGGAGAAGCAGGTAATCAGCTGTGCTGCGCCGGGATGTCAGGCTCTGCCTGGCATTCCGATGTAGCAGAGCTGGATCGTCGTGGGACACTCGTTACTATGGACTGCGTCGGACAGGTGGTATACTGTTGGTTTGTTTTTTTTCTTTTTTTACAGGAGATCGATGGCGTCGCAGGAATGAGAGTGTAATAAAAGAAATGAAAACTGTGTTGTCTCTTTTATTTCATTAAAAGACTTTTTTCTTGCTGTGTCTTTTTTTTAAACATTTAAAAACTTTGGGATTAATAATGGATCGGTGTCTTATTGACGCCTCTCCATTATTAACCGGGCTTATTGTCACCGTGCAATCAACGGTGACATTAACCCCTTATTACCCCGCTTGCCACCGCTACAGGGCAAGTGGGAAGAGCCGGGTAAAGTGCCACAATTGGCACATCTTTTGATGCGCCAAATGTGGGGCTGCTGTAGCCTGGTATTATCAGACTGTTGAGGGCCAAAATCCATGGGCCTTGACAGTCTTTTAATACCAGGCCGCAGCAATTTGCATTTTACTTGGCTGGTTAACAAAAATAGGGGGGATCCCCACGCCGTTTTTTTTTCGAGGGGATCCCCCCTATTTTTGTTAACCAGCCAAGCTAAGCAGACTGCTGTGGCCTGGTATTATCAGGCTTGCAAGGTCCATGGATATTGGATCCTTACCAGCCTGAAAAACCAGGCCTCAGCGGTCTGCTTCATCTGGCTGGTTAACAAAAATAGGGGGGACCCCACGCTAATTTTTTTCGAGGGGATCCCTATTTTTGTTAATCAGCCAAGATATGCAGACTGATGTGGCCTGGTATTATCAGGCTGGCAAGGTCCATGGATCTTGGCTCCTTAACAGCCTGAAAATCCAGGCCTCAGCGGTCTGCTTCATCTGGCTGGTTAACAAAAATAGGGGAGACCCCACGCCATTTTTTTTTCGAAGGGAACCCCTATTTTTGTTAATCAGTTCCCTCTGACGTCAATGATGGTGTCCCTGGCTGACCTGAAGTGAAAGTGGAAAGCAATCAATTAAGCTTTCCACTTCCTCTCCTGTCAGCCAGGAGAGGAGCTCATTCATTTGGGGGTTTACTGTGAGGCTGCAGCATTAGCTGCGGTCCCTGCAGTAAACATTAACCCTTTCTGAAGGATTACACCGTGGGACCTGACTGTGCATCGGATTGGTAAGAATAATTTTGCTTTATTATTTTTATTACAGGAAATGGTTTTAGCAGGTAAATAAAATATGGTCAAAAACTGTGTGATTATTTCATTAAACTTCTTTTTTATTAAAGTGTGTGTGTTTGATTTTTCTTTCATACAATAGGATTAATAATTGATAGTTGTCTAATTGACAGCTCTCAATTATTAACCTGGCTTAAAGTGACCTTTCAATTGCAAGGTCATTTTAACCCCTTATTAACCCATTCGCCACCGCTACAGGGCAATGGGAATAGACGGGCAAAGTGCCAGAAAGGGCAAATCTAATTAGAGAGTTGCCCTTTCTGGGGTGTCTGGGGGCAGATGTTAGTAGCCGGGGGGGGCCAAAAATAATGGTCCCTCTCTGGGCTATTATTATCTGCCCCCACTCACTGGCTTTGTCTGTCTGGTTGCGAAAATAGGGCGGGAGCCCACGCATTTTTTTTCAGCAATTTTACACCTCATATATATATATACATGTCATTGAGTTTGTGACACATATATATATATATTTATAGTTCATACACTTCTACATAGTATAATAGCCGCTAATTCAATTGCCGGCTTTTGTGAAAATGCAGAACCCGACATGAAATGACACTTGGTTTACATAGAGTTAACCATGTCTTTTCATGTAGTTTGATATCTGATTTGCACAAACAATTACATGAGTGTAAGTGTGCAAAATTTTACACCTGTAGGGGTTAATTAAAGGTGTAAATTCGTAGCAAAAAAGTCAGTTTTTTTTACAACGAATTTATACCTTTAATTAACCCCTACAGGTGTGAAATTTTGCACACTTACACTCATGTAATTGTTTCTGCAAATCAGATATCAAACTACATAAAAAGACATGGTTAACTCTATGTAAACCAAGTGTCATTTCATGTCGGGTGCTTCTGTCTTTTCACAAAAGCCGGCTTACCCGGCAATTGAATCAGAGGCTATTTTACTATGTAGAAGTGTATAAACTATAAATATATGTATATATTATGTCACAATGACATGTATATATATATATATGTATTCTATGTGTGTATATTTATTGTTTACAAGGAAAGAAAGAGGTTTTTTTAGTTACGATATTTTGTTCCCATAGACTTACATTGGATTTCCGGTATCGGTATCGGGTATCGCCATATTTTAATGGTATCGGCGATACCATTCCGATTCCGATACTTTTGGATATCGGAAAGTATCGCTCAACTCTAATGGCAGCTTGTTTTTTGTGGACAAGATGATGTTTTCAGCTATACCATTTTTATTTACATTCATCTTTTTGATCACGCTTTATGGGGTTATCTAGTGAGACAGTTTTATAGAGCGAGACGCTACGGAATCGTGATATCAAATATGTGCACTTTTATTGTTTATTTTTTTATTTACATAAAGAAATGTATTCATTGGAAAAAATGTTTTTCTTTTTTTTTCTTTATTTGATGATTTTTAAAAAAATATTTTTACACTTGCTAATATATTATTTTAACTTTTTTACATTGTCCCAGGATGGTACATCACTGATCTGATGTTCTGCAATGCATCAGAGGGGTTAAATGCCCACGATCGCTGCTAGCCTTAATGTGGTAAAAAAATTAAACCTGATCATGAGACACAGTTGCCGATAAGTCAGGTTGGTGGAAGAAAAGGTAATGGATGATGAAGTCACCAACCCAACCTGGAAGTTGGCATGCAGAGAAAGGTCAGCAGCTCTGAGGGGAGGTGTCAGCAGCACTGAAACAGGCAGGAAGAGGCAGTGGGATGACAAGAGGGAGAAGGCGAGCAAACTTTCCACAGAGCAAAGACACACCTGAATTTCTCCGTCAAGGCTATTTTTTTAAAGAGAGTTCTAAGTGAAAAATAATGGTCATTTGCAACCTGTGACATGCCAAGATCAGCAGGGTCCAGACCACCAAGAGCCTAATCACTGCCAGCATTATCAGGCACATGTCATCAAAGCACCTGACTCGGTGGGCAGAACACCTGGGTCCACGATTGGTGCCAGCGGGAGACACCACTGCCTCTTCACCTGTACTAGGTGCTTCCTAATCCCCTGTCCATGGCACTGGCATGCATGTCTCCTGCCCTGCACCTGTCCTGGTATATTTTAATGCACCATCATCAGACACTTCCTAATCCTTGTCCCAGCACAGCATTCAGCTGTCGCTACCCCAGGATTTGGAACGAAAGAGAAAGTTTGCACCCACCCACAGGCCATTCGGGTTATTCAATGCATGTGCTGTTTTTCAAAATTTTGTGAATTATATTTTTTTTCATTGCATTGGAAGATATGTGGTGATTTATCAGGATGATATTCTTATTTTTTCGCCAGATTTGGAGTCTCACCAGAAACATGTCTGTGTTGTATGAGAAAATTTTCTGTTCCCCACTTCATCTTCTTGTAGCTGTGGCTGCTCTAAGCTTTGTCCATAACTAGACAGCATCTCCTCCTGTCCCTCTTGGAACATGCAGGCTGAGGAGCCACAATCAAGAAGTGATGTTGTAAAGAGCTTCTCAGAATGTCCAAGTGTGGGATATCTAGTCTCCTGATACTCAACATGGCAGGAGGAAAGAGGATCAGGGTGAGGATTAAGTGATCCAGACTGTTGACTGATGAGACTGGACCGTATGGATAATGGTCCCTACACGATATAATAATCCCCCACATAACCCTCCAAATAGTATAATGGTTCTGCACATAGCCCTTCAAACAGTATAATGACCCCACATAGCCCTCCAAACAGTATAATAGTCCCCATATAGCTCTGCAAACAGTGTAATGGCTCCTATATAGCCTTACAAATAACTGAAAAGAGATGTAGCGGCGCTAATGCACATATGCTCAGTCAGCTGCAAGTTTAAAATAACCTTCTACCACAAAATGGTATATAGAGGAAAAAGTATTAGAGATGGGCTATACTCGCGCTATGAAACAGAGCATATCAACATTACTAATACATCCCTTACCTGTAAAGCCTGTATTACGTAAAATTCCGGAAGATAGGATGTAGAAATGAATTGAGAGTAGAAATGCAGAGTAAATTCCAGGTAAGAATGCGCCTTTTTCAAGGAAAATGCATCAGGAAGCTTAAAAAAGGGATAAAATATTTAAAAGAATTGTATTCTAAGGGTGACAATACATAAGTAAAACGCATAATAAAACAAACAATGAGTAGAAACGGTGATTCCTAAGATAAAAACAATAGTCACTGTTTGAAAGAAAGACTAAGATAATGAATGCGACTAAAAGCTGGAATATACCCCTGGACTGTTGGTAAGTAAATACACAGAATATCGATATAAATCAATGGCTAGAGGTCGTGAACAAAAGATGCTTATTTGCATAAATATCTAATAGTAAAAAAGTGCAGAGTGCATTAGGGATGATAGCTCCCCTGAAAGGTTATAAACAGGGCAACAATGCCATTCAGTGACTGAAAATCGTGACTGAAAAGTGCTAATGTGTATATAAACCTAATGGAAAAAAAAGAAAGAGAGTGCAAAATGCATTAGAGATAATAGTGAATCCAGTAGCTATTATCTGAAGATTAATTTGAATAAACAAATAAATAAGAAAGATAATTGGCATGCACACAACAAATGGTGCACAATAGGAAGCATCACAATGTAATGCTAAAATGCCAACTGTTGAAAGTAGTGATGCAGCTAGTCCAGTAAAAAGGAACGTGGTGGTGTAGTAATTGGAGCTGAAGTGTCAGCAGCTGGGGGCAGTAGTACGAATAATACTGGTGGCAGTAGTACGAATGATACTGGGTATGTCCAGCACAATCGTGGTGATGCAATGCTTGAAGACGCACGGTGAGGGTGAGGGTGACAGTCAAACATTACTTATCTGAAAGAAGGAAGGGGAAGGAGTAGTGCTGAGATGAACCTGGAGAACTTCGCGGCGCGGTGTGGGTCCCAAGGATCTGTCTGATTCCGAAACGCGTAGGATTTTTGGTTCTTCCTGCACACTGTACTTCGCTCCTGAAGCTTCCTGGGCACCGCGTGATCATGCCGTATCACGTGACCCGAAAGTACGAGCTCCACCGCGCCCAGCGCGGCCTCCGCCGCACTTCCTACTGCAGCATCCAGCGGTCCACACCCGGTATACATACTAGGAGCGTGCCACCGGCCGGGCAGCTCCTTGTATGTTTTATTATGCGTTTTTACTTATGTATTGTCACCCTTAGAATGCAATTCTTTTAAATATTTTATCCCTTTTTTTAGCTTCCTGATTAGGGTTGAGCATTCCGATACTGCAAATATCGGGTATCGGAATTCCGATTCCGAGTTCCGATATTTTCGTCATATCGGATACCGGAATCGGAATGTCACTGTCAGTGTCCGTCTGTCGGGTCTGTCAGGAGTCAGCGGCACTTACCCGGCAGAAGATCTCCGGCGGTCACATCCTGGACTGCTTGAATGGCGCCATCTTCTTCTCCCTGGCGGTCACATGCAGTTTCTCGCGATAACTGCAGTGACTGCCGGGTAATCGCGGCCGTAAAGCAGTCCGATGATGTCACCGCCGGGAAAGCAGGTAATCAGCTGTGCTGCGCCGGATGTCAGGCTCTGCCTGGCATTCCGATGTAGCAGAGCTGGATCGTCGTGGGACTGTCGTTACTATGGACTGCGGCGGACAGGTGGTATACTGTTGGTTTGTTTTTTTTCTTTTTTACAGGAGATCGATGGCGTCGCAGGAAGAGTGTATAATAAAATTAATGAAAACTGTGTTGTCTCTTTTAATTTCATTAAAATACTTTTTTCTGGCTGTGTCTTTTTTTTAAACATTAAAAACTTTGGGATTAATAATGGATCGGTGTCTTATTGACGCCTCTCCATTATTAACCGGGCTTATTGTCACCGTGCAATCAACGGTGACATTAACCCCTTATTACCCCACTTGCCACCGCTACAGGGCAAGTGGGAAGAGCCGGGTAAAGTGCCACAATTGGCACATCTTTTGATGGCCAAATGTGGGGCTGCTGCAGCCTGGTATTATCAGGCTGTTGAGGGCCAAAATCCATGGGCCTTGACAGTCTTTTAATACCAGGCCGCAGCAGTCTGCCATTTTACTTGGCTGGTTAACAAAAATAGGGGGACCCCTACGCCGTTTTTTTTTCGAGGGGATCCCCTATTTTTGTTAACCAGCCAAGCTAAGCAGACTGCTGTGGCCTGGTATTATCAGGCTGGCAAGGTTCATGGATATTGGATCCTTACCAGCCTGAAAAACCAGGCCTCAGCAGTCTGCTTCATCTGGCTGGTTAACAAAAATAGGGGGGACCCCACGCCAATTTTTTTTCGAGGGATCCCCTATTTTTGTTAACCAGCCAAGATATGCAGACTGCTGTGGCCTGGTATTATCAGGCTGGCAAGGTCCATGGATCTTGGCTCCTTAACAGCCTGAAAAACCAGGCCTCAGCAGTCTGCTCATCTGGCTGGTTGTAAGGTTCTTTGTACATGTTTTCTTGAAACTCAGTTTTTCCGTCGGCCATTTTGCTTTCTGTCTTGCTGCAGCTATCTTGCCCTCAGTCAATATGGAGTTTCCAGCTTTCATGTTCCCGCCCTGATTCTCTCCCTCTTGCTTCTAAGCAGCCTCAGCTGAGCAATCATGCTTCAGAATCAAGCCTGCAGTGAGCCTGTGACCTGACTCCTGGAAAACCTTGACTTTGTACTCCAGCTATTTCCTACTGAGGAACTTTGGAACACTTGTGGACTCTGGAAACCTGCTATTTGATAATCACGTTTGCATGGAATTACGGTAACAGAGAAGAGATCCTGAACCTGTTGTGGAGAGTTATTGCTGAGCTTAAGTTACTCTGGCCTGCTGTGTCTCCTGCTTCTGTACCTGCAAACTGTGTGACCCTTTTGCCACTTGTATGAAGTAATACAAGTCCTTCTATATCAAACCTGTGTCTCATGTTTTTTCCTCGCACCCAAGCACAAGACGCTATATGAACTGTACACCATACATTACACTGGTTAACAAAAATAGGGGGGACCCCAGCCAATTTTTTTCGAGGGGATCCCCTATTTTTGTTAACCAGCCAAGATATGCAGACTGCTGTGGCCTGGTATTATCAGGCTGGCAAGGTCCATGGATCTTGGCTCCTTAAACAGCCTGAAAAACCAGGCCTCAGCAGTCTGCTTCATCTGGCTGGTTAACAAAAATAGGGGGGACCCCACGCCAATTTTTTTTGACGGGATCCCCTATTTTTGTTAACCACAAAGATAAGCAGACTGCTGTGGCCTGGTATTATCAGGCTGGCAAGCAGGGTCGGACTGAGCCACCGGGACAC
>JARQOD010000004.1:274830406-274953747 GCA_033576555.1 Oophaga sylvatica
CATGGCCTGTAACTGTCTCCTGCACTGCATTCACCCTGCCCTTAGGCAGGCTGCCTGGGCTCCTCCTGATTCTAATCAGGAAGTGCCTGTCCTATACCTCCTTGCTCTGTGCTGCTCTACTCTAAATCCTCCCCACTGAATAACTCCTTGCTGCCTGTGCCTAAACTATCACTCTTATCTATCCTATTCTCTATCTCTAATGTGCCCCCTCTATTCTAATCCCCCTACGGTCCTATACCACTTCCGAATCTAACCCTAACTCTATGCAGAACACCTATTAAAGACATCTACATTACAGTGCATGACAAATGCTTCACATTGCAGTATACAACAATACATAAATGCTGAGGTGCTGCATGTCATCGTGTGAACAGCGTCAAGGAGAGAGAAGGCACTTGAGGGTCCCCGCCACCTCCTTACACATGCACTGGCACACATACCATTGGGGCAACATAGGCAGTCACACAGGGGGCCAAGAGGTAAGGGGGCTGACATCCACCTCCAAAGCAGCATGCAGCATTGTCACACACACAAAGGGGAGCCCATGTACTGCTCTTGCACAGGGGCCCTCTTCGGTCTGTATCTGCCTCTATATACATTCATGGAAATGTATATTATAAGGCCAAAGAACTGAAATTGAAGCAAGTGGTGAGGGAGCCGGTCTTTCTGATATTTTCATAAAGCAAGACGGAAGAATCTACAAGTAGTGCACACAAATTACATAAAATCCGGTTTTGTGATGTGCTGATGAATTACTTATAGTTGGTTGCTAATTTAGGAACATGGTTGACACTGTTGGCAAACACTGATAACTGCTTATACAGAGTAAAATTTTGTAGTCTGAGACGTCTACAAATTATTTATCATCCTGTGTCCTTCTGTGCGCGGCGTGCACCATGGCTGTATACTGCTAATGAGTGCAGTGAGGCAAATTGTGAAGTAATCTTAAGGTTGGGATGACAATTATGCCTAGCAGTAAGCACACAGGAGCCGATGCGTTTCGGATGCCTTTGCGCCGTGTATGTAAATCAATTGTACTTTCTGCACATCATGGTCTGAAGGATTTTTCATCCTGCTGTCAATTAGATAGATATTCCTCCATCAATCCATCAAACACATTGCCTCTCTGTCATATGCTTAAACACAGTCAACAGAAATACTGTTACTGTGCTCCATAAATGTATTGCTGAACAGTGCGGAGATATGCTGCGCATTTTCACTACTAGTTTCCCCAATAAATACCAAACAGACATGGACAAATTACCCAATTACTTCCATCCCTCCAAGCTTGGATGAGACAAAATTTGAAAAATTGCTTGGCAAATGTATGATTAATAGTGGTAATATGTATTGCAGATACATCCTGCAGATGGTCTACACTTTTTAGTAATTATTGGAACTCTAAGAGACAATACTTCACAGAAGAGTTACACTGTGAGATAAGTCATACAAGTTGCATATGTTTGAATTTCTTTTTACTTTTAAAACAAAAGTTAAGACAGTAATCAACTGTGGTTTCCGATGTTATGTACAATGTGTTTAACCCTTACACATCAGTGAGTTATCAGATCATGATTTTGGAGCATTTGGCAAGCATTTATAGAACAATAATCATCTCCAGACCACTCCCATTTACTTGATAGCTTTCTTTATCCCTGTAGATTTGGTATAGTTTTATGCACTAACATCTTATAAACCATAAACTATCAGATTATCAGATATTTTATTCTGCATATAAATTAATGCAGATTCTTTCCATCAATCTCCAATTCTAAATAAAAAGGAATCTATCAGTAGCTTTTTTGCTAAGTAATCTGAAAGATGCATGATGTAAGGGCAGAGAGCCTGATTCCAGTGATGTGTCACTTTCTGTACTGCTTGGTGCTGTTTTGATAAAATCCCTGTTTCCTTTGTTCTAGATGTAGCAGTGGTGAGAATGTCGATTGGCAGCTTTCTAGTGGAGTTGGGTTACACAGATTAGCCTGACAGTTGTGCAGATGAGGCCTAGTCCTGCAGTGATAATCTCCTGCTAATAAAACACTGATTGTATTGAAACTACAGCACATAGCCTAATAAGTGAATCATCTCTGGAATTGGGCTCTCTGTTCTTACCTCATGCTGCTCTCGGATTAAATAACAGAAATCAGCTGACAGATTCTCTTTCATTTAATTTTGCTAGCCTTTACTTTGGGGTTAAGACCACATTCACACATTGTCCTGGAATTTCTGGACGGTTGGCCACCCTGCTTGGAACCCTGGGATTACATGAAATTTATACATGTTCCCAAGACACAGGAATAGCAAGACCACTCATTTAGAGATAGCAAATCTGAAAATGCATATAAAATGGAATTGGGCTTCTGTCAGGAATGGTAGTTCCATACCTGAGTGGGGCCCTCGTGCTTCTGGGTGGGCTCTGGCTCTCCCGCAGGTCACCCATCGACATTCCCTGGACATGGGGGGCGGGATGTCATTTCTGGGGGATGGAGGTTGAGGTGGTGCTCACTCAGTACAGATGTCGCCTTCTAGGAGATACACTCCTAGCACCGCTGTTTCCAGTGATTTATGCTGTGCGGGGACCACGAGATGCCGGGTCTCCTGGTGTTTTTTAACTGCTGCCAGCGGGTGAGGGATGACGTACCTTCTGGGGCAGTCAGGTGACAGATTTAAACTTGCCATTTCCTCCTTTTGTTGCTGATTATTTCAGTTCTGATTGGTGGTTAAGGTCAGTGTTGCTGTGCTTCTGAGACGGTACATACTTTCTTAGTTCATGCAGGTGCATTGCGGTTTCTGATACTGCTGTGTTTGACTTGTCTGTGCGTCAGGTCACCAGCTGCCATGCTGTTCTCCACGTGAGAAGGGCTCTACTAAAGTTCTCTCTTGCCAGGATCGGGAGGCAAGTGAAGAGTATACCCGGCCCTCAAGAGTGTGCGGCAGTGCGATGCTCGTTCTAAGGGTGACTGACACACTGGTTTTGCTGGCTAGCAGTTGGTCATTTCACCATCACCCAGCATAACACTTTCCCGACCATACAGAAATAAACAGAAAGAGTCTCAAGAAGTCAAAACATGACAGCGGCTGGGAATCACTGTAAGGCCGGAGTCAGACACAACATATAAAAATACGGTCCGTATTTTACGGTCGTAATATGCAGAAATGTTCCTGAACAGTGATCCGTATATCATCCGATTGTAATGCGAGGCTGCATTTTTTGCGCATGTAAGCATCCCTATGACATCTGTATGACATCAGTATAGCGTATTTTTCTCGCAACCTTGCAAAATCAACATTTAACGGTTTTGAGGCCTGAAAATAATTGAAATCATCATCAGCAACCCTACTTATTGGCTTTACAACAGGTGGCAGCCTCCAAACTGGCCATTTTGGTTTCGTTCTTGTGTTGGTGTAGTTGTGGTTTGTGTCCAAAATGTCAGACAGACTTAGTTTCACCCCAACTGAGCGCGTGCTATACAACTGGGTTTTGTCACGCCGTTTTGGCCAGCCATACCCAGTGATTGTGGATCTGAGGAGGAGGAGACGACTGTGGGACCATCCGCTTTTGAGGCAACGCCTCACCAAAGGGCATTTCCACCATCTCTATGCATCACTGCGGACCCATCCCCACAAGTTGTATCAATATTGTCGCATGAGCCTTGCCACCTTTGATATTTTGTTGGAGACAGTGCGCCCTGGAATCACCTTTCAGGACACCAGGATGTGTAAATGTATTTCTGCTGAGGAGCGCCTTATCCTTACATTACGGTTACGGTATCTATTTCTCCTCCTCATACTCTATGTTGATGATGTTTCCAAATTTAGTATATAGTTCTGTTTAAAAATGTTGTCTTAGTCGTAATATATATAACAAATCAAAACTCGCATTATTAAAAATAATTTGTATTTGTTTGTAAAATCACATAGCCATTGCAAGTTCTTTTATGTTGTTATTGCATGGCTTGCTAGTTAGACTCTGTAAGGCCCCATGCACACGTTGCGGATTCACTTGCGTTTTTTTCCGCGCAGATTTTGCTAAAACCGCAGGTAAACCGCACTGCGGTTTTAGCGTGGATTTACTGCGGTTTTGGTGCGGTTTTTAGTGTGGAATTGCCCTGCGGTTTTACACCTATAATGGAATAGGTGTAAAACCGCAGCGGAATCCGCACAAAGAATTGACATGCTGTGGTTTTGAAACCGCACCCAATCCGCGCGGAAAATTCCACAGCGTGTGCACAGCTTTTTTTTTCCCCCTTCACTAACATTGTACTGTACATGGCGTGCGGTTCTGCAGCGCAAAAACCGCTGCGGAACCGCAGCAAAAACCGCAAAGTGTGAACAGGCCCTAACTGTGATTATTGTGATCAGGTTTTAACCTTCAACATGTTAGCTAATTTTATTTTATATTTTCTTTTCTTGTAGCTTCTTCACAACTGGTCTGTCATATGGGGCCCTGCATCATGAATTTTTGATCGGAAAATCAACAATATCAGGCATTGTCTGGTCTACCTGTTCCGAAATCTGGTCACGACTTCATCAAGTGGTTATGCCTGAGCCAAAGATGGAAGACTGGTTGCGAATTTCCAGTGGATTTGAGGAGCACTGCTAGTTTCCGAATTGTTTTGGAGCCCTGGATGGGAAGCACATCCGTGTGCGTAAGCCGCCGTACTCAGGGTCCCAATTCTATAATTATAAAAAAAAAAATTCAGTAGTGCTGTTGACCCTGGTCGACAGTCACTACTGGTTTATAATTGTAGATATTGGGGCCTAAGGAAGAACTGGAGACTCTAGAGTCTTCAATTCTTCCATTATGGGTGGGCGGCTGCGCAATAATCAGTTGGATCTACCATCACCACGTCAGCTTCCAGGCTCCAATTTTGAACCTGTGCCTTATGTCTTTGTTGCAGATGAGGCCTTTCAATTGACCCGTCATTTAATGAGGCCCTATCCCTGTAGAAACCTGAACCACCGGCGCAGTATCTTTAACTTGCGCCTATCACGCACACGACAACTGGTGGAGTGTGCCTTTGGCAATCTTTGTGCCAAATGACGGGTCCTCCAGTCATCCATTCAGTTGAGTGAAGCTAACATAAATGAGGTGATAAAAGCATGTGTCATCCTACATAACTTCACCTGAATACATGATGATTGCTCCTCATCTGATGGTGCTGAAGTTGTGTATGCTAATGTGCGTATGCCTATTCCACATGTAATCCTTCCCCGTCGTCCGCTGTCTGGACTCAAAATACGTGATGTGTTCACTAATTAGTTTGTAACACCTCAGGGTGCTAATCCCTGGCAAGAAAATGCTATTTCTATGTTGTAAATATATGTTTTTTGCTTTATTTAAAAGCTTGTTTGTTCTTCAAGTTTATGTGTGTTTTCATTTTCATTGTGGCAAATGTTGAAATATTTTGTTGTCCAAGTTATGAATCAAATAACACAAAATGCGTACAATTGTCACTTTTTTAAAGGCAAAATATAACTTAGGATAAAAAAAATAAAATGCACTCATATGGCTTTTGTGGCCATATAAATTACGCCAAACATTTTTTAGCATATTTGTAAAACCAAAATAAAAATAAAAACTAAAATCTGCGTTATCAACATAGCACACAACTAGACATTATAAATTCTCGTAGGTTGGTGGTGGGGATGGCGGGAGTCCAGCTTCACTTTGTTGCTGGGTTTGATGCCCAACTTGGACCTCAACCTGTGTGGGAACATATTCTGAGCCAGGATGGGTGATGTAGGTAGGATTCTGGTGATGATTATAGATGTGGCCAGATTGATATTGGCGATGATACTCCTGTGGATTTTGGTAGCCACGTGACTCATACCCCCCAATATGGCCATGTCGACCAAAGCCAGGTTGGGACCAGCCTCCAACACTGGCTCTAATCAAGTGGCCATATTGGACAGGTGGATTATAGGCTGCCATTTGGGCCTGTGGATGCCAATGTTGGGTTGGGATGGATTGGGATTTGGTGTAGGCACCTGTGGTGGAGGTGGCTCAGATGCTGATTGAGTCTGCACTTCTGGGTTTGAGGAAATTCTGAGCTGGTTAAGGGGTGACAGCTGCCAAAAACTCAAATACCTCATATGGGTTATTGGGGGGTGTGCAAGCATCAATCAGGATCTGAATGGATCCTCGCACACGCAGTCTGAGCTCCCGGGGTAGTGGACGGAGGTACCGGGCCAGGCAGCGGGCTTAGTCCTACTCACCTTCATCCTGGGCAGCCCTGGACAGATAATTTAACACCCCCGTATCACCATGCCTTCTTGTGTCAAAGACATGGATTCACTTCATTTTGAGACTCAATGCGTTCAAATTTCAGGACGCCTGGTATTTGCAGCAGATCTGGACTGCAATGGGGATTCCGGTGGCTTGTACCTTCGCTAATCTTTTTCTAGCATTATTTGAGAACAGATATGTCTATTCTAACAGTAATTTGTATTCTAAACATATCAGGTTATACATTAGATATGTGGATGACATCTTTATGGTATGGGATGGCCCTCAGGATTCCTTTAACAATTTTGTCGGGTATCTCAATAATTGCAATGACATGAATATGTCCTTTACGGCTAATTTTGGGGGCATTCCATAGAGTTTTTGGACTTTTTTTAGAGGTCATTGACTGTCTCATTTGTACCACGGTGTTTCATAAACCATCTTCCACGAATGCCATGTTACATAGTGATAGTTACCATCCCCCTTACATGAAACAGTCACTTTCATACAGTCAATTTCTTAAGGGTATGCCACACTAAACAACATCGCTAACGGGATCGCTAAAAAACGTCACTATTTAGCGATCCCGTTAGCGATGTTGTTGTGTGCGGCATCTGCCAGCGACGAGCTTCCTGCTGTGATCACGCTCGTCGCTGGAATCGTTCCGGACCCTATTTTCGTCGCTGGCGCCCCGCTGGGTAAGTATATATCGCTAAGTGTGGCACCTAGGGTTGAGCATTCCGATACTGCAAATATCGGGTATCGGCCGATATTGGCTGTATCGGAATTCCGATTCCGAGTACCGATATTTTCGTCATATCGGATACCAGAATCGGGATTGTCACTGTCACTGTCAGTGTCCGTCGGTCGGGTCTGTCAGGAGTCAGCGGCACTTACCTGGCAGAAGATCTCCGGCGGTCACGTCCTGGACTGCTTGATGGCCGCAATCTTCTTTCCCCGGCGGTCACATGCAGTTTCTCGCGATAACTGCAGTGACTGCTGGGTAATCCCGGCCGTAAAGCAGTCAGTCCGATGACGTCACCGCCGGGGAAGCAGGTAATCAGCTGTGCTGCGCCGGGATGTCAGGCTCTGCCTGTCATTGCGATGTAGCAGAGTTGGATCGTCGTGGGACTGTCGTTATGGACTGCGTCGGACAGGTGGTATACTGTTGGTTTGTTTTTTTTTCTTTTTTTACAGGAGATTGATGGCGTCGCAGGAATGAGAGTACAATAAAAGAAATGAAAACTGTGTTGTCTCTTTTATTTCATTAAAAGACTTTTTTCTTGCTGTGTCTTTTTTTTAAACATTTAAAAACTTTGGGATTAATAATGGATCGGTGTCTTATTGACACCTCTCCATTATTAACCGGGCTTATTGTCACCGTGCAATCAACGGTGACATTAACCCCTTATTACCCCGCTTGCCACCGCTACAGGGCAAGTGGGAAGAGCCGGGTAAAGTGCCACAATTTTCACTGTAGCCTGGTATTATCAGGCTGTTGAGGGTCAAAATCCATGGGCCTTGACAGTCTTTTAATACCAGGCCGCAGCAGTCTGCATTTTACTTGGCTGGTTAACAAAAATAGGGGGGATCCCCACGCCGTTTTTTTTTCGAGGGGATCCCCTATTTTTGTTAACCAGCCAAGCTAAGCAGACTGCTGTGGCCTGGTATTATCAGGCTTGCAAGGTCCATGGATATTGGATCCTTACCAGCCTGAAAAACCAGGCCTCAGCGGTCTGCTTCATCTGGCTGGTTAACAAAAATAGGGGGGACCCCACGCCAATTTTTTTCGAGGGGATCCCCTATTTTTGTTAATCAGCCAAGATATGCAGACTGCTGTGGCCTGGTATTATCAGGCTGGCAAGGTCCATGGATCTTGGCTCCTTAACAGCCTGAAAATCCAGGCCTCAGCGGTCTGCTTCATCTGGCTGGTTAACAAAAATAGGGGGGACCCCACGCCAATTTTTTTCGAGGGGATCCCCTATTTTTGTTAATCAGCCAAGATATGCAGACTGCTGTGGCCTAGTATTATCAGGCTGGCAAGGTCCATGGATCTTGGCTCCTTAACAGCCTGAAAATTCAGGCCTCAGCGGTCTGCTTCATCTGGCTGGTTAACAAAAATAGGGGGGACCCCACGCCAATTTTTTTCGAGGGGATCCCCTATTTTTGTTAATCAGCCAAGATATGCAGACTGCTGTGGCCTAGTATTATCAGGCTGGCAAGGTCCATGGATCTTGGCTCCTTAACAGCCTGAAAATCCAGGCCTCAGCGGTCTGCTTCATCTGGCTGGTTAACAAAAATAGGGGGGACCCCACGCCATTTTTTTTTCGAAGGGAACCCCTATTTTTGTTAATCAGTTCCCTCTGACGTCACTGATTGTGTCCCTGGCTGACCTGAAGTGAAAGTGGAAAGCAATCAATTAAGCTTTCCACTTAAGGGCCCGTCTCACATAGCGATATCGCTACCGAGATCGCTGCTGAGTCACTAGTTTTGTGACGCAGCAGCGAGCTCACCAGCGATATCGCTGTGTGTGACATTCAGCGACGATCAGCCCCCTGCCGGGTATCGCTGATCGTCGCTGAAATGTCAGGACCTTTTTTTGATCGCTGGTTTCCCGCTGACAGGCACACATCGCTGCGTGTGACAGGCGGGAGACCAGCGATCCGCTGGTAACCAAGGTACACAGCGGGTTTCCAGGCGCGGGGCTGTGCCTAGAAACCCGCTGTGTACCTTGGATACCAGCGCCCTGATGCAGGGAGCTGGTATCCAAGGTACACAGTGGGTTTCCAAGCGCTGCGCGGTGCCTGGAAACCCGCTGTGTACCTTGGTTACCAGCGGATCGCTGGTCTCCCGCCTGTCACACGCAGCGATGCGTGCCTGTCAGAGGGAAACCAGCGATCAAAAAAAGGTCCTGACATTTCTGCGACGATCAGCGATACCCGGCAGGGGGCTGATCGTCGCTGAATGTCACACACAGCGATATCGCTGGTGAGCTCGCTGCTGCGTCACAAAACTAGTGACTCACCAGCGATCTCGGTAGCGATATCGCTATGTGAGACGGGCCCTTAAGCGATGTTACCCGCAGTGTCGCTGTCCCAGATCGCTGCCTGAGCTGCCTGTTTGGCAGCTCAGCAGCGATCATGTAGCGATACACCAGCGATCCTGACAAGTGCATATCGTTGTCGGGATCGCTCGTGTATCGTTATGTGACACCCAGCCTTTACTCTCCTGTCAGGCAGGAGAGGAACTCATTCATTTGGGGTTTACTGTGAGGCTGCAGCATTAGCTGCGGTCCCTGCAGTAAACATTAACCCTTTCTGAAGGATTACACCGTGGGACCTGACTGTGCATGGGATAGGTAAGAATAATTTTGCTTTTTTATTTTATTTTTATTACAGGAAATGGTTTTTGCAGTAAAATAAAAGATGGTCAAAAACGTGTCTTTATTTCATTAAAATGATTTTTAATTAAAGTGTGTGTGTTTTATTTTTATTTCATGCAATAGGATTAATAATTGATAGTTGTCTAATTGACAGCTCTCAATTATTAACCTGGCTTAAGGTCACCTTTCAATAGCAAGGTGGCTTTAACCCCATATTAACCCATTCGCCACCGCTACAGGGCAATGGGAATAGACGGGCAAAGTGCCAGAAAGGGCGAATCTAATTATAGATTTGTCTTTCCTGGGGTGTCTGGGGGCAGATGTTAGAAGCCGGGGGGGGGGCAAAAATAATGGTCCCTCTCTGGGCTATTATTATCTGCCCCCACTCACTGGCTTTGTCTGTCTGGTTGCGAAAATAGGGCGGGAGCCCACGCATTTTTTTTCAGCAATTTTACACCTCATATATATATATACATGTCATTGAATTTGTGACACATATATATATATATATATATTTGTAGTTCATACACTTCTACATAGTATAATAGCCGCTAATTCAATTGCTGGCTTTTGTGAAAATACAGAACCCGACATGAAATGACACTTGGTGTACATAGGGTTAACCATGTCTTTTCATGTCCTTTGCTATCTAATTTGCACAAACAATTAAATCAGACTATGTGTGCAAAATTTCACACCTGTAGGGGTTAATTAAAGGTGTAAATTCGTAGCAAAAAAGTCCGTTTTTTTTTACAACGAATTTACACCTTTAATTAACCCCTACAGGTGTGAAATTTTGCACACATAGACTGATTTAATTGTTTGTGCAAATTAGATAGCAAAGGACATGAAAAGACATGGTTAACCCTATGTACACCAAGTGTCATTTCATGTCGGGTGCTTCTGTCTTTTCACTGAAGCCGGCTTTACCCGGCAATTGAATCAGAGGATATTTTACTATGTAGAAGTGTATAAACTATACAAATATGTATATATATATGTCACAATGACATGTATATATATATATATATGTATTCTATGTGTGTATATTTAGTGTTTACAAGGAAAGAATGGGGTTTTTTTAGTTGCGATATTTTGTTCCCATAGACTTACATGGGACTTCCGGTATCGGTATCGGGTATCGCCGATATTTTAGTGATATCGGCGATACCATTCCGATTCCGATACTTTAGGATATCGGAAAGTATCGCTCAACTCTAGTGGCACCTTTTTTAGCGATTTAGCGGTACTTTTGTACCGCTAAAGTCGTTAAGGAGATCGCTAACCGCGATAGCGTCCTAACGACATCGCTAAAATAGGTAGCCACTAGCGATATAGAAACAATCCAGCTAGCGATCTCATTAGTATGCGATGCTAACGAGATCGCTAGCGGGATTGTGTAGTGTGGCAGTACCTTTAGGCTAAAGGGTATGCCACACTAAACAATATCGCTAACGGGATCGATAAAAAACTTCACTATTTAGCGATCCCGTTAGCGATATTGTTCAGTGTGGCAGCTTCCAGCGACGAGCTTCCTGCTGTGATCTCGCTCGTCGCTGGAATCGTTCCGGACCCTATTTTCTCGTCGGCGCTCCCGCTGGGTAAGTATCTTATCGCTGTGTGGCACCTTTTCTTAGCGATTTAGCGGTACTTTTGTACCGCTAAAGTCGTTAAGAAGATCGCTAACGGCGATAGCGTCGTTAACTATATCGCTAAATGTGGCCGCATTTAGCGATATAGAAACAATCCCGCTAGCGATCGCATTAGTATGCGTCATTATAGTGATCGCTAGCGGGATTGTTTAGTGTGGCAGTACCTTTAGACGTATCAATAATACCACTGTGGGTTATCATAAACAATCATTGGATCTCTGTAGGAGGTTCAGAGAAAGGGGTTACCCTGTTGCATTACTCGAGGGCGCACAGGAAAGGATTATTTATGATTCTCTGATTTTTGATGGTAATAATAACAAGAGAAACAATGCAAAAGAGAAGAGATTAGTTTTCAGCTTCGAATATGGTCCCATGGACAATTTTATTAGATCAATAATTCGTAAAAATTGGCATATCCTTGAGCATGATAGCGATTTGACAGATGTTGTTAGGAGGGGGCCTTTATTTGCTTGTAGGAGGAGTACTGGTTTGAAGGATATTCTTGTCCATAGTCACACAGCAAGTGAAAAGAATAATTGGATTAGTGCTAATGCCCCTAAAGGAAACTTTAGATGTGGACATTGTTCCTTCTGTGACCTTCACATTATAGACCGCTGTTTATATATTGGTGCTATTAGACATTGCATCACTGATTTCATTTCTTGTAAATCTACTCACATAGTTTATGTCACCTTCTGCCCTTGTAGATTTTTCTACATAGGGAAGACAATTCGTCCCCTGTATGTAAGGTTCAGGGAGCATTATAAGGGTGTGTTTCCACGTTCAGGATTCCTTCAGTAAATGCTGCGTGTTTGACGCTGTGTGCTGGCGCAGCGTCAAACACGCAGTGCCCAGATGTTACAGCATAGTGGAGGGGATTTCAAGAAATCCCGTCTCCACTATGCGTAAAAACACGCAGGCGGCAGACCTGCGTTAACGGACATGCTGCGCGTCTTTTTAGATCGCAGCATGTCCTTTTCATACTAATAACACAGGCCTATGTAGCGCTGCGGTGATTCCGGATGTGTTCAATGAGCACATCCGGATTCACCGCGCGTTCACAAGGGGGCAGGGTTTTGGGCGGAGCGGACTTTCCGCTCCGTCCAAAGCACTGTGGTTCCGGACCGTGGAACCACAGCCTAATTCTATCAGTTCAGGAAAAGGTGTTCCAAAATTAATCATATTAAAGATGTACATAGAGTGAACCCTAAGGTCTTGTCCTTTGCCGGTATAGAAAGGGTGGTTTTGACACCCCAAGGGGGCGATTTGCATAAGAACCTACTCAGGAGGGAAGCTAGGTGGATCATGCGCACTGACGCTCTTGAATCCACCTGCTTTAATGAAAGAGTGGATATGTCTATTTTTCTATGATCTAAGTACAGTTGCTCAAGTATTTTCTATGTACAGTATATGTATTTGCATGTTACTGCATTTTAATTGATATTTGTGTGTTTTTTATTTTTCGTTGTTTGGCACACTTGTTCATTGGAGAATTTGGTGGGAGGGGTTTACCTGAGCACAGGTATTTCTCCTTCCGTCTCCTCCTCCTTGTCATGTGACCTGTGGAAGCGCACCTCGCGCGAAACGATCGTCGTCACCCCCTCTCCCTAAGCTCCCGTTCTCCCACCGCATATGCACGAATAAAGGCTTGTACTTTTACCCGGTGAGTGCCATTCATCCTTTTTTCTTGTGATTCACATTTTGATATGTTTATTCATATGAATGGGCACCCGTGGGTTTTGGGTATTTTGCCAGCTGTGGCTCCTGCACGTTAACAGCCCAGAGTTACCAGCACTGTCGGCAATGCCGATCTGCTTTGTTCTTTTTGGTTGATTATTATTTTAGGGTCTAATGGGAAAACATTATTTTACACACTAACATGATTTTTAAAAAAGGATAAAACTTACTAATTTGTTGCTGGCTCTCACGTGGCTTCTCCTCATAATCTGTAAACATTTGTACACAGATCCTCTTCCATGCCGCCTCTTTCGGGCCCGGTCTGAATAATGTGCGTCCCTCTGGTCCCACAGTTCTGGCCTCTCTTGGACCAGAGCAATAAGCATTTCCACGTTCATGTATGTGGACATCATGGTGGACTCCGTGGAGGCGTTGTTCTGGGATGTCTGGCGCGCTTTATAAGCTAATTAGCATGTCAAAGCTTCCTGATAATGACTGAGTCCATTTCCTGTCACCTGGAGAAATCTTGCATATTTCTCGCAAGTCACACGTGTGGTCCGTGTGTAATCCATAATTTTCTCGCCCCCATAGACTTGCATTGGCGTATTACGGCCGTAATAAGCTGACAATCATAGCATGCTGCGATTTTCTCAGCACGTATAATACGGTCGAGAAAAAAATCGGATGATTAACATAGATTAACATTGGTCCGAGTGCAATGCGATTTTTTTCTCGCATAGCACTCATCCGTATTTCTAGCTAATGTGACTCCGGCCTTATTTGTTGACTTTGTTTACACTTCTTTCCCCATTCATTGCCTTAACCTCGTCAACCCGAAACCTGTTTTTACCATCCTGACTAGGCCAATTTTTTCAATTCTGAACATTGTCACGTTATGACTGAGGTTATAACTCTGGAATGATTCAATGTATCCCACTGAGTCTGAGATTGTTTTTTTGTGACATATTGTACTTCATGATAGTGGTAAAATTTATTTGATATGACTTGTGAAAAAATCGGAAATTTGGAGAAAAATTTTGAAAATTTTGCAATTTTCTAACTATTAATTTTTTTGTCCTTGTCCTTGTTTCAGAGAGTCATGTCACACAAAATAGTTAATAAATAACATTTCCGCATGTCTACTTTACATGCACAATTTTTGAAACATAATCTTACAAAACCATTTTTTTTAGGGACCACATCACATTTGAAGTGATTTTGGGGGTCTATATGACAGAAAATACCCAAACGTGACACCATTCTAAAAACTGCACCCCTTGAGGTACTCAAAACCACATTCAATAAGTTTATTAACCTTTCAGGTGCTTCACAAGAAGTAATGGAATGTGGAAGGAAAAAATAAACATAATTTTTCACAAAATTTTATTAGACCCAATTTTTTTATTTTCTTAAGGGTAACTAGAGAATTTTGCCCATTCAATTTGCTGCGCCCATTCAATTTGCTGCTCCCTTTCACTTTTCGAATGTAAAATTTGCTGGCATAATTAGCGGACGCCATGTCGCGTTTTGAGAGCCCCTAATGTGCTTAAACAGTGGAAACCCCCCACAAGTGACACTATTTTGGAAACTAGACCCCTGAGGGAACTTATCTAGATGTGTATTGAGCACTTTGAAACCCCAGGTGCTTCACAGAAGTTTATAAAGTTGAGCCGTGAAAATAAAAAAAATCACATCTTTACCACAAAAATGATTTTTAGCTCTAAACTTTGCATTTACATAAGGGTAACTGGAGAAATTGCACCTTTCAATTTGTTGTGCAATTTCTCCTTAGTATGCCGATACCCCATATGTGGAGGAAAACCACTGTTTGGGCACACGGCAGGGCTCTGAAGCGAAGGAGCGCCATTTGACTTTTAGAATGTAAAATTTGCTGGAATAATTAGTGGACGCCATGTCACGTTTTAGGAGCATCTGATGTAACACCATTTTGGAAACTAGACAACTTATCTAGATGTGTGGTGAGCACTTTGAAAACCCAGGTGTTTCACAGAAGTTTATAACATAGAGCAATGAAAAAAAAAACACATTTTTCCCACAAAAATGTTTTTTAGCCCCAAATGTTGTATTTTAACAAGGGTAACAGGAGAAAATGGAACCCAAAATGTGTTGTACAATTTCTCCTGAGTTCAATGATAGCCCATATGTGGTCGAAAACTACTTTTGAGACAGTGCAAAGCTCAGAAGGGAAGTAGCACCATATTACAGTGCAGATTTTGCTGCACTGGTTTGCGGGTATCATGTCACATGATTAGAGCGCTGGATGTGCCAGAACAGCAGAACCCCCCATAAGTAACCCCATTTTACAAACTAAACCACTCCATGAATTCATCTAGGGGTGCAGTGATCATATTGACACCACTTGTGGGTCACAGAATTTTAAACCATTGAGCAGTGAAGAAAAAATAATATCATTTTTACCACCAAAATTGTGTGTTAGCCCCAATTTTTACATTTTCATACTGGGAAATGGGTAAAAATGACACCAAAAATTTTTCCCACAATTTCTGCTGAATATAGAAATTCCACATATCTGGATATACAGTACAGCTTAGCTATACAGAGAGAGTCGGGAGGGATGGAGTGCTATTTGGCTCCTGGAGCACAGATTTTCCTACAATAGTTTGAAGACTACAGAGCCCCTAAGTGCTAGAAAAGCAGAATCCGCCTTCAAATGACCCCATTTTGGTAATTATACCCCTTTGGGAATTTAGTGATGATTTTGACTCCATGGATGTTTTCCAGAAACAAGCAGCAGCGGATTTTGCTGAGTGAAAATTGCAAACTGTCATTGTAGTGCCCAGTATGTTGAAATGACCAGTACATTGTGCCCATCTCATGCTTCTGGAAACACGCACCCGTAAATTAGGCGGGCACTCATAACTACAGAAATGCCAAACATATGGGCACTTTATGGTTTAGACACACTGGGGCTCAGAGGTGAGGGGAACATTTGGATTTGGGAATTTGCTGAATTTCTTTTGAGGGGCAACGAGCAATTTTGCTTTTCCAAAGCCTTTATGCTACCAGTATCGTGGAAGCCCCCTATATTTCCGTTAATAGATAATGGACCTGAGCGGGGACTCGCTTTTATTGTGGATTGAATTGAAGCTTTTATTGGGAACAGTTTACATAACATTTGGGATTACATTTCTCCTGCGCTCTACCCTGAGCAATCTCTGGATCCCTCGGAGATGTCATGTGAATCATGTCACTCACTCACTATAAAGAGGCAGGAGAGTTACTGTGGACTCCATATGGCCTCTGTTCAACGGTCTCCTTTTTTTTCAGAAGTGCACAAAACTGTGGTCGACCACACTTTTATGCTTGCCTAAAACGAAAGACACCATCGGATCACAGGTCAGATGACGTCCACAGTGCCTCCATCTGCCTCATTTTAGGGAATTTTCTGCCAGAGGTTACAACTGAATCAAGTTTTTCAGAGATTTACAAGGAAGCCTCGGTGTATATGTGTGCCAGGCTTTACTGTGATCTTGGGAGCCAGAATGGAAAAATCAACAGCAGGTGAAGAGGTGGTTTTATTTATTTTTTTCAACATTTCTCATGCAGTACAAATGATTTGACGACTTTATTCTTTGGGTCGGTGTGATTACATAGATACCAGATTTATATTGGGTTTTATGTTTGACTGCTGTCACAGAATAAAACTAATTTTTGCATCGCCATATTTTGAGAGCTATAATTTTTCCATATTTCGGCAGACAGAGTCATGTGATGGCTTGTTTTTTGCTGGACGAGTTGATGTTTTTATTGGTACCATTTTCAGGCACATTTCATTTTCTGATCGCTTTCTATTCTGATTTTTGGGAGGTAGAATGAACAACCAGCAATTCTCGTTTTTGTTTTTTTTTGTTTTTTTTAGACCATTCCGCATGTGGTACAATTGATAAGGTAGCTTTATTCTTCTGGTCAGTATGATTACAGTGATACCCCATTTATATTTTTTTGTGTTTTTACACAATAAAAACTATATTTTAGAGAAAAAATATTTTTTTTGCATCACTATATTATACGAGCTATAACTTTTTTAGTATTCTACTGATGGAGCTGTATGGTGGCTTGTTTTTTGCGGGACAAGATGACGTTTTCAGCGGTACCATTTTTATTTTCAATTGTCTTTTTGATCGTGTTTTATTCCACTTTTTGTTCGGCAGTATGAAGATAAAGGATTGTTTTGTTTTTTATTTTTTTTACGGTGTTCATTGAAGGGGTTAATTGGTGGGACAATTTTATAGTGGGTTGTAACGGATGTGGCAATACCAAATATGTGTACATTTTTTGTTTATTTTTTTATTTACATAAATAAATGTATTTATTGGAATATTTGTTTCTTTTTTTTGTTATTTATTTGAGGATTTTTTTATATATTTTTACACTTTTTAATAACTTTTTTTTTACATTGCCCCAGGATGGGACATCACTGTACAGTATCAGATCGCTGATCTGATACTCTGCAATGCTTCTGCACTGTAGAGCATCAGATCAGCAATCTGACAGGCGGGGAAGGAGGCATGTTGGCGCCTGCTCTCAGCAGGTGCTCACAAACCACCTTCCCTGCAGACCCTGAAAGACCCCGAGAACATCAGAACAATGCGATTGCATTATGTTGTCCTGATAGAACCACGCAGGGAGTCTCCTCCCTGCTCAATGCTCCTTGATGTCGCTGTCACTATTGACAGCGGCATCTGAGGGGATAAACGCCCGCAGGGTGTTAGCTCTCACCGTATATCTACTGCTGTTTGCGGAACACAACTCCCGCAGAGCATTACACATACGGCGTAAGTTGGGAAGGAGTTAAAAGGAATAGCCAGGGTTTTCTATATACTACATATAAAAAAAGACTTACAGGGTTTTCTTGATTGCCTATGTATCTAACAAGCACAAATCATGCACTCACATTTTCCATTATCAATAACTGGGGTAATAAGGAAGAAATTATTACAGCCCTGTCTGCGCCAACTCTTCTTTTTTCCTTGCATTATTTTTCTTAGAGAGGTTGTAGTACTAAGATGACCATCGGGAACCCATATTGGTAGCCTGTCTTTAAAGACCCCTTTAAGATATTAGACAGTAACAGTTCAGCTCATATTGGCCTTGTATTTTCTGTAATTTTCCTAACACCTGGATTTAGTGAGAAACCGCATACCGTATATACTCGAGTATAAGCCGAGATTTTCAGCCCTTTTTTAAGGCTGAAAATCCCCCTCTCGGCTTATACTCGAGTCATATACGCCAGGGGGTCGGCGGGGGAGGTGGAGCAGGGGTGTCAGATCATAATTACCCGCTCCTGGCACAGTCTCTGCAGCCTCGCTGCTTCTCCCAAGGTCTCTGGCGCCTGTGTTCAGCGGTCACATGGTACCGCTCATTAAAGTCATGAATATGCGCATATTCATGACTTTAATGAGCGGTACCACGTGACCGCTGCAGGAAGGAAGAGCTACCGGAGACCGTGGGAGAGGAGCAGGGGCTGCAGAGACCCCGCCAGGAGGGGGTAAGTATATGCGATATTCACCTGTCCCCGTTCCACCGCTGCATGCCACTATGTCCTTTACATCCTCTGGCTGTGAGTTCAGGTCAGAGGGAGCGATGACGTAGTTAGTGCACGCCGCGCCCTCTGCCTGAGCAGTCACTGACAGAGGACCAGGAAGACAGCGGCGCGCAGCGGTGGAACGGGGACAGGTGAATATCGCAGGTGCCGGGGTCTGAGCCAGCGGTGACACCGGCACCTGTCCCCCATAGCGCGTCGGAGTCCCCGGCTGCTCAGGACACCGGCACCTGGCCCCCGGCAACGAGAGGTGAGTATTTTTTTTATTATTATTCGCAGCAGCATATGGGGCATAATATATGGAGCATCTTATAGGCAGCATATGGGACATAATATACGGAGCATCATATGGGGCATAATATATGGAGCATCTTATGGGGTATAATATACGGAGCATCTTATGGGGTATAATATACGGAGCATCATATGGGGCATACTATACGGAGCATCTTATGGGGCAGCATATGGGGCATAATATATGGAGCATCATATGGGGCATAATATACGGAGCATCTTATGGGGTATAATATACGGAGCATCTTATGGGGTATAATATACGGAGCATCTTATGGGGTATAACATATGGAGCATCTTATGGGGCAGCATATGGGGCATAATATATGGAGCATCATATGGGGCATAATATATGGAGCATCTTATGGGGTATAATATACGGAGCATCTTATGGGGCATAATCTATGGAGCATCTTATGGTGCCATTATTAACCTTTGTGCAGCATTATATAGGGCATATTTTGTATGGAGCATTTTATGGGGCCATCATGAACTGTATGGAGCATTATGTGGGGCTCCTGATTCAATATGGCTATTCAAAAACATTTAACCTACTAATATCTCAATTAATTTTACTTTTATTGGTACTAATTTTTAATTTTAAAATTTACCAGTAGCTGCTGCATTTCCCACCCTAGGCTTATACTCGAGTCAATAAGTTTTCCCAGTTTTTTGTGGCAAAATTAGGGGGGTCGGCTTATACTCGAGTATATACAGTAGTTCTTTTATCACTGTTTGGTGAGAACGGTGTATGTTTATATTACTGCATAGTTCTTCAGTGGGAAAATGTATGTTTATAGTTACTGTATAGTTTCGCTATTAATGTTTGGTGAGAAATGTTATGTTTATAATATGGCAGAACATCTGGTATCAGGAGCATTTGGCATGTCATATCCGGTGATGTATTTGTCCGGTGTAGATTGACATCTGAAGAGCTGGCCTCTCAGAAGAGAGATACTCTGTTGGACAAATAGAATTTGTTAGAGTTTGTGTAACATTTGGTTACGCAAGCATTTGTTTCTAAACAATACATAAGTTAGGGAAGACTGCAGCTAAGACAGAAACCCTGCTAACCTGTTGACTGGAGGGGACACCCACATGGGTCTACAGTGTGGATATCCCAGGAATCTCTCTGTCTTCGCTGTTTGCTTCTCACAGCTGATGTTTCCGGGCAGATGAAGTGTACAATTCCTGGTGAAGTTTTTCGTTCTGTTTAGTGTGCAATGTAAGTACTTTACCTTTTTGATTTATATTATGCAAAAATATCACACTATTTGCTATTTTCTCTAATCTTTTAATTGTTATAATAAAATGAATTGCCTTCTTTAAAGTCGCATACGACCCCTTTGAGTAGCTGGCAAAACAGAGGTATATGAAGTTATTATTTATTTTTAGTTATTTATTTTACTCATATATCACCATTAATTCCACAGCACTTTACAGATACTATCATCAGTGTCCTCATTGCTTCTCACAATCTAGATTTCCTGTCAGTATGTCTTTGGAGTGTGGGGGGAAACTAGAGAACCTGGCAGAAACCCAGGCAAACACGGGAAACACATACAGACTCTGTGCAGATGTTGTCCTGGGTGGGATATGAACCCAGGACCCCAGCGCTGTAGATCTGCAGTGCTAAACACTGAGATTATTACGATTTCATGGGTGATAGTAGGCTTTGGTATGGTGGTGCTAATGATCCTTCTAGCTAATTTACTAAAACTTGCTAGAATAGACCCTAAAAGTATTCATATCTCTAGAAAGGAGATGCATGACATAACTACAGCTTGAGGGAATATGTGACAAAGACACAATAAGATTATACACAATATACATGCATATCCGGTTGATTTATATGGCAGTTAGATAAGCCGTAGGCTATTGTGTCAGATATTATGTTAATGCCTAATGTATAAACACTCTTGTAAGAGGTGGGTCTTACACACAACTCTGTTTTATCTATATTGGTGTTTTTATATATTCCATTGTGAACTGAGCAATCGTCAAACAAATGTGACTATTCAGAAATGTAGACATTAATGTGCAGAGAATCCTTTTCAGTGGGGACCTTGAAATCATCTTATATGTCACACTGTCTTTTTATGGTGCAATGAATAATGAAGAAACGCTAAAATTTATATAGAACAACTATAGAAGGTGCATTTTGTTTATGCCAAATTGGTCACATGAGATATCTGCCGGGGAGCAAAACATTTGCTGTAAATAATAACTAACTTTCTGGTCAATGGACTGCTGTTATAAACTACTGACATGGGGAATCACATTCATTTACATCTTCAGGCATCAACGCTTTACAGTTTACTTTCACAGGCTTATTTCATATTCATACACTGCTTGGGATAGACTGCAATCTGTAAAGATCTTTATCTTTCTCACAATCTATCCAGAGTTATACAAGATGAAATGAGCACATGAAATCATTTGCCCCATAACACAATCTATGGGACATGAACTTATTTAAAAGCATTTTCCTAAAGATAGATATTGACATTTTTCAATAAACATTTTCTCACTGTTTGGGTCAATGATTCTGACATTGCACATAAATATGTTTATTTCACTTATCCCATCTGCTTCTTTTCCTCACTATTAAGGAGGACCTTTCACCACATTTTTAATGTTAAGCTGGTGACACAATGTCATAGCAGATGCAGAGGGAAACAAAATATGTATTTATTATTATTACTATTATTATTTCTTTTTATTTCACCCTTTCATTGTGGAGATGTTATTAAAGTGTTCTGCACCTAAAAAGTTAACTTTAGTTGATCCAAGTGGGTGTTTTCACTGGTTTGTGTACTTCTTCTCCCTTCTTGGACTTATCACAAGTTAGCAAAACTTTGCTAATATATCTGCAAAAGATATTTTTTTCCACTCTGCAGCCAATATTGCATCGAATGTCCAGGTCAGCGTGAAAAATTAGCTGAAAAGTCTTCTTTACACCCACAAGTGCAAGTTCACAAATATTAAAGATTTCATATAAAATTAGCAACAGAAATGTACACCTGCACACACAGTCAGACTGGCCCACAGAGGAACAAGTGAATCGAATGATGGGCTCCTGCGAAATAGTAGGCCTCCCACTACATTTTATGAGAAGTAGCAGGCACAATACTTTAAATTCACTATGTACAGACAAAGGCAGCATTTAATCATTTATTCAACAAACTACCTAGTTTATTAAAAAATATAATCATAGGTAAATTAGTGAATGAGCGTAATGTAATATCTGTATATATAAAACAATGGGTTCCTAAAGTCAATGTTGCTGGTAGTTCCCTGGCACCTCAATTGGAACTGACTGCCCATATTCAGTATAATCACATCAGCAACAGCCCAAAGTATACAGTACATTATCATGATACTCAACCCATGAACTGAATGGCTTTAAAAAATGCCAGATCATTTACAAGCATTTGACAAAGTATCTCACACAATCCTTATTGAAAAAATGACTAAGTATGGAATGGACAAGGCAACTGTTAGGTGGATTCATAACTGGCTTAGTGATCGGACTCCAAGAGTGGTCGCACATCCAGTTGGAAGAATGTCTCATGTGGGGTACCACAAGGCTCTGTTTTGGGCCCTGTATTGTTCAACATCTTTATCAATAATTTAGATGAAGGAATTGAGGGTAAACTGATCAAATTTGCTGATGACACAAAGCTAGGAGGGGTAGCTAATACTAGAGAAGAGAGAGAGAGGATTCAAAAAGATATAAATAAACTGGAGCAGTGGGCAGCAACTAACAGAATGGATTTTAACAGGGAAAAATGCAAAGTACTACATCTGGGCAATAAAAATGAAAAAAGCATATACAAAATGGGAGGAATAGGGCTAAGTAACAGCACATGTGAAAAAGACTTGGGTATACTAATTGATCACAGACTGAACATGAGTCAACAGTGTGATGCAGCAGCAAAAAAGGCAAATACAATTCTAGGATGTATCAACAGAAGCATACAGTCTAGATCACGTGAGGTCATTATTGCCCTCTACTCCTCTTTGGTCAGACCTCATCTGGAATACTGTGTCCAGTTTTGGGCACCACATTTTAAAAAAGACATCAACAAACTGGAGCAAGTTCAAAGAAGAGCCACTAGAATGGTGACCGGTCTGCAAACCATGTCCTATGAGGAACGGTTGCAGGATTTGGGAATGTTTAGCTTGCAAAAAAGAAGACTGAGAGGAGACTTAATAGCTGTCTACAAATATCTCAAGGGCTGTCACATTGTAGAAGGATCATCTTTATTCTCATTTGCACAAGGAAAGACTAGAAGCAATGGGATGAAACTGAATGGGAGGAGACACAGATTAGATATTAGAAAAAACTTTTTGACAGTTAGGGTGATCAAGGAGTGGAACAGGCTGCCACGAGAGGTGGTACGTTCTCCTTCAATGGAAGTCTTCAAACAGAGGCTGGACAGACATCTGTCTGGGATGATTTAGAGAATCCTGCTTTGAGCAGGGGGTTGGACCAGATGGCCCAGGAGGTCCCTTCCAACTCTACCATTCTATGATTCTATGAATGGCACAAAAAAATGAAACACAAATAAATAAATTACTTAACCATTTAACCACAAAAATTTCCAGACAGAACAAATTTCAATCATTTTAGATCACAGACTGATTGCCCACCTTAAAAAAAGAATATGTGACAGATTATTGTATCTTCCAAGAGTGAACCCAAATAGTCATGTGCACAGGGTTGCATTTGACATTAGGCACTAGCAGTCCAGTGCTTAGGCAATGGGTTACAGATGGCGATGGCAGAAAGAAAGTTTTTTTTTTTTTACACATTTATTCAACATACTACTTTTGACCTTCCAGCATCTTCATGGGTGGGAATATGGGTTAGTTCAGGGTTTAATTCACTGGGTGCACAAGTTACATGAATAGGAAGGCTACACAGCAGCAGAATACTGACTGCTGCTTTACCACGTAGAGCTCAGTTAGCACACTTAGACTATGTGCGTATGATGAGCATTTGCTTGCAGAAATTTCTGCAAGGCTTCTGCATCTCTTGGTAGGAAAAATGTTGTGGCAAAAATGTGCATTTTTGGTGCGTTTTTGCCGCTTTTTTATATGCGTTTTTGCATGCATTTTTTTGCATGTGTTTTTGTGTAGCAATGAAGGCTTTTTTGAGCTAAATAAAGATATTCAAAAAAGTTTTGCTATGTCATTTCTTCATTCAACGCCACCTTTTTCATGCTGATGCAGTGGCATCAGGGTAATGAGATTGCCCCCTCCCAGAATAAAAACAACAGCTCTCAGCCGCCCCAGAAAAAGGCGCTTAGCCTCACTCTTCCCACTTGCCCTGTAGTGGTGGCATGTGGGGTTCATATTTGTGGGGTTGATGTCACCTTTGTATTGTCAGGTGACATCAAGCACACAGATTAGTAATGGAGAGGCATCTATACGAGATCTATCCATTAGTAACCCCATAGTGATATTGTATAAAACACACACAGAATAAAGTCCTTTATGTGAAATAATGACACAGATTCCTTTAATGATTCTTAATTAAACCATACTCACTGAACGACTAATCCACTGACACCAACATCTCCTGCGACAAAAATAAAATTATAAACCATAATATTCCTCACCTGTTTGTTGAGAAGATAATCCATAATGTACCACGAGGATCCTGATGACTACACTGACAGGAGGTAATCCCTCCTGCAGTGTATCACTGAGCTGCCATGAGAGAGGTCACCGGTGTACATCAGCTGATCAGCTCCAGTGATCTATCTTATGGCACCACTGCTGTGTGAGGGTCACAGTCACAGCTGCTGGGTCACGCTGACATCGGACAGCATCACCTGCAGCACTCTAAGTGATGATCTTACCGGCAGTATCGTTACACAGATGACAGAGTGGGAAACACCATAGGAAGCCAGTAAAAATGCAAACAAAAACTCAGCAAATCCGCAAACATTTTTATACCTGCGTTTTTGATGCGAATTTCACTGACTCAGTTGAAGTCAATAGGTGAAAAATGCTGCAGAAATGCACAAAGAATTGACATGCTGCAGAAAAAATGCACTGCAAATACTCAAGGAAACTTACTGATCATGTGCACAACACTTCAGGATTGTCAACAAATTAGCTTGCATAAGGATTCCATAGCATTTTTGGCCCAGTAAGAATGCTACTAAAAAGCATAAAAACGCACCGTGTAACACACAGCCTTTGGCTAAATGCACACATTGAGTATTTGCTTGCAGAAATTTCTGCAATGTTTCTGCATCTGCATCTCTTGGCAGGAAAAACACTGTGGAAAAAACGCACGGTTTTGCCACATTTTGGTGCATTTTTGCCATGTTTTCCTACGTGTTTTTGCATGCATTTTTGTACAGCGATGAATGCTTTTTTGAGCTAAATATATTTTTTAAAAAAAGTTTTGTGATGTAATTTCTTGGTTCAGCACCACCTTTTTCATGCTGAAGCAGTAGCATCAGAATAATGGAATTAGGGTTTGGTATCAGCAGCTATCATTAACACCTAGCTCTAGTCTTAAGCCCCCGTCTCACATAGCGATATCGCTAGCGAGATCGGTGCTGAGTCACTAGTTTTGTGACGCAGCAGCAAGCTCACCAGCGATATCGCTGTGTGTGACATTCAGCGACGATCAGACCCCCTGTCGGGTATCGCTGATCGTTGCTGAAAGGCCAGGACATTTTTTTGATCGCTGGTCTCCCGCTGACAGGCACGCATCGCTGCGTGTGACAGGCGGGAGACCAGCGATCCGCTGGTAACCAAGGTACATAGCGGGTTTCCAGGCGTGGGGCTGTGCCTAGAAACCCGCTGTGTACCTTGGATACCAGCTCCCTGAAGCAGGGAGCTGGTAACCAAGGTATACAGAAGGTTTCCAGGCACCGCGCAGCGCCTGGAAACCCGATGTGTACCTTGGTTACCAGCTCCCTGCATCAGGGCGCTGGTATCCAAGGTACACTGCGGGTAACTAAGCGATGTTACCCGCAGTGTCGCTTGTGCTGATCGCTGCCTGAGCTGCCTGTTTGGCAGCTCAGCAGCAATAATGTAGCGATACACCAGCAATCCTGATCGTTGTCGGGATCGCTGGTGTATCGCTATGTGAGACCCAGCCTTTAGTAATGAAAAGGTGTCAGCCCAACACCCTCATTACTAAGCCAATAAGTAAACACAAACACAAAAACACACATTGTCACCAGCTTATGTAGGAGGGTTAACAAAAGGAACATACGTAGGCTGTAACCAAACAGCAACTGTAAATTGTAAAGAAAAAAAAATGAAAAAAAATGTTGTGGGCTCCCACGTAATTTTAATAACCAGCAGAGGGAAAGCCGATGACTGAGGGCTGTCGTTAATATTCTGGGAAGCCTCACTCATCCAACTTGCCCTGTAGCGGTGGCAAGTGGGGTACAAATTTGTGGAGTTGATGTCACCTTTGTATTGTCAGGTGATATCAAGCACAGAGGTTAGTAATGGAGAGGCATCTATAAGAGATTTATCCATTAGTAACCCCATAGTGATATTGTATAAAAACACACACACATCCAGAATAAAGTCCATTATTTGAAACAATGACACAGACTCCTTTAATGAATCTTAATTAAATCATACTTACCGAACGTCTAATCCACTGAAGCCAATGCCTCCTGCATCAAAAATAAAATAATAAACTACAATATTCCTCACCTGTCCGCAGAGAAGATAATACATAATGTCCCACGATGATCCTGATCACTTTGATAGCAGTCACATCAGTGATGTGACTGCTCTCAAAGACAACCAGCAATACACTGACAGGAGGTAAGTGCTCCCGCAGTGTATAGCACTCAGCTGCTGTGAAAGAGTTCACCAGAGTTCAACAGCTGATCAGCTCCGGTGATCTCCCTTTCAGCACCACTGCTGCATGGGAAAGTTCTCATGCAGCGGTGCCATAAGTGAGAGCACCGGAGCTGATGAACTCCGGTGAACTCTCACTGCAGCTCAGTGATACACTGCGGGAGCAATTACCTCCTGTTAGTGATCGCCGATGGCCGGGTGTAGTGGTCACATCCCCCAATGTGACTGTTCTACACGTAAGATCGCCGTGGCACACTCGGGATTACATGGCTGTCAGGTGAGTATATGGTGGTTTATTATTTTACATTATTTCTTGGAAACGAGGGCATCGGAGATTGGGCGTTAAGGTGAGTATAATGAGTTTTTTATTTTTATTTGAATATGTATGTAATTTTACTTTATTTTTGTCTTTTTTTAAACTGTGAGCACAGGCGTCGGCAGATGAGACTACATTTCCCATCAGTGGCACCTGCTGTCAGTGTTATCAGTGACAGCAGACGAAGCCTAATGGGAGCAGTAGTCTCATCAGCCCACGCCTGCGGGTCACAGTCACAGTTGCGGGGTTATGCTGACATCTGACAGCATGACCCCGCAGCACTCTGACCAGCGGTCTTACCGGCAGTAGCATTATCGTCAATAAGAACTACCGCGCCAGTGTTTCCCACACTGTCACACAGATGACAGCGTGGGAAACACTATAGGAAGCCGGTAAAAATGCAAAACGTTCAGCAAATCTGCAATTTTGGTGCGGATTGCACTGACTCAGTTGAAGTCAATATGTGCAGAAATGCAAAAAGAATTGACATGCTGCAGAAAAAAACGCACTGCAAATATGCATGGAAATTTACTGATCATGTGCACAACACTTCAGGATTGTCATTGAATAAGCTTGCATAAGGATTCTATAGCGGTTTTGGCCTATCTACACATGGAAAAAACACTGCGAAGACGCATCAAAAATGTGTGCACATAGCCTTACAGTGCCCCAACACTGCCTCCACAGCTCTAGAATAATGTAAGTGTAATACCGACAACACTGCCTATCTTGAGTTATGCATGGAATAAAGCAGAGGTCTCCGACACGCGCCTGTGAGTTGCATGCGGCCACTGAGGCTGCTTCATGTGACTCACAAGCACTGTAGACCCCTTGGCATCCCTGCCCAGTTCAGGGGACTGCCAAAGGCAGCATTTTATTTCAGCTGAATGTGCATCCCTAGATGCACATTCATTTGACATGATATACCTGCTTTGGCTGTGGATGGGGAGGTGGGGGAGCGGCAACAGCAGAACTGTGGGTCACAGGAGACAGGAACTGTCTGCCATGGCTAACACCTGTATCTGCTGTTAAAGAGAAATGAATATTCACAACTGTACATGCCTATGGGAGTAAAGTGGGCAAAGTAGCCAGCTACATGCAGGTGGGCGATCACGTGTACTCACTACTAAAAAGAATGAATATTCACTGATCTCCACGCCGGGAGAGCAGTGAATATTCATTCCCTTAAGTAGTGGGCACACGCAGCGTCCGACTGGAACACCTTGGGCCCACCAGAGAAAATCATTCTTGGGGCCCACTATGTAGCTACATAGAAATAAATACAAGATCACCAATTGTGCGGTAAAACACGCTAATATCCGAGTATAATATAAGGTAGTACACGTCTTAATTATGTAGCAGTAGTTGGGGTAGCCTCACTCATAGATTATAAAGCAGCCCCCCATAGAATATAATGCTGCCCCCCTCATAGGGTATAATGCACCCCCTCATAGGGTATAACGCTATATATATAGATAGACAGATAATAGATAGATAATAGATATGGGATAGATAATAGATAGATATAAAGATAGATATAGATAGATAGATAGCTATAGATAGATATAGAGATTTAAAAAAAAAAACACAATACTCACCTCTCCTCCTCGCTCCCACGCTGATTCCAGCGGCGGCTCTGCTTCAGTGTCAGGAGCTGCCGTCTGCCAGACACACACAGCGGGAGCGCGATGAAGTGACATCATCGCGCACCAGCTGTGAGTGAGAAGCAGAGGGGACTGATGGGAGAGAGAGCGTCAGATGACGCTCTCTCTCCATTCTCCATTACAATTGAGGACGGCGCCGGCTCTGACTTACTGCCGCATGGCTGTTGCCTGTGCTGGGGGCCCCTGTGGGAGCAGGGGGCCCCTAGGGGAGCACGGGGCCCTGGTTCCCCGGCCCTGATAGTGGGCAATCTTAGCTGCTAAAGTGAAATGATATTCACTGCTTCCCACGCCAATGTGGGCGTGGGAAGCAGTGAACATTCATTTCTCTTTAGCAGCGGGGACAGGGGCTCCTGCCTCCTGTCACCTGCTGCTGCTCCACTAGCACGGGGCCCCCATGGCAGCTGCGTGGTGTGCCGCTATTAGCGACACGCCACCGGCTGGGGGGCCCTAGGCAACTGGCCCCTGTATGCCAGCAGGTGCCAGGGCCCACCAAATGCCAGGGCCCACCGGAGAATCCTCCGATTCTCCGGTGGGCCAGTCCGACCCTGGGCACACGTGATTGCCCTGCCGCAGGAAGCTGGCTACTGTGCCCGCTATTGAAGAGCAACAAATATTCAATGCTCTCCACTCCTATAGTCCCAGTATGGAGAGCAGTGAGTATTCCAGCAGCTGTCCTCTGTTTGCAAGCAATGCATGACGTCACAGCCTGACGTTACTTACAAGCATAAGTCAGCAGCTGGCATCAGAACAAGACGCTGCGAGGGAGCACAGGGAAGGTAAGTAGGATGGTTTATTTTTTTAACTGTTCTTCTGATGGGTGCCATGCATAATAGCATAGGGATGGGAACCATGTATATCAGGATAGGGATGAGAGGGCCATGCATACCAGGATGGGGATGAGGAGGTCTTGCTTACAAATATGGGGATGAGGGTGCCATGCATACCAGGATGGGGATGAGGGGGCAATGCATACCAGAATAGAGATGAGGGAGCCATGCATATCAGGATGGGGATAGGGGGTCATGCATACCAGGATGGGGATGAGGTGACTGTGCATACCAGGATGGGGATGAGGGGGATCATGTGTACCAGAAGGGGATGGGCACTATGCATACCAAGATAGGAATGAGGGGACCATGCATACCAGGATGGGGATGAGGGGCCATGCATACCAGGATGGGGATGAGGGGACCATGTATACCAGGATAGGGATGAGGGGACCATGCATACCAGGATAGGGATAACGCGGCTATGCATACCTGGATTGGGGACATATATATTTACCAGGATGAGGATGAGGGGGACCGTGCATACCAGGATGGGGATGGGCACCATGCATACCAGGATATGGATGTGGATGGGCGCCATGCATACTAGGATAGGGATGAGGGGACCATGCATACCAGGATGGGGATGAGGGGACCATGTGTACCAGGATAGGGATGAGGGGGCCATGCACAGGGCTGCCACTAGGAATTTCGGGGCCCCATACTGGCAAAATTTTTGGGGCCCCCTTGAGACTCCACCCTGACTCCACCCCCAGTTCTGCCTCCACCACATGAACCTTCCATAGTCCCTTCGTCCAACAGGGCCCAGGGGAGGCTAATAGTGATCGGGGGCCTGCGTCCAACAGGGCCCTGAGCGAGGCTAGTGGGGACTGGGGGCCGCATCCAACAGGGTCCAGGGGGAGGCTAGTGGGGACTGGGGGCCCTCATCCAACTGTGACCAGGGGAGGTTAGTGGGGACTCCCAGCTTTTGTTTTGTCCACAGATTTTGTATCTCTAGCCAGTTTAATCTGTAGTCACAGGTGTTGTGAATGGGTTTGAGATGAGTTCTGAGCAGAGGCTCCCTCTGGTGGTTACAAGCGGTGCTAGTCTGTCCAGTGAAGATTGTGAGGACTGGGAATCAGGTGTTACTGACTGGTCTTATATAAGGGAGTCACCTTCCCATCAGGGTTGCCGGTGATCAATTGTTCTGGTCTGAATCCTTTATTCCAGTTTCCCTTGTAGCCTGCTGTGTCGTGTCTGCATCTCCTGCTAACAGATAAGACATTTTCTTCTTTTGTGTTTGTGCTATATTTTTGCATTTTGTCCTGCACTTCTGTGGGGGCCTTCAGGGTCCCCTCCGGGGGCTTCTGCCCTCTCAGTTTTGTTCAGCCACTGATGTTTGTACTTTTGCTTTTTCCAGTTTTTTCAGTGACTGCTGTTTTGATTTTGTTACACCAGAGAACTAATTTAGGTGGAAGAGGTCGTGTGATCTCAGGTGTTTTTGAAATTAGTAGAGTTGGTGCTTTTCAGGGTTTTCTGGGATTGCAGTAAGTACCCTTCCTATCCTTTTCTATTTAGTTAGTTTGGGCCCCAGCGTTTGCTCATACTATTTTCTTTCTGTGTCAGTATTTCATCTTGTCTAACCGCCATTACATGTTTGGGGGCTTTCTATTATCTTTGGGGTTCTGCTACGGGGCAGATAGCTTTCCTATATCTATCTTTAGGTGTAGTTAGTTTCTCAGGCTGTGACGAGGCGTCTAGGACCAACGTAGGAACGCTCCACGGCTGCCTCTAGTTGTGGTGGTTAGTCAGGGTACTGCAGTCTCATAGATTCCAACTGCTCTGGTGTATTGCCTTTTTTTTACCTGCACTCCTCAGCTACCGAAACATAACAGTATCACCGGCCCAAAAATTGAAAATTGTATGGTACTCACAGAAGGGAAAAAATATGTCAGAGTTGTCAGAGATATTTTTCTGTTTGTTGCATTTTTTCCCTCTGTATCTCTGGGTGCTGGGGAGGATTTTTTCTCTCAATGGAGTTTGCACAGTTGTCTGGCCGTGTGGATCAGCTTGCCACTGAGGTTCAGAGTATTGCTACCTATCTTGCTAGGTTGCCTGTTGTGGAACCTAGGATTCCCATGCCAGATTTGTTTTTAGGGGATCGAGCTAAGTTTCAGAATTTCAAAAATAATTGTAAATTGCTTTTTGCCTTAAAATCTAAGTCCTCAGGGAACGCAGCGCAGCAGATTCAAATTATCATCTCTCTCCTGCGCGGCGATCCTCAGGATTGGGCTTTTTCACTGATACCTGGGGATCCTGTTTTGAGTGATGTTGATACATTTTTTCAGGCCTTGGGGTTATTGTACGATGAGCCTAATGTCACTGATCAAGCTGAGAAAGCCTTGTTGGCATTAAATCAGGGGCTTGATGACGCTGAGTTATACTGTCAGAGATTCCGTAGGTGGGCAGTCCTGACCAAATGGAATGACGACGCTTTGGCAGCCCTTTTCCGGAAGGGTCTGTCAGATAATGTAAAGGATGTTATGGTGGGATTCCCTGTCCCCTCTGGTCTCAATGATTTTATGTCATTAGCGATTCAAATTGACAGACGTTTGCGTGAGCGGAGAAGTATGCGTGGAATGGTGTTGCCTTGTGAACCAGCTTTTGAACCCATGCAGTGTGATAGAGTGGTGTCTGGGGCACAGCGTCATGAGTTTCGAAAGCGCAATGGGTTATGTTTCTACTGTGGTGATGCCTCTCATGCTATTTCAGTCTGCCCTAAGCGGGGAAGACGTTTTGCACGTTCAGTTGTCTTGGGTAGTGTTCAGACTAAGTTTTTATTAACTGTCACTCTGATATGCTCTCTGTCCTCATTTTCTGCTCAGGCTTTCGTTGATTCTGGAGCAGCTATTAACCTGATGGATTATGATTTTGCTAAACGTTGTGGATTTCCCTTGATACCCCTACAGAAGTCTATTCCCCTACTGGGGATCGATTCTACCCCTTTGGCTGAGAATAAACCCCAGTTTTCTACTCAGGTGATAATGAGGGTTGAACCTGATCACCAGGAGTGCTGCAAATTTTTGGTTCTGTATAATCTGCATGACATTATCGTGCTGGGTTTTCCTTGGTTACAGTCTCATAATCCTGTTTTCGATTGGAAATCTGTTTCTGTAACCAGTTGGGGCTGCCAATGTGTTAATACCAACACTCCTGTTTTTTCTGCCTCCCCCAGGCTCAGGATGTTCCTGACTTTTTGATTGATTTTTCTGATGTGTTTAGCGAAAGTAAATCTGCATCCTTGCCTCCCTATAGGAGCTATGACTGCGCTATTGAATTAGTGCCGGGTAGTAAATTCCCTAAAGGTCGCCTTTTTAACTTGTCTGTACCTGAACATGACGCTATGCGGTCTTATATCAAGGAATCATTGGAGAAGGGTCATATCAGACCATCCTCTTCACCCTTAGGTGCCGGTTTTTTCTTTGTGGCCAAAAAGGATGGTTCATTAAGGCCATGTATTGATTATCGTCTCTTGAACAATATTACTGTGAAATATCAATACCCGTTACCCTTGATTTCTGACCTGTTTTCCAGGGTGAAAAACGCTACTTGGTTTACCAAGCTTGACCTCAGGGGGGCGTATAACCTTATTCGCATTAAGCACGGGGATGAATGGAAGACGGCATTCAATACCCCTGAAGGGCATTTTGAGTACCTGGTGATGCCCTTTGGGCTCACTAATGCTCCTTCCGTCTTCCAGTCCTTCATGAATGACATTTTCAGGGATTTTGTGGACAAATTTCTGATTGTTTATTTGGATGATATCTTGATTTTTTCTAATGACTGGAACTCTCATGTGAAACATGTTCGAACTGTATTCCAGATTTTGAGAGAGAATGCTCTGTATGTGAAGGGATCAAAGTGTCTTTTTGGCGTACAGAGGATCTCATTTCTGGGATTCATTTTGTCCCCATCTGTTATTGAAATGGACCTGGTCAAGGTTCAGGCCATCTGTGATTGGGTCCAACCTACTTCATTAAAGGCTTTTCAGAGATTTTTGGGTTTTGCCAATTTTTATCGTAAATTTATTGGTAATTTCTCGGTTATTGTTAAACCATTAACTGATTTGACCAGAAAGGGTTCTGATGTGGTGAATTGGCCTCCTGAGGCAGTCTCTGCATTTCAGGAACTTAAGCAGAGATTCACTTCTGCTCCTGTTCTACGGCAGCCTGATGTTTCTCTGCCATTTCAGGTGGAGGTTGATGCCTCTGAAATTGGGGCAGGTGCCGTTTTGTCCCAAAAAGATCCAGAGACCTCTAAAAGTAACCCTTGTGCCTTTTTCTCTCGAAAATTTTCTCCTACTGAACGTAATTATGACGTGGGTAATCGGGAGTTATTGGCCATGAAGTGGGCTTTTGAAGAGTGGAGACATTGGCTGGAGGGAGCCAAACATCAGGTGGTGGTCCTTACGGACCATAAGAATCTGGTCTATCTGGAATCTGCCAAGCGACTCAATCCTAGACAGGCCAGGTGGGCCTTGTTTTTCACACGTTTTAATTTTGTGGTTTCCTTTCTTCCTGGCACTAAGAATGTTAAGGCGGATGCCCTCTCGAGGAGTTTCCTTGCGGACTCTCCTGAGTTATCTGATCCTTCTGTTATTTTGAAAGAGGGTGTAGTTCATTCCGCCATCTCGCCGAATTTGAGACTTGCTCTGGAGGGGTGTCAGGAGGATAGGCCCGAGTGCTGCCCTGTTGGAAAATTGTTTGTCCCGGACCAGTGGAAAAAGAGTGTGATGTCTGAGATTCATTGTTCCGCGTTGGCTGGGCATCACGGAATTTTTGGTACCAGAGACTTGGTTAGTTGGTCCTTTTGGTGGCCTACCTTGTCTCGTGATGTCAGGGAATTTGTGCAGTCCTGCGGGACTTGCTCTCGCTCCAAGCCTTGCTCTCGCTCTAGTGGTTTGTTGATGCCATTGCCTGTGCCCAAGAGACCATGGACCCATATCTCTATGGATTTCATTTCCGACCTTCCTGTTTCTCAGAGAATGACCACCATCTGGGTAATTTGTGATAGGTTTTCCAAGATGATACATCTTGTGCCATTACCTAAGTTGCCTTCCTCCTCTGAATTGGTGCCGTTGTTCCTTCAGCACGTGGTTCGTTTACACGGCATTCCTGAGAACATTGTGTCTGACAGAGGAGTCCAGTTTGTTTCCAGATTTTGGAGGACTTTTTGTTCTAAACTGGGTGTTCAATTGTCTTTCTCCTCGGCATTTCACCCTCAGACCAATGGTCAAACTGAGAGAACAAACCAGACATTGGAGACTTATCTAAGATGCTTTGTGTCTGCTGATCAGGATGACTGGGTCTCTTTTTTGCCTTTGGCTGAGTTTGCTCTTAATAATAGGGCTAGCTCTGCTACTTTGATGTCTCCGTTTTTCTGTAATTCTGGGTTTCACCCTCGATTTTCTTCAGGACAGACGGAGGCTTCTGTCTGTCCAGGTGTTGACTCTGTTGTGGAGCGTATGCAACTGATTTGGGACCAGGTAGTGGAGAGGTTGTCCCTCTCTCAGGAGAGGGCCCAGCAGTTTGCTAACCGGCATAGGACTGATGGTCCTCGGTTTAAAGTGGGGGACTTGGTCTGGTTGTCCTCAAAGAATATTCCTATGAGAGTAGCATCTCCTAAATTTAAGCCTAGGTTCATTGGACCTTATAAGATCATGGAGATTATTAATCCTGTTTCTTTTCGTTTGCTTCTTCCAGGGACATTTAAGATCCATAACGTGTTCCACAAGTCCTTGTTGAAGAGGTTTGTTGAGCCAGTGGTTCCTGCTGCTGTGCCTCCTGACCCTGTTTTGGTTGAGGGCAATCTGGAGTATGTGGTTGAGAAAATATTAGATTCTCGTTTTTCTAGACGGAAACTCCAGTATTTGGTTAAATGGAGAGGTTATGGTCAGGAAGACAATTCTTGGGTGTTTGCTTCGGACATCCATGCTAGGAGACTTATCCGTGCGTATCATAGAACTCATCCTGACCGACCTGGTTGCTCAAATGAGGGTTCGGTGACCCCTCCTCAAGGGGGGGTACTGTTGTGAATGGGTTTGAGATGAGTTCTGAGCAGAGGCTCCCTCTGGTGGTTACAAGCGGTGCTAGTCTGTCCAGTGAAGATTGTGAGGACTGGGAATCAGGTGTTAATGACTGGTCTTATATAAGGGAGTCACCTTCCCATCAGGGTTGCCGGTGATCAATTGTTCTGGTCTGAATCCTTTATTCCAGTTTCCCTTGTAGCCTGCTGTGTCGTGTCTGCATCTCCTGCTAACAGATAAGACATTTTCTTCTTTTGTGTTTGTGCTATATTTTTGCATTTTGTCCTGCACTTCTGTGGGGGCCTTCAGGGTCCCCTCCGGGGGCTTCTGCCCTCTCAGTTTTGTTCAGCCACTGATGTTTGTACTTTTGCTTTTTCCAGTTTTTTCAGTGACTGCTGTTTTGATTTTGTTACACCAGAGAACTAATTTAGGTGGAAGAGGTCGTGTGATCTCAGGTGTTTTTGAAATTAGTAGAGTTGGTGCTTTTCAGGGTTTTCTGGGATTGCAGTAAGTACCCTTCCTATCCTTTTCTATTTAGTTAGTTTGGGCCCCAGCGTTTGCTCATACTATTTTCTTTCTGTGTCAGTATTTCATCTTGTCTAACCGCCATTACATGTTTGGGGGCTTTCTATTATCTTTGGGGTTCTGCTACGGGGCAGATAGCTTTCCTATATCTATCTTTAGGTGTAGTTAGTTTCTCAGGCTGTGACGAGGCGTCTAGGACCAACGTAGGAACGCTCCACGGCTGCCTCTAGTTGTGGTGGTTAGTCAGGGTACTGCAATCTCATAGATTCCAACTGCTCTGGTGTATTGCCTTTTTTTTACCTGCACTCCTCAGCTACCGAAACATAACACACAGGACATGCTCCTCCGGATGACAGATAATAGTAGTGTAGTACATGTATCCAGCTCCAGCCAGCAACAACAGTTCTTAGGATAGTTTATCAAATCCAGACAACAGATAACATGACCATAGCGCATAAATCCAGCTCTAACTGGCAACTGATCTCCAATCTCAATAGTCCATCCATACATGGGCACCAGGACCTCAACAACAGATCATCGCCCCTCAATGTCAGTGCCCAATCTCCTTCAAACATGTGGCTTATTTACTGATCTACATCTCCTGGGATCCGCACCCTGGGTCAGAATAAGTGTTCACACTTTCCCCCTTAAACATTTGCTACATGTAGCTCAAAACATAAAGAATGTTCCAGAAGCCCAGTCTCTAGCCTGTCTGCAAGGTTATGTATTAGGTATGCCCCCAGCAGACAGGAACAAGGACACATGTGCCCCCACTAGATGCAGGACTGAAATGTTAATGTAGGCCTTATGCATACATGAAATCCAGCCTGCAAATCTTCCTCTGCTTACTGACACTGAATGGAAACATTTAATCGATAGGCTGAGCACTTTCCCAGAGAGATTTGTGCACCTTAAAGCAAGCAAATCTCTAATAACACACAACAATAAGATCTACATACCGGTGTTCCGTGCTATAAGAAGTCTGTATCCTTTTGAGGCTTGCGCTTTACTCTTTTGTCCATTGGTCCAATAGTTTTTAGTCCGTGGCCAGCTCCTCACACTCTGCTATTCTAATCTTTTTCTGCCCGACTTTGGACCTTGACTTTGACCATCCATTTGCCTAGACTTTTTGTCGTGATCCCCAACAGTGTCACCAGCAAAGCACCCCCACACCATCACACCACCTCCTCCATGCTTCACGGTGGGAACTAGGCATGTAGAGTCCATCCATTCACCTTTTCTGCGTGCAAAGCAGTAATCAAAGCAAAAGGTGGCTACTTTGAAGAACCTAGAATATAAGACATATTTTCAGTTGTTTCACACTTTTTTGTAAAGTGTAATGTATAATTCCACATGTGTTAATTCATAGTTTTGATACCTTCAGTGTGATTCTACAATTTTCATAGCCATGAAAATACAGAAAAATCTTTGAATGAGAAGGTGTGTCCAAACTTTTGGTCTGTACTGTATATATATATAATGTATATATATATATATTGTGTGTATATATATATATATATATATATATATATATATATATCTTTTACATTTTAAAAATTACAAAAACAAAAATGAACTGATGCAAAAGGTTTGGCACCCTACAAGGTTAGTTCTAGTAGCAACCTTAGAATAATACAAATACATTCACAAAGCAACAGAGTGGGAAAAACAGTGTTGAATTATGAGGCACAAATCACATTGGAGAGGATAAGGATACACATTAACACCAACTTCAAGCAGAAATCTCCAGAAAGCTGATATACTAGAGGGGAGTGGCCAACACAGAACAGATGAGACAATTCAGGATGGAGAGCTTCAAGAGATCAACTGAACAAATTAAACCTTACAATGTCAGAGTAAGGAAAACCTGCACTGTTTAATAGGATGGTGAAGCAATTCTAATCAGAGCAGGAGTTTGTGTAATCAGATGCCGCGATCTTTCCGTGACACAGAGTATGCTAAATCTTTCTGAAGGTCTTTTGCAGTCAAGTGGGGGTGTTGATTTGCCTCTCTAGCAATCCTAAGAGCAGCTCTCATTGAAATATAATTTTCTTTTCCAGACCCTATTTTGGCCTCTACTGTTCCTGTTAACTGCTATTTCTTAATTACATTTCAAACTTAGGAAAGGGTAACTTGAAAACGCTTTGCTATCTTCTTATAGCCTTCTCCTGCTTTGTGGGCCTCCACCATTTTCATTTTCTTTTTTGGCACACGGTTAGAGAAGGCTAGGTTTTTATAAAGCTGGAAAATTTGCCTCATTGGCCTTTCTTAATGATGACTGTGAACAAGCCATAACCATAAAGACTAATTAAGGACTGAAACTTTGGTCAAAGATATCTGAGCAAATTTCCAGGGGTGCCCAAAACTTTTGCATCAGCTCATTTTACTTTTTTGTAATTTTTAAAATGAAAAAATGACAATATATTTATGTTATTTTGTTAAACTAAAATGCAAAGGAAATGTGTCAGCTTTAACTTTAGGTCTTTTGAAGATCAGTTAATCTTCAGCTTGCTTAACTGTTCACAATAACAGTAATTTTGACCAAGGATGACCAAACATATAAATGCCACTGTAGTCATATACCCATATAGAAGGTGAAGGGGGGGTTGAGCTTACTGACAGATTCCCTTTCTCTAATGGTGGCATTTAAGTATTTCTATCCTGTTGGAGTGTCTGTTAATGCAACATTTGCCTCCCACAACCTGGTTAGCTTCTTTGGCTTTAATCTCTAGGGGTGGGAGTACAAAGAGTACCGAGGTCAGCAAGAACTCTATAGCACTACATGTGCACCAATGGGTCCAGGGAAAAAAAGCAGTGCCTTCTTACCAAATACAGTGATTTCACTGATGGAGAAATGTACTAGACATGAAAAAATATTTTCTATACAATATAGTGTTATGTTGATACCTGCTCAACAGTAATTCGTAATTTGATCTATGGAGATGTGTTGCTTAACCCCTTCTTCCATTTGACGTACTATTCCATCCATGTGCCCTGGGACTTAATTCCCAAGGACCGATAATGTACGTCATATGCGATCAGCTGCGCTCCCGGGAAAGCGCAGCTGATCGCGGCCGGGTGTCAGCTGATTATCACAGCTGACACCCGGCACTATGTGACAAGAGTGGTCACGGACCGATCCCGGCACATTAACCCCAGGCACACTGCGATCAAACATGATCACAGTGTTCGGGAGGTATAGGGAAGCATCGTGCAGGGAGAGGATTCCCTGCATACTTCCCTGAGACCCTCAGAGCAGCACGATGTGATCGCGCTGTTCCGAGGGCCTCCTCCCTGCAGGACCCCGGATCCAAGATGGCCGCGGGGTCCTTCAGGGTCCTGCAGAGAGGTGGCTTTCTCAGTACCTGCTGAGAGCAGGTGCTGAGAAAGCCTCCTGCACTGCCTTTCAGATGGCTGGTCTGACAGAGTGCTGTGCAAACTGTCAGACCAGCGATCTGACATTATACAGTGATGTCCCACCCTGGGACAAAGTAAAAATGTAAAAAAAAAATAAAAATAACGTGTAAAAAAAAATCCTAAATAAAGAAAAAAAAAATATTCCCCAATAAATTAATTTCTTTATGTAAAAAGAAAAAACAATAAAAGTACACATATTTAACATTGCGGCGTCTGTAGCGACCCACCGTATAAAACTGTCCCACTAGTTAACCCCTTTAGTGAACCCCTTAAAAAAAAATGGCAAAAAAACAATGATTTATCACCATACTGCTGAACAAAAAGTGGAATAACACGCTATCAAAAAGACAGATATAAATAAACATGGTACCACTGAAAACGTCATCTTGTCCCGCAAAAAATGAGTTGCTATACAGCATCATCAGTGAAAAAATAAAAAAGTTATAGCACGCAGAATAAAGCGATGCAAAAATAATTATTTTTTATATATAATTGTTTTTATTGCATAAAAGCACCAAAACATAAAAAAAATGATATAAATGAGGTATCGCTGTAATCGTACTGACCCGAAGAATAAAACTGCTTCATCAATTTTACCACACGCGGAACGGTATAAATGCCCCCCTAAAAGAAATTCATGAATTGCTGATTTTTGTTCATTCTGCCTCCCAAAAATCGTAATAAAAAGCGATTAAAAAATGTCATGTGCCCGAAAATGGTACCAATAAAAACGTCAACTCGTCCTACAAAAATTAAGACCTCATATGACTCTGTGGGCAAAAATAAGAAAAAATTATAGTTCTCAAAATGTGATGATGCAAATAAATGATGCTTTTTTTTTGCAATAAAAAGCGTCTTTTAGCGTGTGACAGCTGCCAAACATAAAAACCCACTATAAATAGTAAATAAAAAAACCCTTTATTACCCCCTTAGTTAGGGAAAAATAATAAAATTAAAAAATGTATTTATTTCCATTTTCCTATTAGGGTTAGGGTTGGGGCCAAAGTTAGTGTTAGGATTGGGGTTAAAGTTAGGATTAGGGTTAGGGTTGGGAATTAGGCTTAGGGGTGTGTTAGGGTTAGGTTTGTGGTTAGGATTATGGTTAGGGTTGGGATTAGTTTAGGGTGTGTTGGGGTTACGGTTGAAGTTAGAATTGGGGGGTTTCCACTGTTTAGGCACATCAGGGGCTCTCCAAACGTGACATGGCGTCTGATCTCAATTCCAGCCAATTCTCCATTGAAAAAGTCAAACAGTGCTCCTTCCCTTCTGATCATAGAATCATAGAATCATAGAATGGTAGAGTTGGAAGGGACCTCCTGGGCCATCTGGTCCAACCCCCTACTCAAAGCAGGATTCTCTAAATCATCCCAGACAGATGTCTGTCCAGCCTCTGTTTGAAGACTTCCATTGAAGGAGAACTCACCACCTCTTGTAGCAGCCTGTTCCACTCATTGATCACCCTAACTGTCAAAAAGTTTTTTTAATATCTAATTTGTGTCTCCTCCCATTCAGTTTCATCCCATTACTTCTAGTCTTTCCTTGTGCAAATGAGAATAAAGATGATCCTTCTACAATGTGACAGCCCTTGAGATATTTGTAGACAGCTATTAAGTCTCCTCTCAGTCTTCTTTTTTGCAAGCTAAACATTCCCAAATCCTGCAACCGTTTCTCATAGGACATGGTTTGCAGACCGGTCACCATTCTGGTGGCTCTTCTCTGAACTTGCTCCAGTTTGTTGATGTCTTTTTTAAAATGTGGTGCCCAAAACTGGACACAGTATTCCAAATGAGGTCTGACCAAAGAGGAGTAGAGGGCAATAATGACCTCACGTGATCTAGACTGTATGCTTCTGTTGATACATCCTAGAATTGTATTTGCCTTTTTTGCTGCTGCATCACACTGTTGACTCATGTTCAGTCTGTGATCAATTAGTATACCCAAGTCTTTTTCACATGTGCTGTTACTTAGCCCTATTCCTCCCATTTTGTATATGCTTTTTTCATTTTTATTGCCCAGATGTAGTACTTTGCATTTTTCCCTGTTAAAAACCATTCTGTTAGTTGCTGCCCACTGCTCCAGTTTATTTATATCTTTTTGAATCCTCTCTCGCTCTTCTCTAGTATTAGCTACCCCTCCTAGCTTTGTGTCATCAGCAAATTTGATCAGTTTACCCTCAATTCCTTCATCTAAATCATTGATAAAGATGTTGAACAATACAGGGCCCAAAACAGAGCCTTGTGGTACCCCACTTGAGACATTCTTCCAACTGGATGTGCAGCCATTTACAACCACTCTTTGAGTCCGATCACTAAGCCAGTTATGAATCCACCTAACAGTTTCCTTGTCCATTCCATACTTAGTAATTTTTTCAATAAGGATTGTGTGAGATACTTTGTCAAATGCTTTGCTGACGTCAAGATATACTATATCTGCAGCATTTCCCTGATCCACCCAGTCAGTGATTCTGTCATAGAAGGAAATTAAGTTAGTCTGACATGACTTATTAGTTACAAACCCATGCTGACTCTGTTTAATTACTTCATTCTTATGCAGGTACTTACATACATGTTCTTTAATAATTTGTTCAAAGATCTTTCCTGGTATAGAAGTCAGACTCACCGGCCTGTAGTTCCCTGGGTCCACCTTCGTCCCCTTTTTGAAGATAGGAACAACATTTGCTCTTCTCCAGTCTTCTGGGACTTCTCCTGTTCTCCAAGAATTTTCAAAGATTATGGACAGTGGTTCAATAATTTCTTCTGCTATCTCCTTCAGTATTCTGGGGTGTAATTCATCTGGACCTGGAGACTTGAATTCATTTAGGTTAGCTAAGTGTTTCCCCACTGTCTTTCTGTTTATAGATATCCTGGATTCTTCTATTCCTTTAATAGGACAGTGAAGATCAGTTGATGTTACATTTCCTTTCTTACCATTTCATCATTTTCATCCTGTAAAAATCCTATAGCATCTTTGACTTTTTTTTTACTTTTGACATATCCCCAAAATCCTTTTTTGTTGCTTTTGACATCTCTTGCAAGCCTTAATTCATTGTCAGCTTTAGATAATCTGATTTGTGTCCTGCAGGTTCTGCAGATGGCATTATATTCTTCTTTAGATATGCCTCCCTCTTTCCATTTGATAAACATTTCTTTCTTCCTTTTTAGCATGTGTTTAAGTTTTGTGTTCATCCATCCTGGTTTCCTTAAATGCTTCCCATTCTTCCTTCTTTTCGGAATTGTTAACGATTGTGCTTTGAGAATCTAATTTTTCAAGATTTCCCATCCTTCCTGGACATTTTTGGATCTCTGCCATGCACCCAAACAGTAGTTTACCCCCACATATGGGTAATCAGCGTACTCATGACAAATTGCACAATAACTCCTGGTGTCCAATTTCTTCTCTTACCCTTGGGAAAATAAAAAATTGGGGGCGAAAATATCATTTTTATGGAAAAAAATATTTTTTATTTTTATGGCTCTACGTTATAAACTTCTGTGAAGCACTTGGTAGTTCAAAGTTCTCACCACACATCTAGATAAGTTCCTTTGGGAGGTCTAGTTTCCAAAATGGGGTCACTTGTGTGGGTTTCCACTGTATAGGCACTCTCCAAACGCAACATGACGCCCGCAGACTATTCCATCAAAGTCTGCAATGCAAAACGTCACTACTTCCCTTCCGAGCCCAGACGTGTGCCCATACAGTAGTTTTCTCCCACATATAGGATATCAGCAGACTGAGGACAAATTGAACAACAACTTTTGGTGTCCAATTTCTCCTGTTACCCTTGGGAAAATAAAAAACTGGGGACTAAAAATTATGTTTGTGGAAAAAATATGATTTTTTTATTTTCATGCCCGGGCATTATAAACTTCTGTGAAGCACTTGGGGGTTCAAAGTTCTCACCACACATCTAGATAAGTTCCTTTGGGGGTCTAGTTTCCAAAATGGGGTCACTTGTTGGGGGTTTCCACTGTTTAGGCACATCAGGGGCTCTCCAAATGCGACATGACACTTGCAGACCATTCCATCAAAGTCTGCATTACAAAACGTCACTATTTCTATTCCGAGCCCCGACATGTGCCCACACAGTAGCTTTCTCCCACATATGGGGTATCAGCGTACTCAGTACAAATTGGACAACTTTTTTTGTCCAATTTCTCCTGTTACCCTTGGGAAAATAAAAAATTGATGACTTAAATATCATTTTTGTGGGAAAAAATAGGATTTTTTTTTTTCATGCCCGGGCATCATTTTTGTGGGAAAAAAATAGGATTTTTTATTTTCATGCCCGGGCATTATAAACTTGTGTGAAGCACTTGGGGGTTCAAAGTGCTCACCACAGATCTAGATAAGTTCCTTAGGGGTCTAGTTTCCAAAATGGGGTCACTTGTGGAGGGTTTCCACTGTTTAGGCACATCAGGGGCTCTGCAAACTGAACATAACGTCCATCAAAGTCTGCACTCCAAAACATCATTACTTCCTTTCCGAGCCCTGCCGTGCGACCAAACAGTCTTTCCCCCCCACATATGGGTATCAGCGTACTCAGAACAAATTGGACAACAACTTTTGGAGTCCAATTTCCTTGGGAAAAATCAAAATTGGGGACTAAAAATCATTTTTGCGGAAAAAAAATTTTTTCACACTCAGGCATTATAAACTTTAGGGAAACACTTGGGGTTCAAAGTGCTCACAACAGATCTAGATAAGTTCCTTAGTGGGTCTAGTTTCCAAAATGGTGTCACTTGTGGGGGGTTTCCACTGTTTAGGCACATCAGTGTCTCTCCAAATGTGACATGGCGCCCAATCTCAATTCCAGACATTTCCCTTCCGAGCCCTGCCGTGCGCCCAGACAGTGGTTTTCCCCCACATATGGGGTATCGGCGTACTCAGGAGAAATTGCACAACAACTTTTGATGTCCATTTTCTCCTTTTACCCTTGTTAAAATAAAATTGTTTGTAAAAGATCATTTTTGTAACTAAAAAGTTAAATGTCTTTTCCGTCCTAGTTGCTTCAGCTCCTGTGAAGCATCTGAAGGGTTAATAAACTTGAATGTGGTTTTGAGTACCGTGAGGGTGCACTTTTTAGAATGGTGTCACTTTTGGGTTTTTTCTGCCATATAGACCCCTCAAAGTGACTTCAAATGTGAGGTGGTCCCTAAAAAAATGGTTTTGTACAATTTGTTGTAAAAATGAGAAATCGCTGGTCAACTTTTAACTCTTATAACTTCGTAACAAAAAAAAATTTTGGTTCCAAAATTGTGCTGATGTAAAGTAGACATGTGGGAAATGTTATTTAGTAACTATTTTGTGTGACATATTTCTCTGTTTTAAGTGAATAAAAATTCAATGTTTGAAAATTGCAAAATTTTCCAAATTTTTGCAATATTTCCATTTTTTCATAAATAAACACAAATTATATCAAAGAAATTTTACCTCTATCATGAAGTACAATATGTCATGAGAAAACAATCTCAAAATTGCGAAGATCCGTTGAAGCGTTCCAGAGTTATAGCCTCATAAAGTAACAGTGGTCAGAATTGTAAAAATTGGCCCTGTCATAAACGTGCAAACCACCCTTGGGGGTTAAGGGGTTAAAAGAGAATCTGTCAGCAGGTTTTTGCTACCTTATCTGAGAGCAGTCTGATGTAGGTAAAGAGACACTGAATCCAATGACGTATCACTTAGTTTACTGGGTGCAGAGGTTCTGACACAGAGTTTTTAGATTTAGCATGAAGCTGGACTGAGAAAACTAGACCCGCCCACACCAGGCTCTATATGTACAATGTCTCTTGAAAATAAGCTGCTTATCACAAGTGGAGGTGGATTTGGACTAGTGTGCATGCCCTGCTGTAGTCTGGGCAACCATTATTCCCAAATAATAAAACCTTCAGTGTGAGTAAACAACAGCAAACAGCCCGATAAATGATACATTGATGAAATCTGTGTTATAATCCTACCTCATGCTGTCCTCAGATTACATAGCAAAAACCTGCAGCCAGATTCCCTTTAATCTCCAGAGGCGTAGCTAGGGTTTTTGTTCGGGGGGGCGAAACGTCTGCGTGGGCCCCTAACCAGGTAACCTTGATTATAACTCAGTGACGCACCCTAATAGTGGTTGTAGGAGATGACTGCGCTGTTACTGAAAATCATCTCTATACAAAAACCAACATTGATATTACCGCCATATGGTCAGTGGTAAATACCAGTACTATGGAACATATAAGTGATTACAGCACATGGTAACTTACCGCTGACGTTATTTCTGATGGAATGGTTCACTTTTCCTGACTTTTCCATCTGGCCCAGACCGACATGACAACTTCTCCAGCCAGGACTCGGCTGCAGAGATTACAACAAAGACACATTTCACTTCTCACATTCCAGCCTCATCACCATCTATTCCCAACCTATACAAAGTCCTTATCCTGCTGATACCCCAATGCTTAGCCGCTGCTGCCGTATGTGGTATGTGTCCCTATTACTGAACCTACTTTGTGGTTCTGTGTGCCCTGTAAATTCTAAAGCAACCCACTGTAAAATAGTAATGCTGGGCGCAAGTGCCCTAGAAAATAGTGTCCACATTTTGCCCACTAGAAACCCAGAAAGTAATAATGCCCTGTGTTCCCCTTTGACAGTCACAGTAACCCAAGTTCCCCTATAACAGTAAGTGCCTACGTTACATTTAATAATGTCCTGAGTCTCCCCTAGTACAGTTCCCCTATACACATTATAATGACCCCTTGCTGTATAGTACCACCCACACAGTATACTGACCACTTAGTAGCCACCAAACTGTTTAATGGGTCCAACGCTGTATGCTTGCCCCCTCACTGTAATCTCCACATTGTCCCCCTAGATAGCCTCCATATAGTATAATGCACCAGATAGTTCTCAATATAGTATAATGCACTCCCCATTGGCCTCCATATAACATAATGTACTCCCCATAGCCCTCTATAGTATAATGCATTCCCCATGGGCATGCACTATTTAGTATAATACACTCCCCATAGGCAGACTCTATATTGTATAATGCACCCCCCATAGGCAGACAATATATATTGTATAATGCACCCTCCATAGGCAGACCCTATAGTATAATGCACCCCACACACACACAGGCAGTCTCTATAGTATAATTCACCCCTCCATAGGCAGACTCTATAGTATACTGCACTCCCCCATAGGCAGACTTTATAGTATAATGCACCTCCCCCATAGGAAGACTCTATAGTATAATACAGCCCCCGTAGAAAGATTATATAGTATAATGCAGCCCCCAATGGGCAGACTCTATATAGTATAATGCAGCCCCCATAAGCAGACTCTATAGAGTATAATGCAGCCCCCACAGGCAGACTCTATAGAGTATAATACAGCCCCCCCATAGGCAGACTATAGTAGGCAGACTCCATAATGCACTCCCCACAGGCAGACACTCTATAGTATAATACAGCCCCCGTAGAAAGATTATATAGTATAATGCAGCCCCCAATGGGCAGACTCTATATAGTATAATGCAGCCCCCATAAGCAGACTCTATAGAGTATAATGCAGCCCCCACAGGCAGACTCTATAGAGTATAATACAGCCCCCCCATAGGCAGACTATAGTAAGCAGACTCCATAATGCACCCCCCGCTGCCGACTCTTTAGTATAATACAGCCCCCCTGTAGGCAGACTTCATAATGCACACACCCACAGGCAGACTCTATAGTATAATACAGCCCCACATAGGCAGACTCTATAGTAGGCAGACTCCATAATGCATCCCTCTACAGGCAGAGTCTATAGTATAATGCACCCCCACAGTCAGAATCTATAGTGTAATACACCCCCCTGTAGGCAAAGTCTATAGTAGGCAGACTCCATAATGCACCCCCCCACTGCAGACTCTTTAGTATAATACAGACCCCCAGTAGGCAGACTCCATAATGCCCCCACCCACAGGCAGACTCTATAGCAGCGGTTCGCAACCTGGGGGTCTAATGACCAAAACATGGGGGTCGCTTAAAGCCATCGGAAAATACATATTTCCGATGGCTTAGCCCAGTGGCATGGCGTAGCATGGGCGGGCGGGCGAGCGAGCGGGAGGCGGTCCGCCCCAGGCGGCATGTGTGTGGGGGCAGCGTGGCAACAGCAGCAATTCCTCCTCGCGCGGAGGCACAGTGCAGCGGCCCGGGACCCTCCGGAACTGAGCGGTGGGTTGGTGAGTCCACTGTGCGGGAGAGGGGGGACCCGGCCTGAGCAGGTGGCGCAATACTTACCTCTCCCCGTGCCTCTGCAGCTCTGGGCTCCAGGGAACGCCTGCAGGGCGCCCGCGCTTCTTGTCACAGCAGCGCCGCTGAATGACATCATCATTCAGCGGCCGGCTGTGGCAGAGAGCGTGGGCGCCGGACAGGTGAGATGTGTATGTGTCTGTGTGTATCAGTGTGTGTGTGTCTGCCTGCGTGTGTGTATGTGAAAGAGTGATGCGGTGCTGTCTGTGTGTGGTGCTGTATGTGTGATGGTGGTGGGGAGGCAGTGATGGTGGTGAGGAGGCAATGATGATGATGGGGAGCCAATGATAATGGGGAGGCAATGATTATGGGCAGGCAATGATGATGTTGATGATGGGGAGGCAATGATGATGGACAGGCAATGATATTGATGAGAGACAATGAGGATGATGGGGAGCCAATGATGATGGGCAGGTGATGATGATGGGGAGGCAATGATGATGGACAGGCAATGATGATGATGATGGGGAGCCAATGATGATAGGGAGGCAATGATGATGGGCAGGCAATGATGATGTTGATGATGGGGAGGCAATGATGATGGACAGGCAATGATGATGATGGGGAGGCAATGATGATGATGGGGAGCCAATGATGATGGGCAGGCGATGATGATGATGATGGGGAGGCAATGATGATGGACAGGCAATGATGATGATGGGGAGGCAATGATGATGATGGGGAGCCAATGATGATTGGCAGGCAATGATGATGATGATGGGCAGGCAATGATGATGATGAGGAGGCAATGATGATGGGCAGGCAATGATGATGATGGGGAGCCAATGATGATGGGCAGGCAATGATGATGATGATGGGGAAGCAATGATGATGGGGAGGCGATGATGATGATGGGAGGCAATGATGATGATAATGGGGAGTCTTTCCACATTGCCCTTTCCTGAGCCTTAACAGTGCAGAACGCAGCACAGTGCAGAGGAGAGCTCCATATTTTGTATGGAGCATTATTTGGGGTCCAATATTCCTTATGGAGCATTATATTTGGCCCATAATACTGTATGGAGGACTATGTGGTGCCCATAATATTGTATGGAGGACTGTACTTATTTTTTGGGGGCTTGGGGTCACCGCAACATGAGGAACTGTATTGCGGGGTCACGGCATTAGAAAGGTTGAGAACCACTGCTCTATAGTATAATGCAGCCCCATATAAACAATAAATAAATACTCACCTCTCTTCCTCCAGGTTCCTCCGCTGCTCTGAGCGCCCGCACATCTCTGAACAGCGGGCACTGGGTAGCGATTTCATCGCGACCCCTGTCAGTGTCAGCGTCGGGGACCTCAGACGCTAAGAGAGGATGATGGGAGAGGGAGAGTAACGCTCCTTCTCTCATCAATGCAGTCAGCTGTATCTGCATCCAGCCGATACAATTGAACCTGCGATGATGGGCGGGGGGCCCATTGCTGACACCGGGCCCACCCCCACCTGCTCAGGGCCCCATAGCGGCCAGGTAGCAGAGCAGGGAGATTGTGTCTCCCTGCTCTGCCGCAGTGTAACTGCACCGGTGCAATGTGCACGCTGATACAGTTTCTGTAGAGTAGCTCCAGGTGGGCCCCCTCAGAGGGCGGGGCCAGGGGTGACCGCCCTCTCTGCTCCCCCCCCCGGTAGCTACACTACTGAATCTTATCAAAATCTAAATAACAATACTGTTTACCAGCAAAATTTTCTAACAACTGAAAACCTTTTAAACATTTTTTTGAAACAGGGATCCATATTTGTGTATTGTCAAATTTTAATCTTACAGACTTTCTCTATACAAAATAAACTTATTCTAATAAAGAATATTACATGTGAAATGCTACATAAACGTCATGGATAGACATGCTGTTTTATTTTGGAAAGTAAAAGAAACAAAGTGGTTTGTGTGGTTGTAAATAATTGCACCTCGGCTTCCAGAGAAGAAAAAGCACCATTGTTCTCATGGGATGCGAGCACTGCACAGTCTAAGCCACAGGAAAATAAATGGCTTCTTTTTAAACAAAAATGTCATTCAGTGCACAGCAATCAGTCTTAAAAGGTGCCACTTGCTTGACATTGCTACAGTCATTGTATTCTCCTCAGGATCTTGCACTATTATTAGCATAATTCTTGGAGCTCCAACAGTGTTACAGTCACAATGCAGATCAGCATTAATCACGCTTCCAGACAAAGGCAAGAAAAATATATGATAGAAATAAGAAGAATGTCAGCTATGTTGATGCCGTGAAAAAAATAACATTCAGGTGTCAGGTATGCTGACAAAGTGAAAATAGGAAACTATATGACCATGTATTCAAAACAAACAGTAAAAGAACAAAAATCTACTAGTCAAACTATTGGCCTAATAATTCACTGCTCGCAAAGTATTGCAAGGCTACGTGTGGGTCAATAACGCACATAGGTATAAAACTTTATAAATTAGTAATGACGCTACATATGGTTTTCTAGGTATGGATTACACCAGAGAAGTCCAGATGGCTATTTCATAAATAGTGTTATCTGGAACATGGCTCTGTAGCAGGGGTTATCCAGCAACAAATAAGGTGATAAAGGAGCTTTGTGAAAAACCGTTTCCTCTCCTCTCCAAGTAATCACCTCTTAGCACCATTTTACCTTTGTGTTGAGATTGATGTACTCCACCAGGTCCAAGAAAACGAGCATAGGAACGTACACTGCTTCAACATCATAATGTCCCTCACCACCCATCAACATCCGTTATTTATCGATCCCACACTTCATGAATTATTTTCCCCTTTTTATTAAACTCTCCTGGTTTACAAACTGAAAAACATTGAAAGAGAGAAGAGAATTTCAATGCATAAAAAAGCCTTGACATCGATTTGCAGCAGTCGTTGTGAACCTTCAAGAAATGTTTGAGAAGTTATACATCATTACTTATAGAAAATATTTATATTCATACTTATTTCATAAAAATCAATCAAAATGTTAGAGTTTCATAAATAATCAGAAAACATGTTTCATTATGGATTCAGTATATGTTGGTGATGATAAATTTCCGTAATCCAAGAATTACAGTTTGGTATACAGTATTCTTTTAGTGGGAGGCATCACTCTTCCTTGCATTGAGTGGGTGCTTTCCTGCTGCAATTATTAACAATTTAATATGTAAATTATGGTCTATGAGATTTGTATTACTGAACAAATTTTGTGATTCTAGTAGAACCCAAATAGTGATTAACAATTTCTGTCTGCAGGGAAATAGCACATTTTACAGTAGACACACAAGTCCTGACCTGGGGTAGCAAGTAGCTATCATTGTATTTATGTGAGGCCATTGGAGCCTGTGAAAATAAAGAGTAACAACATTTTGGTTCTGCCTGGATTAAAAACCAAGGAACAAAATTGACAGCCAGTTCAAAAACAGTTTTTGAGGTACTAAGCAGTTGTTCCATGGTTAAAGAAGCACTCTCATCAAAGTTATTATCCTCTTAATATTAAACAATCATCACATTATATAGCACTGAGTACTTACAATTGCTCATTTTTCCTTTCTACCCAGCTAATTCATCTATTTTCCATTAGGTCTATGAAATCACATGAATAAAAACTGATTAGCTGAATCCTTCTAAGCTCTATGTAGAAACAGGAGGTTAATTTTTCCTTCTGGAGTATAAGTCACTGCAAAAGTAACTGGCAGGGGAAGGAGGGAGCAATTGGGTTAGTAGTTATACGGGGATGATAAATGTTGGGACAAGAGACTTCCTGTTTCTTCATAGGCAGAGAAAAGAGAAGAATTAGCAGGGTAGAAAGGCAAAATGAGCTATTGTAAGTACACAGTGCTATATAATATGATGATTGCAATATATTAAAAGGATAAAAACATTGATGGAAGTGCCTCTTTAAATTTTGAAGAGGCTGTCTAGAAATTTTAGAAATTGGGACAAGGAGAAGGAAATGGGTTAAAGTAATAAAATAACAAGTTCTCATCTACACCATTAATCATGGGTCATGTGACACTGATATAGTGGTTTCTTCATTGTTAAAAGGAGTTAAAAAAAACATTTGAAAAGCACAAGTAAAAAATAAGCAATAAAAGTGCTTGAAAAATGCTCAGGTCAATGGCCAAAAATGTAAAAAAAAAGCTAAAATATGCTAAAAAAATATGCTTCATGAAAAAAACAACAGCATTTCCAGAAACTTATTCCTCTTGAAATAAATCGGCAGGTTTGTCTGCCTGGAAAAGGTGTTGTGTCCACATATCGTTATGGAGCTAATACCCAGACTGTGTTTTACAGGTCCATGGGAGATAATGCACCTCTGAACTAGATGCCAGATCTCTGCATACACAGTGAACATGTAAGTGCTGTGCATGCAAAGGAGGCAGCAGAGCTGTCATTACATCCATTGGCTTGTCATTGATGGGTGACAGGTCACATCATCATCCTGCTAGGTGTATCTAGACCTAACACAGTTCTGACACTGTCAGGTAACCCTTGTCAATTAGTATGTTCAATTGAATTCCTATCTGAATGACCAAAAAGCATAGACAACCTACAGAACTATTACTATTACTGAAATGAAAAGCATTTAAAGATAAATAATCACCATGACGGATGCCATAGCTCTCCACTAATTAATGTGTAATAGGAATCCAAAGTGTAAAGGTATTAGGCAATATTAGTAAATGTATATTTCAGTTTTACTATCTACCATATTATAAAGTAGTTGTATATTTCATATGTTGGCTTTAACAAACACAAAAAAATGACAAAAAAATTAATTTGATGTTTTCAGTTTTAAATATTTTTAATCTTCAGAATCTCTAAGGTTTCTTCTTTATACTTATCAAGATGGTTTGTGCCTTATCCAAAACACCAATCTTGTGTTAAAAGAAGGAAAATACTAATTATCCTGAAAACAGCTCAGAAGGTTAAACGCCGTGGAAATGACACTGATTAAGACTGTGCGGATAACATGCCAAATGACCTCTAAGTGTTTGTAAGTTCTGTGAAGTTTTACTGATGTTTCTTTGCCTTTTACTTGCCCAGCTTTTCACAGATGCAGATACGCAGGTAAAAGGAAAAAATATAGAAATCTTCACATCCTTCGCCAAAGGCACTGACGACTAATCATTTTGAAATTTAGAATTCACAGGCCACTGGCCAAACCTTTTCTGTACATCTCAGAATACATAAAGTGCTGCTGTCTTGATTGTCAGCCTTTCCTATAATTTGTTTCTTTCCTTTCTTGCCCATAGGGGCAGAGGGGAAGGTAATCTTTCATACCTTTTTTATTTCTTCTGTTCTTTCTGATCATTTTCACTATAAACCCTAGGGAGCTTCATAGTACTGAATTTAAAAATGTTTCTTGTTGAATACAGAATACACAAATCCCTCAAAGCAGCTTAACATCTATTTTCATATTCACAGTTCATGTTCTCTGACACAATCCCGTTACAAATATTGGGATGCTCTTCAATCAAGTGTTGTGTGGTTGAGAGGCCTATTTGTAAACAGGCTTAGCGTATGCAATAAGTATCCACAGCATTCTTTACTGACGCTCATTATAATCACATTTTATGCAAAATTTCCTGTCTACATGTAAAATTACATACACTACAGATGTGGAATAATTCATCTAACTCTCTGTGTGCAAAACTGTAATCATTTGGTCATGGACATTTGTTTACGGTAGGTATGAAATGTGCTACTTCCGCAGTGCAGAAAAAAGAATAAAAAGATCCTGAACAAACGTTTGATAATAAAGGCATGACACAGCAGTTATCTGTTTTTTTTTTTTTTAAATACTTGGACATTTTTGTAGCTTAATATGAGCCCAAAACGCACATAGAACAGTAGAACAGTGAGATTTTCTTTGCCTGGGAAGTACTTTTTTATTTTAAGAGGATTCATGATGACTTCTAAGATTTATGATGGAAAACTTTTGCTTACATTTTTCTTGCATCCTGCTTTGCGTTGTCGTTCCTGTTATTCCTAGAAATTTATTCATAACTAGATGGTGGCCCGATTCTAACGCATCGGGTATTCTAGAATATGTATGTAGTTTATTTATGCATGGCTCCGCTCCCACCCTCCCATCCTTGTATGCAGGGCCGGCGTCAGCACCCGGCACACTCGGGCAAGTGCCAGGGCCCTGAGCAGGCAGGGGGGCCCACTCGCAGTCTGGCACCCTCGCGCCCGTTAGCGGAGGAGAGCGGTGTCAGCGCCGCCACTGGGCCCCCCCCCGCTTGCTCAGGGCCCCGGCAGCAGCTGGCACAATACTTACCTCTCCCGTGCTTCCGCTGCCGCAGTTCCGGGCTCCAGGGGGCGCCGGCGCTTCCTCTCACAGCAGCGCCGCTGAATGATGTCATCATTCAGCGGCCGGCTGTGGCAGAGAGCACGGACGCTGGACAGGTAAGACGTGTGTGTGTGTGTCTCTGTGTGTGTCTGTGTGTATGTAGTGCGGTGCTTTGTGTGTGTGTATGTGTGTGTATGTATGTGAGAGAGTGCTTGTGCTGTGGTGCTGTCTGTGTGTGATGATGGGCAGGCATTGCTGATAATGGGGAGAAGATGATGATAATGGGCAGGCATTGATGATAATGGGGAGGCATTGATGATGGGGAGAAGATGATGATGGGCAGGCATTGCTGATAATGGGGAGGCATTGATGATGATGATGGGGAGAAGATGATGATAATGGGCAGGCATTGATGATAATGGGCAGGCATTGATGATGGGGAGAAGATGATGATGGGCAGGCATTGCTGATAATGGGGAGGCATTGATGATGATGATGGGGAGAAGATGATGATAATGGGCAGGCATTGATGATAATGGGCAGGCATTAATGATGGGGAGAAGATGATGATGGGCAGGCATTGATGATGGGGAGGAGATGATGATGGGCAGGCATTGCTGATAATGGGGAGGCATTGATGATGATGGGGAGAAGATGATGATAATGGGCAGGCATTGATGATAATGGGCAGGCATTGATGATGGGGAGAAGATGATGATGGGGAGGAGATGATGATGATGGGCAGGCATTGATGATAATGGGGAGGCCATGATGATGATGGGGAGGCAGTGATGATGATAAGGAGGTAATGATGATGATGGGGAGGCAATCATGATGATAATGGGGAGTCTTTCCACAGCGCCCTTTCCTGAGCCGTAACAGTGCAGAACGCAGTACAGCGCAGAGGAGAGCTCCATATTTTGTATGGAGCATTATATGAGGACCAGTATCCTGTATGGAGCATTATATGAGGACCAGTATCTTGTATGGAGCATTATATTGGGTCCAGTATTCTGTATGGAGCATTATTTTGGGTCCAGTATTCTGTATGGAGCATTATATGGGGGGTGACATCCTGCATGGGGTATTATATGGGTGATGAGGGGGAGACTGTGGTGCCCATAATATTGTATGGAGGACTGTACTGTCCAGTCTGTTCTGTGCGCTGTGAGGATTTGGCGGTTTTTGAGCTATTGTACAATTTACAATAGATATCACTCATGTAATGGAAGAAGAGAAGTGTTTGGCATTGTACTGTACCCATATTTCTCTGCAGTATCTGTGCATCATGAATCGTGGTCTGTGTTAAAGGGGCCCACTGAGGCTCTTTCGCCCGGGGCCCATAAAAACCTGGAGCCGGCCCTGCTTGTATGCATGGCTTCGCTCCCACCCTCCTATCCTTGTATGCATGGCTCCCCTGTCCCATACTGTATACATGTCTCCGCTCCCCCTCCCCTCCTTGTATGCATGGCTCCCCTGTCCCATCCTGTATACATGGCTCCGCTACCCCCTCCCCTCCTTGTATGCATGGCTCCCCCCTACCATCCTTGTATACATGGCTCCCCTGTCCCATCCTGTATACATGGCTCCGCTCCACCCTCCCATCCTTGTATACATGGCTCCGCTCCACCCTCCCATCCTGTATACATGGCTCCGCTCCACCCTCCCATCCTGTATACATGGCTCTGCTCCACCCTCCCATCCTGTATACATGGCTCCGCTCCACCCTCCCATCCTTGTATACATGGCTCCGCTCCACCCTCCCATCCTGTATACATGGCTCCGTTCCCACCCTCCCATCCTTTTATGCATGGCTCCGCTCCCACCCTCCCATCCTGTATACATGGATACATGGCTCCGCTCCCACCTTCCCATCCTTATATACATGGCTCCAGTCCCACCCTCCCATCCTTGTATGCATGGCTCCGCTCCCACCCTCCCATCCTGTATACATGGATACATGGCTCCGCTCCCACCCTCCCATCCTTATATACATGGCTCCGCTCCCACCCTCCCATCCTATATACATGGCTCCGCTCCCACCCTCCCATCCTACATACATGGCTCCGCTCCCACCCTCCCATCCTGTATACATGGCTCCACTCCACCCTCCAATCCTATATACATGGCTCTGCTCTCACCCTCCCATCCTTGTATACATGGCTCCACTCCCACCCTTCCATCCTATTTTTCACTTATGTCTTCTCTTGGGCACAGATTTTGTTATTTGTGTAGTAGTGTTTTTGTATTAATTATTTTGTTTTTTAGTTTATTTAGTGATATTTAGAGTCTGGACCTGTTCATTGTGCGTGTGTTGCTGTCTTTGGCATGGACGTATACATCGTCATAAGGATGAAGAGGATTTTTAATCTGATGACAGTATTTTGAAGAAAAATGTATATCCACATAATCTTGATAATTTTGGACCATATATTGACCTGGATACTAAAATAATTCAACTTACGTTGTTTTGTTTATATTATATACTATTTGATCTTGTTGTATAATGATATATGAGAATATTTACTGGGGATTCTTATGTTCGGAATGTGATATATAATAGATGTATTATGATCTTATTCATTGGTTATCTGAATATTTACTTATTATTTGTCTTAATGTAGATATTTAATTTATAATTTATGTTGTTTTGGTCTTATTATCTACTATTTTGATTATTTATCATATTATTTAATTTGTTGTCATTATTGATTTGCATGCATATGTTTGCTTTTTTCCTCTTTATTTACCTACTATCCAGCTTACTAGTATTATGCTTGCGCAGACGCGCCGTTAGCGTGCGCTGCTCGTCCCTTTGGTGCCGTGGGCACGGACGCGTTGCCGTGGTGATGGGAGCTGATGACGCACGTCCTCTCTCCCATCATGCGCGGCGCGCCCCGGCGTGCGGCGTCAGGGGGAGGTGCATCACGCTGCTGAGCGCGCCGACTCGCAGGTATAGTTTCATCTCTATAATTCTCCCACGTTTGACTGCACACCTGCTAATCAAACATCGGAGTCACTTTATGACATCCATGCGCCATCTCACAGCTTCACATAGTTGGACACTGATTTTGGGCAGGTCCAATGATTTCAGCTGCACAGGCACTGATAGGTTCATATCCCTATCATACACTATATATATCTGGTGCCCCATACGTCTCACCATGCCTCCTGAAGAAACCAGGGATGGTGAAACGCGCGTCGGGGCTTAACTATCTTCCTGACTGGACCGTTAGTGTTCGTAACATGTCACAAGGTAAATAGAGATGTTATGCCTTTTATTTCAATGTAACCCTTTAATCTCTGTTTGCCTTTACTTAATATGGGATTAACTAAAATGGAATTGGAAATGCTTTTTTATGCGATTTAGCTATTACATGCACATGCTGTTTGCTATTAAATATTAGTGAACAGGATATCTGCTACTATTTTTGATTGATATATATGCTGGTGCAACTGGCCAGATTATCCGTACCCTTTTGTATATATTAGCAGATGTCCTGTCTATATGCATTCTCCCGTATACTTTTATAATTGTGATATTACGGGATTTATGCTGATGGTAGCAGGAATGGATTAACAGAATATCTGCTACTATTGTTAATAAATTTATATTGACTAGAATCATAGAATCATAGAATGGTAGAGTTGGAAGGGACCTCCTGGACCTTCTGGACTATATCATATTAGATTAATTACATCTGTTTATGTGTATTAGTAGATATCCTGCCTATATGCAGTTTTTTCCCATATGCCTATTTAATCATTACACTGCGGTCTAATACCAGGGCGATAGTTTTTTCTGTCTGGCTATATATAATTTTCATCTCTATTATTTGCCAAGTCATGTTGTAATCATCTCACCTTTGTACTCCTTGTTTGTATTTTGATATTCTATTAATAAATATTTATATACTTTTCATAAAAATCCTCTCAATATTGTGGACTCATTATATTATATTATTCTGATATTTTTTAGTCCTATTTTTTGCTTTCCTTTTTCGGTCTTTGTTATTATCAGCCCGAGAGGTTTTTCCGGTGGCTACGGATGTTGTTTTTGGGTGTTTTGCTAATTTTATATTATATGTCTACTAGACTTACCAACAGGTTTCATGGACTTTAAAAAACGTGACAAGGCCTGGGTTACACAACTCGGGACGGTATTTGGTGAGAAACAACCTATTGAAAAAGACAGATCAGATATTAAGGACTTGAAGCTGAAAATTAGAGATCTCTTGAAAAAGAGAACTAAAACGTGGTGGAACAAGGCTGCACTTGAAAACTACTTACAAAAAGACATTATTCCCAGAGGACTGAGGGTTCAATTATTCCTCACACTTGAGATAGATGATCCTAATTTTGTCTCTAAATGGGAAGATACTCTAACTAAATGTTCTCGTACTCTCCTAGAATTATTAATAGGTACAGATAAGAGGACACTTGAAGCATTAGAAAAAGATATAGAGAGTATACGTACTAAGATTCAAGAAACATTATCCAGTGAAGATTTTAAAAAATTTGATTGTTCACTGGAAGAGGATCTCTCCAAGTGGGAACTTGAGATACAAAATAATAAAACTAAGAAATATTTACGAGATTTTGAAGATTACCAACAGAAGCGAGTTTATCGTTGGCATAGAAAGCAAGTCAAAAACCAACATAGATCACAATCCATATCAAGCATATCCACCACATCTGAGGGAACATGTGGAGATCATTTTTTAGGCCTAAGAAATGGATCAACCTCAACAGGAGATCCAATAGGCAATCATCCCCAGCATACTCCAGCACCAAAGAAATCAAGACACCAATACAATATCAGAACAAAGAAAAACAGGAGGTTTTGAAGGTAATTAATTTATCTAAACATGTTCTTACTTCACCACAAATAGAAGTTTTATCAAAAGGGCTTTCCTTTTCACCGGTGGAGGGCTCTGATCAATTCACACTCATTAAGGACCTGGAACTTTTCGCCCGTAAACTAATTTTCAAAAAACACTTTGCTCTAAAAGATGGAGACCCAGAAGTGATTACAGAATCACAAGTGCTTAATGATCTAGAAGCACTGGAGACAGAAAATACATTACCTGGAAGTTTCAGAGTCCCCAAACATATGTACCCACGATCTCGAGTTTTTCCCCCCTGTCTGCCTGTCCACAAGTGGAAATATTTGTCAAGTGGTTAGAGAAGATCTGAACAGACTTGACCCACGGATCATTAATGACAATCTATCCATCCACTTAGGAAGGCCATTACTACACTTAAAAATATGAAAGATATAGTCATTAAACGGGCAGACAAGGGGGGTAATATAGTTTTATGGCCAGTAGAGATGTATGAAACTGAGGTATTTAAACAGCTTAATAACAGACTATGTTATCAGCGCCTGGATGCACTTCCTCTACATAAATTCCGAGCTGAACTTGCCCAGATTCTCGATGATGGAGTGGAAGTCAATGTTATTCCTCAACAGATTAGAGTAGCATTATTGCCAGAATTCCCTGTTGTACCTACCTTCTACCTTCTACCGAAGGTTCACAAGAACCCCCAATGCCCCCCGGGCAGACCCATTGTCTCGGGCATTGGGGGACTTTGTGAGCCTATATGTGAATTTATAGACTTCTATCTACAAGAATGCGTAGAAACACTCCCTTCATTTGTCAAAGATACTAATGATGTACTTAAGAGACTTGATGGATTAATCTTAGAAAATGATATGTGGCTTGTCACTTGCGACGTGGAGTACCTTTACACGTCGATTGGGCATAGCCACGGGATACAGGCGGCTCAATTTTTTCTTAATATGACCAATTTGGATGTAAATTTAATACAATTTATCCTTAATCTATTGCATTTTGCACTTACTCATAATTTTTTCGTCTTCAAGGACCGTTCTTTCCTACAGCTTCAGGGCACTGCAATGGGGGCGTCTTGTGCGCCCTCTTATGCAAATTTGTTCCTGGGGCTGTGGGAAAGAAATACGGTCCTTGAGACTCCTGGTCATGGTGCTGTTATCTCGTGGCTATGCTATATCGACGATGTATTTTTCATCTGGCAGGGCTCCACGTCGCAACTCGATATATTTCTTGGCCATCTCAATAACAATTCCCTAATATTAGACTCACCTGGAATTACAGTCAAACGTCAATCGACTTTTTGGATCTTCGTATCTTTAAATCTGACGAGGGTTTGATCTTGACTGATATTTTTCGCAAAACAACAGCGACCAATGCTCTTCTACATTTTGAATCATCACATCCACCTAAATTGAAGAGCTCTATCCCAGTGGGCCAATATTTGAGAGCCCGCAGGATATGCTCAAATGACGAGCTGTTTTTTGGTCAAGCAATAGATTTACATAAGAGGTTTAGAGATAGAGGATATCCTAGTAGAGATATTGCTCGTGGATTATCCCGAGCATTACATACTGATAGAAATAGGCTCTTATCTAAATCGCAAACTAAAAAAGACCTAGAACAAAAATCTACTCCCAGATTTATTACTAAATTTAATTCAAATTGGAAGGAGATTAATTATATCTTCAGGAAACATTGGCCTGTCCTTCTGACAGATATAGATCTTAAAAAACAACTTACTCTTCATCCTTTGATAACTTGGCGTAAATCACAAACACTGGGAGATACGTTATGTAGAAGCCACTACATACCTCCAAAAAGCTCGTTCTTCGTTCTGAAAGTAAGGGCCCTCCTTGGGGTTGTTTCCCGTGCGGAAATTGTTCAGTCTGCCGCTACATCACCCGTACTAAAGATTTCTCTAATTCAAAAGGAGATAATATAAAATTGTACACCACATTACATGTAATACAGATGCAGTCGTCTATCATATGAGATGTCCATGTGGACTCATATATATTGGAATGACCACCAGACCATTAAAAATCAGAATTCAAGAACATATAAGAGATATTAAGAATGCTAAAGACTGCATAGATCCCCAATCACTGAAAACGATTCCAAACATTTTTTTAATTTTCATAGATGTACCCCAACAGGTCTTTCTGTTCGGGGCATCGATAGAATCTATACAGGTATAAGAGGTGGTAACATCAAACAAAAACTCTTACAAAAAGAAACACGCTGGATGGTCATGTTGGATACAGTTGTTCCAAACGGCCTAAATGAAACAGTCAGCTTCAAGTCCTTTCTATAGACGTATTGTTCTATTGTTTTTATATTGACTACTTCTAATTGGTTTTATTTTTCACTTATGTCTTCTCTTGGGCACAGATTTTGTTATTTGTGTAGTAGTGTTTTTGTATTAATTATTTTGTTTTTTAGTTTATTTAGTGATATTTAGAGTCTGGACCTGTTCATTGTGCGTGTGTTGCTGTCTTTGGCATGGACGTATACATCGTCATAAGGATGAAGAGGATTTTTAATCTGATGACAGTATTTTGAAGAAAAATGTATATCCACATAATCTTGATAATTTTGGACCATATATTGACCTGGATACTAAAATAATTCAACTTACGTTGTTTTGTTTATATTATATACTATTTGATCTTGTTGTATAATGATATATGAGAATATTTACTGGGGATTCTTATGTTCGGAATGTGATATATAATAGATGTATTATGATCTTATTCATTGGTTATCTGAATATTTACTTATTATTGGTCTTAATGTAGATATTTAATTTATAATTTATGTTGTTTTGGTCTTATTATCTACTATTTTGATTATTTATCATATTATTTAATTTGTTGTCATTATTGATTTGCATGCATATGTTTGCTTTTTTCCTCTTTATTTACCTACTATCCAGCTTACTAGTATTATGCTTGCGCAGACGCGCCGTTAGCGTGCGCTGCTCGTCCCTTTGGTGCCGCGGGCACGGACGCGTTGCCGTGGTGATGGGAGCTGATGACGCACGTCCTCTCTCCCATCATGCGCGGCGCGCCCCGGCGTGCGGCGTCAGGGGGAGGTGCATCACGCTGCTGAGCGCGCCGACTCGCAGGTATAGTTTCATCTCTATAATTCTCCCACGTTTGACTGCACACCTGCTAATCAAACATCGGAGTCACTTTATGACATCCATGCGCCACCTCACAGCTTCACATAGTTGGACACTGATTTTGGGCAGGTCCAATGATTTCAGCTGCACAGGCACTGATAGGTTCATATCCCTATCATACACTATATATATCTGGTGCCCCATACTTCTCACCATGCCTCCTGAAGAAACCAGGGACGGTGAAACGCGCGTCGGGGCTTAACTATCTTCCTGACTGGACCGTTAGTGTTCGTAACATGTCACAAGGTAAATAGAGATGTTATGCCTTTTATTTCAATGTAACCCTTTAATCTCTGTTTGCCTTTACTTAATATGGGATTAACTAAAATGGAATTGGAAATGCTTTTTATGCGATTTAGCTATTACATGCACATGCTGTTTGCTATTAAATATTAGTGAACAGGATATCTGCTACTATTTTTGATTGATATATATGCTGGTGCAACTGGCCAGATTATCCGTACCCTTTTGTATATACTAGCAGATGTCCTGTCTATATGCATTCTCCCGTATACTTTTATAATTGTGATATTACGGGATTTATGCTGATGGTAGCAGGAATGGATTAACAGAATATCTGCTACTATTGTTAATAAATTTATATTGACTATATCATATTAGATTCATTACATCTGTTTATGTGTATTAGTAGATATCCTGCCTATATGCAGTTTTTTCCCATATGCCTATTTAATCATTACACTGCGGTCTAATACCAGGGCGATAGTTTTTTCTGTCTGGCTATATATAATTTTCATCTCTATTATTTGCCAAATCATGTTGTAATCATCTCACCTTTGTACTCCTTGTTTGTATTTTGATATTCTATTAATAAATATTTATATACTTTTCATAAAAATCCTCTCAATATTGTGGACTCATTATATTATATTATTCTGATATTTTTTAGTCCTATTTTTTGCTTTCCTTTTTCGGTCTTTGTTATTATCAGCCCGAGAGGTTTTTCCGGTGGCTACGGATGTTGTTTTTGGGTGTATTACTGACAGATGTGTCCACATTCACCCAGGAATTCAGATATCAGCCTAATAGAGGTAAGTTCACAGAGGTCAGGGACTCACCAGACTTGAGACCACCATGACGATGGTTGGTGGGCTAATAATATTTGGCCAAATGTTATACTAAGTGTCTCAAATTTTTCCTTATACTCCAAAGCCGTATTGCTATTCAAAATTTCATGTATTCCATATTGTCATGCTTTAGTATGATAGAGTGCAGCCTTTTTTCATATGTTTTACATGGGGGTAGCTCCCCTTGATTTGCACCTAGTTCACATTTGTCTGGATGTGCCAGTCAGTCTTTTTGTCTACTTCACAGTTAAATATCTCTATTTAGTATAGAAAAATATTTAGAATTGAGAGTCCTCAGTGGTTGATACCTTTTAATGGCTAACTGAAAAGATGGTAACAAATTGCAAGCTTTCGAGACTACTCAGGTCTCTTCATCAGGCAAAGACTAAAACAAAAACTGAAGAATCACATATTTATACACAACACAGCACAGAAATAATGCAATAGGTAAGACATGTGATGTGAAGCAGAACTGTCATTATGGGAGAGGGATGAACATAAATATTGGAACAGTTCATAGATAAGGAGTGTGAAAGTTTTATTGCCCTCTGATTGGGGTCTGGTATTGTGTTTTGATGCCCCCAGGTCAGAGAAGCAGATTCATTAATTGATGTACAAGGACATAAATCCATGGGATATATTCATTCCAGCACTGAGAGTGTCAAAGGTCATCATGAGCTTATATTCCCAAACCTTTCTATCTCTCTCAGATTTAAAGTTAGATTTTAATACAAGTAATTTCATGTCCATTATGCTATGACCGGGGATACAAAAGTGTTTGGCCACAGGTAGATCCATTCTTTTTTCTCTTATTGTGTGGCGATGTGGGAATTCATCCTTGTTCTTAGTTTTTGCCCTGTCTCCCCCACATACAGACCCCCAGTTGGACATTTCGCACAAATAATTAGGTACATCACATTAGATGCGATGCAGCTGAAAGTACCTGGGATCTTGTAGTCCTGATGGGAATTGGGGATCTTTATCTTGTCCGTTGTCATTATAGATGCACAGGTTTTACATTTTTTCTGATTGCAAGGAAAGGTTCCTGCAGCTGTTGGGGAGGACAGGGAGCTTCTGACAATGATGCTTCTTAGATTTGGGGGCTGCCTAAAACACAGTAGTGGGGGGTCTGGAAATATGGATTGTAATCAGGCATCTTTTTGTAGTAAAGGTTGTAATTTCCGTGCAGCTCCCCTTAGAACCTCCAGATTTGGATTGTAGGTGACCACTAGAGGCACCCGGTTATTTTCATCTTTAGTTTTGTACTGTAGCAGGTGATTCCTTGATATTCTTGTGGCTCTTGTAATTTGGTTTTCAATTGTTCTTGGATGGTAGCCCTGGTTCAAAAAGGTCTTTCTGAGGCGACCAAGGTGTTCATCTCTATCCATGGGGTTGGAACATATACGATTGTATCTGATGGCTTGGCTGTAGACAATAGAGTTTTTTTTGTGTTTTGGATGGAAACTGTCCCATTTAAGGTATGTCGGACGGTCGATTGGCTTCTGATACAGGGATGTCTCTATTTCATTGTTCTTTAGCTTAATGGTGGTGTCTAAAAAGTTAATTTCAGTGCTGGAGTAGTTGAGTGTTAAGTTAATGGTGGGATGAAATTGATTAAACTGTTCGTGGAACGTCTTTAGCTATTGCTCAGACTCCGTCCAGATGATTAAGATATCATCAATGTAGCGGTAGTAGGCCCGAGGCCTGATGGGACATGAGGACAGAAAGTCACTTTCAAGCTTGGCCATGAAAAGATTTGCATACTGTGGAGCCATTTTACTTCCCATAGCTGTGCCAGTCTCCTGAAGATAGATCTTGTCATCAAATTCAAAGTAATTGTGGGTGAGGATGAATTTTGTGAGTATCACCACGGAATCAGCATCATTCCCGGAGTTTTCCATGAAGACTTTGCAGGCATTTAATCCATCCTGCTGTGGGATATTAGAGTACAAAGATTCCACATCCATGGTGGCCAGAATGGTTCCTTCTGGTAGAGGACCTATTGCTGCTAGTTTATTCAGTAGGTCAGTTGTGTCCTGAATAGAGTTGAGCGATACTTTCCGATATCCAAAAGTATCGGAATCGGAATGGTATCGCCGATACCCAAAAAATATCGGCGATACCCGATACCGATACCGGAAGTCCAATGTAAGTCTATGGGAACAAAATATCGAAATTAAAAAAACCCCATTCTTGCCTTGTAGGTTAATTGTACATGAAGGAAAACAACAAAGAATAATGTAGAATGTATTGGGGGAGGTTGAGGAGACATTAAAGGCATAGATGTTTAACCCAATCCAATGGAATAGCATTATTTTTTTTTTTTTAGGAAATACGTTCGGATTGACAAAGAAATTGACAATTTTAACACAGTCCTACAGTGGGTGCTTGTCCTATTTTCACAACGGAAAGAGCCTTTATTTACATATCCCACAGCACACATAGGAATCACCTAAACTGCAGGCACCATAGAGTCGGATAACCGGAATGCAACATGACAGGACAACTTATTGGAGGCTAATTTACGTTGACACTGCCAGGAAACAGCTGTGGTGCTGTAACCAGGGTGGGCATGAGTCAGTACCCGTGCCAATTACTTCCGAGCAACAACTGGCGGTGTTGGAGCCCAGGGATGAGAGGAGGACAGGGTGGAGGCAGCATGACTTTTTGTCGTACACACAGCAGGGGAACAGCTGCCATTACTCAACCCCAGTAACACAGGAGCAAGTGTTGACTGTGCTAACAGCACTTACAGGCAACAACTGGCGGTGTTGGAGCCCAGGGTCCAATGCATCGACTTCAATTGCTTCCACCTCCTCTCAGGAACACAGCACTGTTGATCAACCATCTGTCTCTTCACCGCCTGCCAAATTGCCCAGTCAGTCAGAGAGTTCTGTACAGGAGCCAGCTGAGTCTCTGCTTCTGTTCTCAGAATCTGTTGGTTTGCAAACAGGGGCACAGCCAAGCAGCATTATGGAATGTGAAGAAGAGGGAGTATGCAGTGATGCGCAACAGCTGTGTCTCTCTGAATCTGAAGAGGCGGGTGAGACAGTGCCGATGGTCAGCACACCGCAGAACGCATCTGATGATGATGAGACTCAGGTGCCAGTTTCTGTTGAGCATGGTGGTGGCCAGACCACCCAACAGCAGCAGGTGTTGGAAGAGGTTAGTGGAGATGATGAGGTCCAAGACCCAACATGGCGTGAGGAACAGGAAGGTGGTGGTAGCAGCTCTGAGGAAGCGATTGCCCCAACGGTACAAACAGGAGGGAGAGTTAGGCTGCATACTCTGTTGCCTGTAGCCTCCATTTTGGCACCTGTTCGGATTTCTCTTCCAAAAGTCTAAACGGACGCTCCCAGGACTTGCACTGCGTGGTCCTTTTTTCACACACTTGCAGATGATATTTGCTATGTCAAATGCAAGCTGTGTAATCAAAAAGTAAAAAGAGGTAAAGTGTCAGTAACCTCAATACCACAAATATGTGTAAACATGTGCGGAGAAAACACGTAGTTGAGTTATAAAGACACACTGAAGATGTACAGTCTATAGAGAATCACTGCACAAGTTTAACTGCATATGTCATGGTTAAATTTGAAATTTTTATTGCACACTTGATGTGAAAAAAGAAAATAGCTATGAGACTACTGACTGACGTTTTGGGCAACGCAGTGGCCTTTATCAAATAGTCGCTGGAAGAGATAGAAAAATTTACAGTCAATGACAATGTATAATATATACAATATATACATAGGGTGAAGAATATATATACATAGGAATTAGGCAACATGTTAAACATTTGGGTGATACTGTAGAACACGGAGAATTATCCCTCTAGGGTATGCGGGTGGATAATGTAGTTTTTTGTTGATTTTTGGGAGTGTGTAGAAAACAGGGGTATGGGGTATTGAATATTAAGGAATGTCATAGTCTTACAGTCTATGGTGATCAATTAAAGATGTTTTGTCAGGATACGATCAATTTTTTGACAGATGTAAAATTTAGGGTCACAATTGAGTTGTCTGTAGGTTAGGTTAACTGACAGTTGTCTATGAATTTCGGCAATAGATTGGGTCTTATTCATAATAACGATAGCACCCCCCTTATCTGCTGGTTTAATAATAATGTTGGGGTTATCTTTCAGAGATTTTATGGCTTGTTTATCTGTGGGTGTCAGGTTGTGGCGTATCGGGTGTAGGTCCAATCTCGGCAAACCATCCACGAGCACAGGCTCTGAATGCTGGCATTGCAAAACTCCTGTCCCTTGAAATGCTGTCATTCAGGCTGGTGGAGACTGACAGTTTACGGAACTTAATGGCATTGGCAGTCCCAAATACAATGTGCCAAGCTGATTTTATTTCAGCAGGCAAGCCGTCCCTAGTCTGCAAAAGCATGTTGTTGAGGTTCAAATTAAACATGCGCTACTAAACTCCGTCAGTAGCAATGTCCACCTGACCACCGCTGCGTGGACCAGTACCCATGGCCAGGGACGATACCTTTCCCTTACTGCCCATTGGGTCAATGTTGTGGAGCCGGGTACAGATCTTGCGAGTGGCGCTGTACGTGTTCAGGCAACTACAAGGATTGCGGGAATCAAGTCTGTACACATTGACTCCTCCTTCTCCAGTTCCTCAGAAACATCGTTGCAGGAGCCGTCACGGTCTACCTCCACATGGACCCGTGAACGCTTAATAAGAATCTTTAGTTATATAGCGCCAACAGATTACGCAGCGCTTTACAGTTTAACAGTTTCAGAACACAAGTCATAAGTAACAACGTTACCAATACAACAATGAAAGCAATATAATCCGCACATGCTCGTGAGAGCTTACAATTTACAAATATGTGGGGGAGATACAAAGTACAGGTGTTTACATACAATGGTGTATTTAGAATGATGGCCCAGACATTTTGAGGGAGTGAGGGATGGATGGAGATAGTGAATGGGCTACACACACACACTTACACATAGAATGACTTTGATTAGTGAATGTGATAGGCCGCTATGAAGAAATGTGTTTTGAGTGAGCGTCCGAAAACATGCAAATTGTGGATAGTTCTAATTTCTTGGGGTACAGCATTCCACAGTATTGGCGCAGCGCGGGAGAAGTCTTGGATTCGGGAGAGATGTTCTTTAGGTGTAGGCGGCAATAGCGGGTAACAGATTGTATATGGGAGGTGAAGGAGAGATTGGTGTCAAACATAACACCCAGACAGCGAGCCTGTTGACCGATATGAGCACAGACGTGGCCAAACGTCAACAGGCCGTCCTGAAATTAATTTCCATGGGGAATCAAAGCCACACAGCGCTGGAGCTCTGGAATGCCATAAAGCAAGAGAGCGACATGTGTATTTTGCCAGCGAATCTCCAGCCAGGCTTGGTAGTGTGTGACAATGGCCGAAATCTGGTGGCAGGTCTGGGCCTAGGCAACGTCACTCACATACCATGTCTGGCACATGTGCTAAACTTGGTCGTCCAGAGTTTTTTGAGGGACTATCCGGATCTTGATGCACTGCTGCACAAGGTCCGCCTACAGTGCGCTAACTTGCGATGTTCCACCATGGCCAGATCGCGCATTGCAGCTCTGCAACGCAGATTTTGCCTTCCTGAACATCGCATCATATGTGACGTACCCACCAGGTGGAATTCCACGTTACATATGTTGGAGCGGTTGTGTGAGCAGCAGCCAGCAGTAATGGAGTATCAGCTGCATCAGTCGCAATCAACTCGCAATTTGCGCCGTTCACTTCACCACTACTGAGTGGGCCTCTATAATAATAATCTTTATTTATATAGCGCCAACAGATTCCGCAGCGCTGTACAGTTTAACAGTTTCATAACACAAGTCATAAGTGACAACGTTAACAATACAATAATTAAAGCAATATAAGCCGCCCCTGCTCCTGAGACCTTACAATCTACAATGAGGAGGGGGAGCTACAAAGTACAGTTGTTTATATACAATGGTGTATTTACAATGATGGTCCAGCCATTTTCAGGGAGTGAGGGATGGATGGAGATAGTGAATGGGCTACACACACACACAGTTACACATAGAATGACTTTGATTAGTGAATGTGATAGGCCGCTCTGAACAAATGTGTTTTGAGTGTGGAAGTAGGGCTGTTAATGGGGATGTTGAAGTCTCCAAGGATAAGGGTTGGTACTTCTGAGGACATGAAAGTGCGGCAGCCAGGCAGAGAAGTGGTCAAGGAACTGTGTGGGCGAGCCTGGGGTCCGATATATTACCGCTACTCTAAGGGAGAGGGGACGAAAGAGCCTGATGGTGTGGACCTAATAATTTGCAAAATCTTAATATAAAATTTACATGTTACATATTTACATCTAGTATAAAACATTTAACCATTAAGCCTACTTACAGAACAAGGAAGTGTAAAAAAACTTGTGCTTAAAAAAAAGTGCAAATAAAATGTGAGAAGGGCAGTGTAACAAATAATTTAGGAAAAAGATAAACTAACATCAAGTGCTGTGTGCTGTGTAAGAGCCAGACACATTAACATGAAATCAGTCTGGAATAGCGGTGATTTTCTCCCCATAACCCGAGTAACATTCTGGGGAGAGGGGTGTAGAGTCAACGATCAGCAACTAGCTACGGTAGATCAAATACCTGAAAAAAAAAAAAGGTTATTTAACATTCATAAGATACATTTTATTTTATCAAAAAAAAAAAAAATTATTTAACATTCATAAGATACATTGTATTTAAAAAAAAAAAAAAATTTATTTAACATTCCTAAGATAAAATTTTTTTTAAAACATAAAAACTATAATACACAGCAGGATCTTTAGTAAAAACCAGACTTACCACTGTAACCTCTTAATCCTTGCAAGCTTCAACACAACGTTGACAAGGTACACAGCAGGGGTGGTCGGTCTCCTAGACAACGAGCAAACTCCTTCATGTTGAAGCCACATTCTAGCTTTCTGGTACTTTTCTGTGGGAATGAGCTTGTCTCCAACCAGCCAGGAATATCCATTGAATGGCACACCATGGTTTGGTATTAGCACCCAGTACCAAAAGTGAAGCCAACCACAGTTCCCATTTCTCATGAACTTTATTTGATATACTGGCTGGCCAAACATTAGTTTCTCACAAAGGAGCTGAAGACCCTGAGTGGCAGTAGGTGCAAGTCTCTCCAGCATGACCTGTTTGTTGGGATATTTGCCGTCTACACCTAAAGAACATCTCTAGAATCCGCCCTTTTCTCACCATGGAAACAACAAAAACCCTCACTGTAGCATTGATCCACTCCCGCCTGGACTACTGCAATGCTCTATTACTTGGCCTCCCCATTACTCGACTATCCCCTCTCCAGTCCATCCTTAATGCAGCAGCCAGGGTCATCCATCTGGCTAATCGGTACTCGGACGCGTCCGCTCTTCGCCAGTCCTTACACTGGCTGCCCATTCATTATAGGATCCAATTCAAAGTACTGGTTCTCACCCACAAAGCTCTCCACAGTGCAGCACCCCCCTACATCTCCTCCCTCATTTCTATCTATCGGCCTAACCGACTGCTGCGCTCTGCAAATGACTTTCGACTAACCTCTGCAGTAATCCGTACCTCCCACTCCCGACTCCAAGACTTCTCCCGCGCTGCGCAAATCCTCTGGAATGCTCTACCACAAGAAATTAGGACTATCCACATATTTGCCAGGCGCTCCCTCAAAACACATTTGTTCAGAGTGGCCTATCACATTCAATAACCAAAGTCGTTCTATGTTTAAGTGTGTATGTGGAGCCATTCACTACTCCATCCATGCCTCACTCCCTCAAGATGGCTGGACCATCATTGTAAATGCACCATTATATGTACACATCTGTTGTGAATGGCTTGAGATGAGTTCTGAGCAAGGCGCCCTCTGGTGGTTACAAGCGGTACTGGTCGTCCAGTGAAGATTGTGGGGATTGGAATCAGGTGTTACTGACTGGTCTTATATAAGGGAGTCGCCTTCCCATCAGGGTTGCCGGTGATCAATTGTTCTGGTCTCATTCCTTGATTCCTGTTTCCCTTGTAGCCTGCTGTTGTGTCTGCATCTCCTGCTAACAGATAAGACATTTTCTTCTTTTTGTTTTTGTGCTTGATTTTGCATTTTGTCCTGCACTTCTGTGGGCCTTCAGGTCCCCTCGGGGGCTTTGCCCTCTCAGTTTTAGTTCAGCCACTGATGTTTGTACTTTTGCTTTTTCCAGTTTTTTCAGTGGCTGCTGTTTTTTATTTTGTTACACCAAGAACTAATTTAGGGTAGAGGTCGTGTGATCTCAGGTGTTTTTGAAATTAGTAGAGTTGGTGCTTTTTAGGGTTTTCTGGGATTGCAGTAAGTACCCTTCCTATCCTTTTCTATTTAGTTAGTTTGGGCCCAAACGTTTTCTCATACTATTTTCTGTCTGTGTCTGTATTTCTTCTTGTCTAACGCCTTCAGAGTTTGGGGGCTTCTATTATCTTTGGGGTTCTGCTCCGGGCAGATAGCTTTCCTATTTCTATCTTTAGGTGTAGTTAGTTTCTCAGGCTTGTGAGATGGCGTCTACGCGACCAACTTAGGACTATCCATTGCTTCAGGCTGCCCTATATGTGGTGGTTTAGCAGTGGTATGCAATCTCATAGACCAAGTCTGCTGTTGGTGTATGTGCCTTCACTCTCATTACCTGCACTCCTCAGGCTACCTTGAACACATAACACACACCTGTACTTTGTATCTCCCCCACCTCATTGTAGATTGTAAGCTCTCACGAGCAGGGTCGGCTTATTTTGCTTTAATTATTGTATTGTTAACGTTGTTACCTATGACTTGTGTTTTGAAACTGTTAAGTGTAAAGCGCTGCAGAATATGTTGGCGCTATATAAATAAAGATTATTATTATTATTATATCAGAGGGAGAAGAGGATTGGGCCTTGACAAGGTGCCCGATTGCATCTTAAGTCTTATTGAATGTTGGAGCCAGTCCACCGTATAAAAGCAGCGATAGAGTGTCCGGGTACCTGCTTGGATTTCGATCAAAATGAAGACTACTTTGATGTACATGTACACCAATTCGAGAAAAATGACAAGGATGAGGCAGTAAGACACGCTCAGCAGAGTACAAGCAGCATTGCTTGAAGAAGTAACTTGAGCGTGATCAAAATTGAATAAGATAAAATCTCAGACTACAGTGAACACAACTCTTAGCTGTGAAAGGGCTTTTTGTGTCCTTCTACAGTGTTTTCAACCAATGTATTGGATACGGATGGAAGCACGTCACACTATAATTTCAATTGAATGGAGCAGCAAGAATTACACTAAAGAAAAAAAAAAAAAAAAAGAGTGTGAGAGTGACATGTGCAGAGGCCTACATACAGCGTTGTATGCCGAGCAAACTGCAGCGCGTCACCTGCACTCACACACACACCTTGCAGAGCTGTGAAAAAAACACTGCAAGGCAAAAGGAAGATGTACACAGCGGTTGGTAAAGTAGCCTGCCTAAAGCACAGTACACAAAATCGCAATCTCTAACTGTCCCTCAGAGTCAGCAGAGCAGCGTTCTGTCCCAAACTGAATTAACAGCACAGTGACGCTAAAATGGCGGCTTTATCCGGCAACAATACCTTCTTTGTGTCACGGATAGGGTAGCGTGTGTCTATTATATGAGTGTCTGTAAAATGTAACGTTACGCAGACTTATTCTGCCCTTGGGACGCAAAAAATAAGACAGCAGTAATCATTTACTGTATAAAACTCCACCTATGCGCAACAAAACAAGCACGTTCCCTCTTACGGTTCCTGCGCTGACTGTGAGTAGGGAGTTTGGAGACGTTCCTGAATTTATCCCAGGTATCCAAGCATATCAGGCCGATAGGAGAGCATTAAAACCACCCACGGTGGTGACTTAAATATGGTGAATCGAACCAGTGAAGAACTGTAGGTCGATGCGAATGAATGTGCGATCACATGACACACGTTTATAATAACCCTTGCTAGACACGAGTAACTTTGTAGACATTTGGACACACCTGAACCCAGATGGCAGTGAATATTCATTCTATTCGGCGCCACATGACTCTTGGTCCAGAATAGATTATATATTGCTAGCACAGGAGCTATTAAGGGGAGTGGAAGAGGCAGATGTGCACAACGTAGCTATATATGACCACGCGCCCGTATCAGTGACCCTGCCAGATATGGTGCAGATGGGGCCAAACCAAACTTGGCGCTTCCCGACCTATTTGTTAATGGATGAGAAGTTTCGATATCACGTGAAGCAATGGTGTTTTTAATATGTAAGGGATAATGGAGATACTAGGGATAGGCCGGAACTTTTATGGGCAGCAGGGAAGGGAGTAATGCGCGGGAAACTAATAGGTTATCAGACAACGCTAAAAAAAGAAGATCGCGACAAACTACTCGCAGGCTAGCAGGATATTACGCGATAGGTACACGGCAAACAAGACAAGTTCATCAACACAGGTTAAAAATAGATGTAAGCAGGCTAAGGCTGACTTACACGTATGGGTATATCGACGAGAGACAAGCAGTAATAACAATTATAGAGCCGATGTATATCGTTATGGTAGCAAATGAGGGAGACTATTAGCACGACTAGCGAAAGGAAATCACATTCGTCATCAACATATTACAGCGTTAACGAATAAACATGGGATCATGAACACAGACCCTCGAACCATAAACACCATTCTACAAGAATACTACTCAGACTTATATAAGGTGGAACATACGGATAGTGCGGAGGGTAACACCTTTGTAGATGGAATACGGTTACCATCCATCACAAACTATCAGCTTCTCCTTTTAAAAAAACAAATTGAGGTGACGGAAGTGACAGCGGCGATAAGTTACTTTAAATACGGGAAAGCTCCAGGACCTGACGGGTTTACAGCCAAATTATTAAAATTATTGAGTGAGGATATCCCGTCCACGTTGGTACGCACCTTCAATCATATATTGGAGACAGGAGGGTTGCCCAGCCATTCAAACATGTCACACATGAAGTTGCTACTAAAACCAAACAAACCTTCACATCTGCCTGGATCCTATCGTACATTCTCACTCATTGACCATTATATCAAGATTTTGTCCAGGATCATGGCAGATCTTTTGAGTAGCATTGTTCCTATGCTGATAGGGCGATCACAAGTGGCCTTTGTTAGCTACTTTGTTGGCTACTATCAGTCTCACTATGCATAACACATGTGTGCAGTGGGCAGTATTACCTTTGCCTTCGGTGGAGTAGCAAAACCCCTCTCCTATCGAAGTGTTAGTTGGGGAGATGGAAGATTTGACACCGGGACCTGAATTGTAATACTTAAATGTGACAGGTGACAAATTTGTTAAGGCGCAACTCCGCGGCCCCTACGTTGAGTCTAGCCCGTGAAAATTTACTGGTTGTCAATGGGGAACCCCAACACCCCGGGGCAGCTACAGTATTTAAACAATTAGAGCTGAACCAAGATTTGCTGTATCAGGTTTATAAAATACATGTTGAAATTTTTTAGCAATTGCTGCTACCGCAGTCATATCGGAGGTTGGTAATGGACTTAGCGCATGCGCATGTACTAGGGTGACATTTGTGCCAAAAGAAAACCCTACACAGAATTATACAACGGTTTTACTGGCTGGGGGTATATCAAGAAGTTAAACGGTATTGTAACTCTTGTCGCATGCGCCAGGTACACAGTCCTCAGCCTCATTTAGTGAGTCCCTTGGTGCCATTAAAAATTTTAGAGGTCCAGTTTGAGAGAATACCCATGGATCTGGTGGAGCCGGTTAATAAATCAGCAAGGGGTCATCAACAGGGGCAATAAAAGGGGCACTGTGTGGGTCACCAGTTTTGAGCACACCCGAGTTCAAAAGAGAATTCATTGTCCAGACTGATGCATCAGAGGTAGGTCTGGGTGCCGTGTTGTCTCAGGACTGGAGCTTAACGGGGAGGAGCATCCCATTAGTTTCCTGAGTCGAAAACTTACTCCATCAAAAAACAGAGACAGCATTGTAGAGAGAGAGTGCCTGGCGATAAAGTGGGCACTGGAGTCGTTGTGCTACTATTTGTTGGGGATAACATTTTGTTTTGTAAATGATCATTCCCCTGTGACTGGCAGTGTTGTAGCCCAGGGAGTAGAGTTCAGGTGGTAGAAAGATGAACATAACAGGAGACTTGGAAAACGTTGGCAAACAGTTATTTAATCTGAAAACGGACAGGCAAATTCAGGTGAGATCCATGCCTTGTTCATTTTCAGAAAAGTAAGCCGGTCTACATTGTCTGAGGATAGTCGCATGCGACAGTCTGTTAGTACACCACTGCAGCACTAAAGACGCGCTCAGATAATACACTGGCAGCAGGGCAAGCCAGCACCTCCAAGGCATACCACACATCAAATACAAATATAACAGTAATAATAATATTATTAATAAAAAATGAAATTGCACACACAGTACACAGACACAGCTCATATGTGTGTATGAGAGAGTGTTTCTGTGTGTAGTTCATGCCTCTAGCCTAGAAGATCAGTCTTGCTAAAATCTTTAACACTGACCCCTGTTCTGTTCTTAAAATGGTGGATGCTGAACTGCTTCTCAGCCCCCTCATACACAATCATTATGTGGCACTGCTGGGCTCAGTCAGAGGCATCAGATTGAACTAGGCTGTCCTGAGTCATTCTCAATAGAACATTTTGTTCAGCAGTTCATCTAGTTCATTTAGTTCAGAGGTCACATGATGCATTTCCTATCAGCTCCTCACAGGATAGGGTGGAGAAAAACTGAACTAAATGAACTAATCTTTTGAACTAATCTTTTCAGTGAACTAGTTCATGGTGAACTAATCACCAAAATTAACTAGATTTCCCATCACTATGGTGTACACCTTGGTGGCGCTGTCACAAAACTTCGCCACATTTGTAACATACAGCTCTTGCCCTGTGCAGAGGCGCTGCTTGTGCTCCCTCTTGTTGCAGAGTTGTCTACAATGCCTCGACGCACAGAGCTGCTTTGTAAAGCAGTAGCAGCAGCAGCGCTCTCGGCTGGAATGGAGAACATTATGGATTTCAACAGTGTGTCTTGGTCCTCCAGCATTTTACGGTCCCGGTTCAACGGTGTGATGAGGCTTTGTAAGTTGTCCCGGTAGCGAGGGTCTAGGAGGGTGTACACCCAATAATCTGACTGGTGAGAATGTGGCCGATGCAGCGGTCGTTTCTCAGGCAGTGCAGCATGAAATCAACCATGTGCTGCAGACTCACAACTGGCCAACAAACGCTGTCCTCTGGAAGAGCGTCACACTAATAGATTTTTGTAAATTTAAAATAGAATAAAGCAGCAGCAATTTTTGAAAAATTACAAGGATGAGCCAGTGACAGACACTCAGCAGAGTACACGCTGCGGGTTGAAGTGGAGCGGATCTACACTCCTACAAAAAAATTAACTCAGACTAGTGAACACTGAAACACAACTGTTCACTTGCTGTGAAAGGCCTTTTTGTGGACTTCTATTAGTTTGCAAGCAATGTATTGTATTTTGATGGAAGAGCGTCACACTAATAGATTTTTGTAAATTTAAAATAGAAAAAGCAGCAGCAATTTTTGAAAAATTACAAGGATGAGCCAGTGACAGACACTCAGCAGAGTACACGCTGCGGTGGTTGAAGTGGAGCGGATCTACACTCCTACAAAAAAATTAAACCTCAGACTACAGTGAACACTGAAACACAACTGTTCACTTGCTGTGAAAGGCCTTTTTGTGGACTTCTATTAAGTTTGCAAGCAATGTATTGTATTTTGATGGAAGAGCGTCACACTAATAGATTTTTGTAAATTTAAAATAGAAGAAAGCAGCAGCAATTTTTGAAAAATTACAAGGATGAGCCAGTGACAGACACTCAGCAGAGTACACGCTGCGGTGGTTGAAGTGGAGCGGGATCTACACTCCTACAAAAAAATTAAACCTCAGACTACAGTGAACACTGAAACACAACTGTTCACTTGCTGTGAAAGGCCTTTTTGTGGACTTCTATTAAGTTTGCAAGCAATGTATTGTATTTTGATGGAAGAGCGTCACACTAATAGATTTTTGTAAATTTAAAATAGAAGAAAGCAGCAGCAATTTTTGAAAAATTACAAGGATGAGCCAGTGACAGACGCTCAGCAGAGTACACGCAGCATTGTTGAAGTAGGAGCGTGATCTGCACTCAAAAAAAATAAATAAACTACAGACTCAGTGAACACTGAAACACAACTGTTCACTTGCTGTGAAAGGCCTTTTGTGGACTTCTATATGTTTGCAACCAAGGTATTGTTACGGATGGAAGCACGTCACACTATTTTTCAATTGCATGGAGCAGCAGAATTTCACTGAAAAATAAAAGAGAGCTGTCAGTGCACGTGCAGATGCATATGAGACAGCGTTTGCATAAGAGCAAACTGCACGTCACCTGCAACTCACACACAGCCTTGCAGAGTGTTAAAAAGAACTGCAGCAAAAAGAAGCATTACACAAGTCGCGGATGTGTAAACTAGCACTCGGCCTAAAGCTCAGTACACTAAATCGCAATCTCTAACCTGTCCCTCACGAAAGTAGTCAGCAGAGCAGCGTTCTTTCCCTAACTGAGTTCACAGCACAGTGACGCTAAAATGGCGGTGACGCCTTTTATAGTGCATTCTGACATCATTTCAGCATCCAATCACAGCCATGCCATTAGTTAACATGACCGCAGCAGTACAGGATGTGCCCACACTTCTTAGGATTCCTCATTTGCTGACTAAAATCACATTGCCTCTCAAAGAATTATGGGAACTTCCGATTCCGGTATACGATATATGGAAAATATCGGAACTAAGTATCGGAATTCCGATACAGCGAATATCGGCCGATACCCGATACTTGCGGTATCGGAATGCTCAACACTAGTCCTGAATGTAGCTGGGAGTATTCTTTACCAGGGGTTTAAGAATACCCTCTACCCATCCAGATACCTGCTCAGTAAGGGTGTCCACACATGAAATAATCGGCCTCCCTGGATTCCCAGCTTTGTGGATTTTGGGAAGCATGTAGAATGTCCCTGTTCTTGGACTCTCTGGTATCAGGTCATCAGCTCTTATGGATTTGTCAGACAGACAAGATACCAACTTGCTTAAATCCTTGTAATAGTCCAGTGTAGGATCCGACTCCAATTTTCTGTAGTAGCGTGTGTGTTATGTTCTGCTACAAGGACTAAGGAAAGAAGGGAGATCTGTCCCTACGATAGAACTAAGCTGGATCCCTACAATGTAACGGGGAACCTGATTCTGCGATCAGACCCGCTAAAGTCCTCAGCTAGTCTGTACGAAGACCTATAGATGCGAGGAAGCGATCCCTACAAGAACTAGGGACTGGGAGAAAGATGGACACCTCCTAACAGAAGTTGTAGCAGTAAAAGACAAAAAAAACAACATAGAACATAGAGGTCCGAAGACCAATCAAAACTGACTGAGTAAGGTAACAAAGCACCTGGCTAGCTTAAGAGCAGAAATTACAATGAAGTCCAGCAAAGCCAGAAGGGTGGAGCAGGATTAAATAGGCAAAAAAGGTCATGTGACCAGCAAGATAGAAAAAAACCTAACAGGAGAGTTCTAACAGTACCCCCCCTTCTAAGAGGATCCTCCGGAACCCCTAGGCCCAGGCTTATCCGGAAACCTCTTGTGAAACGCTCTGACAAGTCTGGACTCAGAAACATCATCTGCCCTCACCCACGAGTTATCCTCGGGTCCGAACCCCTTCCAAGCGACGAGATACTGCAAACTCCCTCTATTCCGTCTAGAATTTAGGATGCGGGAAATTTCATATTCCCCGTCCTCCACCACTGGGGGAACAGTGGCAGAGGCGTCTCCATCCGACACATCAGCTCTTTTCAACAGAGAAACATGAAACACCGGATTAATCTTCCAGGAGGTAGGAACCTCCAACCTAACAGCCGATTGGTTAATAACCTGAAGCACATTAAAGGGTCCTACAAACTTGGGACCCAATTTTTTAGAAGGAATCCTCAACCGCAGATTCTTAGAGGACAACCAAACCATGTCACCAATAGCAAACAAAACCTCTTGCCATTTCCTATCAAAGTACCTTTTAGATTTTCTGTTAGCCTCCTGAAGATTAACACGCACATCCGTCCAAACTCTCCAAATCACCGGAAAAATTCTCCTCTTCAGGCACGGCCGATACCAATTTGGAGAATGACCCAAACGACGGATGTCTCCCAGCACAACAAAAAAAAGGCGAACAACCAGCAGAAGAGGATGTATGGTTGTTAAGAGCAAATTCAGCAAGTGGCAGAAACTCAGACCACCCCTCTTGATTGTCTGCCACAAAACAACGCAAGAACTTCTCAACATCCTAGTTTTTCCTTTCTGTCTGGCCATTAGACTCAGAATGATATCCGGATGAAAACGACAAATGAACCTTCAACCTGTCACAAAAGGCGCGCCAAAAATGAGCCACGAACTGAGGTCCCCTATCAGAAACAATGTCAGTAGGAACGCCATGTAGTCTGATAATTTCCTTGACAAAGGCCTTAGCGAGAGTCTTAGCGCAGGGCAGTTTGATGAAAGGAACCAAGTGACACATCTTGCTAAAACGGTCCACGACCACCCAGATGACAGTGAAACCCTCAGAGGGGGAAGGTCAGTAATAAAGTCCATAGCCAAATGTGTCCAAGGAGCACTAGGAACCTCCATAGGGCAAAGCAACCCCGCAGCAAGAGTATGTGAAGACTTAGATCTAGCACACACAGTGCATTGACGCACCCACTTAATGACTTCCTACTGCCATCCAGGTCACCAAAAACTGCGACCCACAAGTCTCTTGGTCTCAGAGATTCCAGGATGACCTGCCAACTGAAACTCATGACACTCAACAAACAAATCTCTCCTAAAGGTCCCAGGCACAAACAACCTCCCATGGGGAGTGTTAGATGGGGCATTCTCCTGTGCTTTAAGAATCTCATCTTCCAACACAGAGTCCAAAGCAGCAATCACAACCCCTTCTTGTAAAATGTTCTCCTCCTCCTCAGCACCGACCATGGGAGAAAAGCTGCGAGACAAAGCATCAGCTTTAACATTCTTAGTACCTGGGATGTAAGTAACGGAAAAATTAAACCGCGAGAAAAACAGTGCCCACCTAGCCTGATGGGCATTCAAGCGTTTGGCAGCATCAAGATAGACCAGATTTTTATGATCAGTGAAAACCTGAACGGGAAATTCAGCACCTTCCAAGAGATGACGCCAGTGTTCAAATGCGAGTTTAATAGCCAACAATTCCCTATTACCAATATCGTAATTCAGTTCAGTCTCAGAAAATTTTTTTGAAAAAAAGGCACAGGGATGTACTCCATCCCTGTTTTCCTGAGACAACACCGCGCCAACCCCAACAGAAGAAGCATCAACCTCAACCAAAAACGGTTTAGTCACATCAGGCTGCATAAGGATGGGAGCAGAGCTGAACCTCTCCTTTAGAAACACAAAAGCTTCAATGGCCTCAGTAGTCCACTGAACCGCATTAGCACCTTTCCTGGTGAGATCGGTCAGTGGTTTGACAATAATAGAAACATTTTTAGTGAATTTTCTTTAATAATTGGCGAAACCCAAAAACCTCTGTATCGATTTCAAACCAATAGGCCTAGGCCATTCCTGCACAGCTTGAACTTTCACCGGGTCCATCTCAAAACCTTCGCTGGAGATAATGTAGCCCAAAAAAATTATTTTCTGTACAGCTAACACATTTCTCTAGCTTAGCAAAAAGCGAATTGTCACTTAATAACTGTAATACCTCACGTACGCTCCGCCAATGAGACTCCAGATGCGGCGAATAAATCAAAATGTCATCCAAATACACAACCACATTTTTGCCGATCAAAGGTCTAAGGATGTCATTAATAAGATTCTGAAAAAATGCAAGAGCATTGGTAAGACCAAAAGGCATAACCATATTCTCAAAATGACCCACAGGAGTGTAAAAAGCAGTCTTCCATTCGTCACCCTCCTTCATGCGCAACAAATTGTATGCCCCCCGAAGATCAATTTTAGAGAACCACTTGGCCCCCACTAACTGGTTAAACAAATCAGGAATCAATGGCAGTGGGTAAGGATTGCGTACCGTAATTTTATTAATCTCACGAATGTGAAGACAAGGACATAAACCGCCTTTTTTTTTTAACAAAAAAAAATCCAACAGCCACAGGAAACTTGGAAGGCCTAATGTGACCGGCGGCCAAGCTTGTCTGTATGTATTCCTCCAAAGCCTTTCTCTCAGGAATAGTAAGATTAAATAAATGACTTTTAGGAAGAGTCGCTCCAGGGACAAATTCAATGGTACAATCATAGTCTCTATGGGGAGGCAAAATCTGCGATTCCTTCTCAGAAAAAACTTTCCAAAAATCCTGAATAGGTACAGGTAATTCCCCTTTATCCACAGCAGGAATACGCCCGTTACAACACTTGTCATAACACTTAGGGCTCCAGGACTTAATTTCATTGGTAGACCAATCCAGTACAGGATTGTGCAATTTTAACCAGAGTAACCCCAAAACCACCGGAGAAGGCAAATTATTTAATACTACCAAATCCAAATTCTCTTGGTGAACACCATTAATAGTGAGGGGAAATTCACAGACCTTGTGAGTAACATTCTTCAAGGGAGAGCCATCAACAGAAACCACGGCAATAGGGGATGACAAAAATTTGGGTTTTAATTTACGTTTTTCCAAGAATCCCCATCAATCACATTCAGAGTAGAACCACAATCGACAAATACCCGAAATTCCATTAATTCTTCCTGAGCAGCAGTAGTGGCAGAAAGAAAGACGCCCTTAGTGTTTAAACAGGCTATACGGGCGGAACTGACCTTTTTTTTTCTTTGTTCATACGAAGCACACAGTTCTTAATGAAATGGTCAGATTTGCCGCAATAAAAGCACAAACCTTCAGAAAACCTGTGGTCTTTTTCCTGAGAGCGAGGTGCCATCGCTCCAATCTCCATCGGCTCTCCAATGTCAGTACAGACCCTCTCAAGACTTGGAGCTGACATGGCAGAGGATTTACTCTCATTAACCCTTGCATGCAGTCTCCTATCTACCCGTATAGCTAATTGCATAGCCTCCTGCAAGTTACCAGGTGTGGGATAAGCAATCAGCAAATATTTAACCCTTTCACCTAGCCCTGCAAGAAACAAACTTTTCAAAGCTGAATCATTCCACCCCACCTGAGTAGACCACCGACGGAAGTGAGCACAATATTTTTCCACATTACCTGATCCCTGCCTCAAACGTCTCAATTCTGTCTCAGCTGATGAGACACGATCAGGATCATCATACAATAACCCCAAAGCAGAAAAAAAACTATCCACTGATCTAAAGCATGGATCACTAGGTTGTAGAGAAAAGGCCCACTCCTGAGGTTATTTGCGCAAAAGTGACATTATGAACCCTATGCGCTGTGATTCATCACCAGAGGATCTGGGTCTCAAACGAAAATACAACAAGCAAGCGTTTTTAAAAGAAAAAAAATCTTGTTGTTCACCAAAAAATAAATCAGGCAAACGTACCTTTGACTCCACAAAATGTGCTCCAGAACAGCTACTCACGTGTTGCTGGAACTCGACCACCTCCAGAGAGAGTCCCAGCAGGCGTTGAGCCAAGTCCTGAACCAACAACATGATAGAAACTGGAAATCTTTCCTTAGAGATATATTTGGGCTGGACTTACTGTTATGTTCTGCTACAAGCACTAAGGAAAGAAGGGAGATCTGTCCCTACGATAGAACTAAGCTGGATCCCTACGATGTAACGGGGAACCTGATCCTGCGATCAGACCCGCTAAAGTCCTCAGCTAGTCTGTACGAAGACCTATAGATGCGAGGAAGGGATCCCTACAAGAACTAGGGACTAGGAGAAAGATGGACACCTCCTAACAGAAGTTGTAGCAGTAAAAGACAAAAAAAACAACATAGAACATAGAGGTCCGAAGACCAGGCAAAACTGACTGAGTAAGTTAACAAAGCACCTGGATAGCCTAAGAGTAGAAATTACAATGAAGTCCAGCAAAGTCAGAAGGGCGGAGCAGGATTAAATAGGCAAAATAGGTCATGTGACCAGCAAGATAGAAAAAACCTAACAGGAGAGTTCTAACAGTGTGTCCAAGAGTTGTCTGTTTGCTTCCTTCATATAGTCTGATGTGTTCATCATGACTATTGCACCTCCCTTGTCAGCAGGCTTAATGATGATTTATTTGTTGGTTTTCAGAGACCGTATGGCCTTTCTCTCCTGGGCACTGATGTTGGATGCTTGACTCCTGTTGGTGTCTATGATGGTGGATTTTATCAAATGTCTGAATGAGTCTATATATTTATCCAAATGAGGGTTGCGTCCAGGTGGAGGTGTCCAGTCTGACCTCTTCTTGGTTGTTGGGATCCCTTTTACTTCAGTCCGAGTGTTTTCTGAATCTTCTGTATCATTGAAGTATTCCCTCAGTCTCCTGAAAAAATGTTCCATATCACTGCAGAGTTCAGTTTTATCCAGGGCCTTAGTAGGACAAAATGAGAGTCCTCTAGAAAGCACGGCCAGCTCCACCTTGTTGGGTTTGTAATCTGAGAGATTGATGACACAGTTAGATGCTTTTGTGTCTGGAATGGAGTGGTTGTCAGAGTTGTCAAGTCTTGGTTTTGTTTTGTATCTGTATGTATAGAGTCCTGAATTGAGGCGCAATCTGTGTAGTTTCTTTTCCTTGTTATGAATCAGAAAGGTCCGTAGTTTGTTGTAGTATTGTTGTAATTTTTGCTCTATTTAGTATAATAATTTGTTTGCTCAAGAAAGATAAAGTACAAATGCCAGGAGGTTAGAGCAAAACATCAAAATATTACAATAGCTCACAATTAGAGTTGAGCGAAACAGGTCGGCCAGATTCATAAGTCACCGACTTTTCCCAAAGTCGGGTTTCGAAGACCGAAACCCGACCATAGCGTGAGGTCGGCCATGCAGTCAGCAAAACGAGCGCCAAAGTCGGATTTCCCAGAATGCTTACAGGTGCCTTTTTTTCAGCCAATGAGCAAGGATGTACACTGTGGGCAACGAGATGACATGTGCAGCATCCACCACCATCGTAGAGAAGGGAATTGCAGTGATTGGCTCGCTTTGTGGGGCGTCATAGTGTCTATAAAAGCCCTGACCGCCGACCTCCATTTTACTTCAGCCGATCTTAACAGAAGGGAGAGGTTGCTGTTTATCAGTAGGGAGAGAATTAGGGCTGGAAAGAGAAGTTCTTATGTGCTTGTGATGATAGCAATTGTGCTGTACAGTTAGTGCGCAGTGACGGGAGGATTTTCTTGTGTGCAGCAGCTCTGGTTATTAGGCTGCCTGATAGCTGAGTTGCTGTGTGTGCACTGCTGTGCAGACTGCTTTTTACACAGCACTAATACTTTTATTCTTTTTTTCTGCACAGTTACAGAGCGTTAATTTTTTCCCACACCATATAGAGTTGTACGCTCCTCACACACTACCATGTACCGGCTGGTATCACGGACAAATACATGCTGACTATCTGTATATGGCTCCGGAAAAAAAAACACAGAGATTTAAATTTTCCCCTACACTGTATACAGCTGTAAGCTTCTGATACAGTACCGTATTTCTGCTTTTTTTATTACTGTCAAATCCATACTGAGAGCTCATCTGTGTGTGACTCCGGAAATAAATACGGAGATTTAAATTTTCCCCTACACCGTATATAGTACAGCTGTACGCTTCTGATACAGTACCGTATTACTGCTGTTTGTATTATGGTCTAATACATACTGAGTGAGCGTCTGTGTGTGACTCTGGAAATATATACAGAGATTTAAATTTTTCCCTACACCATATACATCTGTACGCTTCTGATACAGTACAGTTTTTCTGCTGTTTGTGTTACGGTCAAATCCATACTGAGAGAGCGTCTGTGTGTGACTCCGGAAATATATACGGAGATTTAAATTTTTCCCTACACCGTATACAGCTGTACGCTTCTGATACAGTACCGTTTTTCTGCTGTTTGTATTACGGTCCAATCCATACTGAGAGAGCGTCTGTGTGTGACTCCGGAAATATATACGGAGATTTAAATTTTTCCCTACATCGTATACAGCTGTACGCTTCTGATACAGTACCGTCTTTCTGCTGTTTGTATTACGGTCAAATCCTTACTGAGTGAGCATCTGTGTGTGACTCCGGAAATATGGATGGAGATTTAAATTTTCCCCTACACCGTATACAGCTGTACGCTTCTGATACAGTACCGTATTTCTGCTGTTTGTATTACGGTCAAATCCATACTGAGAGAGCGTCTGTGTGTGACTCCGGAAATAAATACGGAGATTTAAATTTTCCCCTACACCGTATACAGCTGTACGCTTCTGATACAGTGCCGTATTACTGCTGTTTGTATTATGGTCTAATACATACTGAGTGAGCATCTGTGTGTGACTCTGGAAATATATACAGAGATTTAAATTTTTCCCTACACCATATACATCTGTACGCTTCTGATACAGTACAGTTTTTCTACTGTTTGTGTTACGGTCAAATCCATACTGAGAGAGCGTCTGTGTGTGACTCCGGAAATATATACGGAGATTTAAATTTTTCCCTACACCGTATACAGCTGTACGCTTCTGATACAGTACCGTATTACTGCTGTTTGTATTATGGTCTAATACATACTGAGTGAGCGTCTGTGTGTGACTCTGGAAATATATACAGAGATTTAAATTTTTCCCTACACCATATACATCTGTACGCTTCTGATACAGTACAGTTTTTCTGCTGTTTGTGTTACGGTCAAATCCATACTGAGAGAGCGTCTGTGTGTGACTCCGGAAATATATACAGAGATTTAAATTTTTCCCTACATCGTATACAGCTGTACTCTTCTGATACAGTACCATCTTCCTGCTGTTTGTATTACGGTCAAATCCTTAATGAGTGAGCATCTGTGTGTGACTCCGGAAATATGGATGGAGATTTAAATTTTCCCCTAAACCGTATACAGCTGTACGCTTCTGATACAGTACCGTATTTCTGCTGTTTGTATTACGGTCAAATCCATACTGAGAGAGCGTCTGTGTGTGACTCCGGAAATAAATACGGAGATTTAAATTTTCCACTACACCGTATACAGCTGTACGCTTCTGATACAGTACCGTATTACTGCTGTTTGTATTATGGTCTAATACATACTGAGTGAGCATCTGTGTGTGACTCTGGAAATATATACAGAGATTTAAATTTTTCCCTACACCATATACATCTGTACGCTTCTGATACAGTACCGTTTTTCTGCTGTTTGTGTTACGGTCAAATCCATACTGAGAGAGCGTCTGTGTGTGACTCCGGAAATATATACGGAGATTTAAATTTTTCCCTACACCGTATACAGCTGTACGCTTCTGATACAGTACCGTTTTTCTGCTGTTTGTATTACGGTCCAATCCATACTGAGAGAGCGGCTGTGTGTGACTCCGGAAATATATACGGAGATTTAAATTTTTCCCTACACCGTATACAGCTGTAAGCTTCTGATACAGTACCGTATTTCTGCTGTTTGTATTGCGGTCCAATCCATACTGAAAGAGCGTCTATGTGTGACTCCGGAAATATATACAGAGATTTAAATTTTCCTCTACACTGTAGACAGCTGTACGCTTCTGATACAGTACTGTATTTCTGCTATTTGTATTACGGTCAAATCCTTACTGAGTGAGCATCTGTGTGTGACTCCGGAAATATGGATGGAGATTTAAATTTTCCCCTACACCGTATACAGCTGTACGCTTCTGATACAGTACCGTATTTCTGCTGTTTGTATTACGGTCAAATCCATACTGAGAGAGCATCTGTGTGTGACTCCGGAAATAAATACGGAGATTTAAATTTTCCCCTACACCGTATACAGCTGTACGCTTCTAATACAGTGCTGTTTTCCTGCTGTGTGTATTACGGTCCAATCCATTCTGAGAGAGCGTCTGTGTGTGACTCCGGAAATATATACAGCAATTTAAATTTTTCCCTACACCGTATACAGCTGTATGCTTCTGATACAGTGCCGTATATCTGCTGTTTATATTACGGTCAAATCCATACTGAGTGAGCGTCTGTGTGTGACTCCAGAAATATATACGGAGATTTAAATTTTTCCCTACACCATATACAGCTGTACGCTTCTCATACAGTACCATATATCTGCTGGTATTTTTGGTACATGTTCCCAAACATGAGGAAGTATGGTGGAAGAGGCCGCGGATGTGGGCAGGGGGTGACAGCTGGTACTGATGGTGGTGGTGGTGCATCTGCTGGTAGTGCCAAAAGCACAATAGCACCTAAGGCAGGAGGTGTTGAGCCTCTGGTTCCAGAAGGCCTGGAAGGCTCCCTTTTCTGGGAGTAGGTAAAACGCTTTTAAAGCCAGATCATCAGGAACAGGTTTTGGCTTACATTGAAGAAACAGCCTCCAGCTCTATCGCCTCCTCTTATGAAGTTTCAAAAACTGCAAGCACTGAGTGGTCAGTGCAAGCTCCTTGTCAGGAACAACACCTTTCCTTGTGTCCTTCACCCCCACCAAAAGTGAAGGATGCGGCAGGCCACACTTCAGATTACTCCCTGGAGCTCTTTTCACATACCATGCCTAACTTATCAAGTGAAATCCTGAATTCCCCAGTCCAAGATGAATATGACATGGAGTGCACTGATGCACAGCCACTGCTATATGATTCTGCTGGTACATTCACCCAGAGCACTACATTGCCCTCGCAGTCTACTGAGCCAGATTCTGACCCTGATGAAACTCAGGTGCCCCTTCCCACATACTATACCACCTTACATGGTGACACAGAGGAAGGTGCAGATGAAATTGAAGAGGAGGTGATGGATGACCCAGTTGTTGACCCTTATTGGCATTCATTGGGGGAAGAGGGTGCGGCTGGCAATAGCTCAGAAGAGGAGGAGGATTCGCAGCAGGCATCGACATCACAGCTGCGGTTATCTGGCAGGCCCGTAGCAGTCCAAAAACGTGTTAAAAAAACAAAAAGGGTTGCAGGACAGCTTGGCCAGATGGTCAAATTAGCACAGCGTGCAAGCCCTGAAAAGTATTCCCATAGTAGGAAGAGTGCAGTGTAGCACTTTTTTGACCAAAATCCTATTGATGAGGCAAAGGTTATCTGTAAGAAGTGCGGAAGGACCTTTAGCCGAGGGAAAAATCTCCAAAATTTGAATACCAGTTGCATTCTTAGACATGTAAACACCATGCACTTGCAAGCGTGGATCGACTACAAAACCTCAGGTAGCACACGTTCACCGGCTCCGACTGAAGGTAGCCAGCAACGCTACATTTCTTCCCCACTGTAAGACCACCGGTTAGCACACCACCAGCAAGAAATATTGAGGTGTTGTCGCAAGGTCAAAGCAGTCAGGGAATCATAATGTTTTCCCAATGAAAAACTGCATCTAGACCATCATCACCACCACCACCACCACCATCTCCATCACCAACCCCCCTCAGTCCGCCATGTCCACTGCTAGTTCCACCATATGCAGCTCTCAAGTCCAGCTCACCCTAGCAGAGACTCTGAGTAGGACAAGAAAGTACTCATCCTCTCATCCGCGTACACTGGCTTTGAACGCCTACATTGCCAAACTGATCTCATTTGAGATGATGCACTTCCGTTTGGTTGAAAGCGCAGCGTTCTTAGAGCTCATGACCTACGCTGTCCCACGCTATGACCTACGCAGTTGGCACTTCTTTTCTACAAAAGCCATCCCTGCCCTCCACCTGCATGTGAAAGACCACATTGTCCATGCACTCAAACAATCAGTGAGTGGAAGGGTGCACCTCATAACAGATGCATGGGCCAGCAGGCATGGCCAGAGCTGTTACGTGTCCATCACTGCGCACTGGGTGAATGTGGTGGATGCAGGGTCTACATGGTACAGCGGCGGTGGGACAGTGCTGCCTAGCCCATGGTATAGGCAACAGTTGGCTGTAGGCGTTCAACCCTCCTCCTCCAGAAGCGAAAGCTTGTCGACAGAGCGCAGTCGCACGAGCACTTCATCCGCAGCTGCCAGTGTTGCACACGAGGTGTCCCACTATCGAACAGCGAGTGGTAAGCGTCAGCAGGCTGTTTTAAAGATGATGTCTTTGGGCGACAACAGACACACCGCAAAGGTACTGCCAACTACTTGTAGCGAGAAACTCAATCATGGCTGGGCAGTCTACATCTTGAGCCAGGCAAGGTAGTCAGTGATAACGGACGTAATTTTGTGGCGGCTGTTATGATTTGGTAGCTGACGAGAGCAGGCAAAAACGGCAATACACCAGAGAGGTTGGAATCTACTGGATTGCAGTACCCTGACTTACCACCACAACTAAAGGCAGCCGTGGAGCGTTCCTACGTTGGTCCTAGACGCCTCGTCACAGCCTGATAGGTTAACTACACCTAAAGATAGAAAGAGGAAAGCTATCTGCCCTGGAGCAGATCCCCAAAGAACATAGGAAGCCCCCAAACATGTAATGGCGGTTAGACAAGAGGAAATACAGACACAGACAGAAAATAGTATGAGCAAACGCTGGGGCCCAATCTGCCTAGAAAGAAAAAGGATAGGAAGGACACTTAATGCAATCCAAAAAAACCCTAAAAAATACCAACTCTACTAATTGCAAAAACACCTGAGATCACACGACCTCTACCACCTAAATTAGTTCTCTGGTGTAACAAAACTAAGCCGCAGCCACTGAAAAAACTGGAAAAGGCAAATGAACAAATAACAGTGGCTCAGATGAACTGAGAGGAGCACAAGCCCCCGGAAAGGGGACCTGGCTGACCTCCACAGAAGTACAGGGAACAATGCAAAAAGCAAGCACAGAAATAAAAACAGAAAATATCTTATCTGAGAGCAGGAGAAGAGGCAAGACTCAGCAAGCTTCCAAGTGAACCAGGAACCACAGTTGAGACAAGAACAATTGATCACCGGCAACCCTGATGGGAGGGAACCTCCCTTATATAAGACCAGTCTGTAACACCTGATTGCCAATCTTCATTGAATAGTTCAGTACTGTTTGTAACCACCAGAGGGAGCTTCTGCTCAGAATTCATTTCTAACACATTCACAACAGTACCCCCCCTTGAGGAGGGGTCACCGAACCCTCATTTGGGCAACCAGGTCGGTCAGGATGAGCTCTGTGATACGCACAGATCAGTCTCCTAGCATGGATGTCCGAAGCAAACACCCAAGAATTGTCCTCCTGACCATAACCTCTCCACTTAACCAAATACTGGAGTTTCCATCTAGAAAAACGAGAATCAAATATTTTCTCAACCACATACTCCAGATTGCCCTCAACCAAAACAGGGTCAGGAGGCGCAGCCATAGGAACCACTGGCTCGACAAACCTCTTCAATAAGGACTTGTGGAACACGTTATGGATCTTAAATGTCCCTGGAAGAAGTAAACGAAAGGAAACAGGATTAAGAATCTCCATGATCTTATAAGGTCCAATGAACCTAGGCTTAAACTTAGGAGATGCAACTCTCATAGGGATATTTCTTGAGGACAACCAGACCAAGTCCCCCACTTCAAACCGAGGATCATCAGTCCTATGCCGGTTGGCAAACCGCTGGGCCCTCTCCTGAGAGAGGGACAACCTCTCCACTACCTGGTCCCAAATCTGCTGCATACGCTCCACAACAGAGTCAACACCTGGACAGACAGAAGACTCCGTCTGTCCCGAAGAAAATCGAGGGTGAAACCCAAAATTACAGAAAAATGGAGACATCAAAGTGGCAGAGCTAGCCCTATTATTAAGAGCAAATCAGCCAAAGGCAAAAAAGAGACCCAATAATCCTGATCAGCAGACACAAAGCATCTCAGATAAGTCTCCAATGTCTGGTTTGTTCTCTCAGTTTGTCCATTGGTCTGAGGATGAAAAGCCGAGGAGAAAGACAATTGAACATCAAGTTTAGAACAAAAAGTCCTCCAAAATCTGGAAACAAACTGGACTCCTCTGTTAGACACAATGTTCTCAGGAATGCCGTGTAACCGAACCACGTGCTGAAGGAACAAAGGCACCAATTCGGAGGAGGAAGGCAACTTAGGTAATGGCACAAGATGAATCATTTTGGAAACCCTATCACAAATCACCCAGATAACGGTCATTCTCTGAGAAACAGGGAGGTCGGAAATTAAATCCATAGAGATATGGGTCCATGGTCTCTTGGGCACAGGCAATGGCATCAACAAACCACTAGAGCGAGAGCAAGGCTTGGAGCGAGAGCAAGTCCCGCAGGACTGCACAAATTCCCTGACGTCACGAGACAAAGTAGGCCACCAAAAGGACTGACTAACCAAGTCTCTGGTACCAAAAATTCCGGGATCACCGGCCAACGCGGAACAATGAATCTCAGACATCACACTCTTTTTCCACCGGTCTGGGACAAACAATTTCCCAATAGGGCAGCACTCGGGTTTATCCTCCTGACACCCTTCCAGAGCCAGTCTCAAATTGGGCGAGATGGCGGAAAGAGCTACACCCTCTTTCAAAATAACAGCAGGATCAGATAACTCAGGAGAGTCCGCAAGGAAACTCCTCGAGAGGGCATCCGCCTTAACATTCTTAGTGCCAGGAAGAAAGGAAACCACAAAATTAAAACGTGTGAAAAACAAGGCCCACCTGGCCTGTCTAGGATTAAGTCGCTTGGCTGATTCCAGATAAACCAGATTCTTATGGTCCGTGAGGACCACCACCTGATGTTTGGCTCCCTCCAGCCAATGTCTCCACTCTTCAAAAGCCCACTTCATGGCCAATAACTCCCGATTACCCACGTCATAATTACGTTCAGTTGGAGAAAATTTTCGAGAGAAAAAGGCACAAGGGTTACTCTTAGAGGTCTCTGGATCTCTTTGGGACAAAACGGCACCTGCCCCAATTTCAGAGGCATCAACTTCCACCTGAAATGGCAGAGAAACATCAGGCTGCCGTAGAACAGGAGCAAGAGTGAATCTCCGCTTAAGTTCCTGAAACGCAGAGACTGCCTCAGGAGGCCAATTCACCACATCAGAACCCTTTTTGGTCAAATCAGTCAATGGTTTAACAATAACAGAGAAATTACCAATAAATTTACAATAAAAATTGGCAAAACCCAAGAATCTCTGAAGAGCCTTTAATGAAGTAGGTTGGACCCAATCAAAGATGGCCTGAACCTTGACCGGGTCCATTTCAATAACAGATGGGGACAAAATGAATCCCAGAAATGAGATCCTCTGTACACCAAAAAGACACTTTGATCCCTTCACATACAGAGCATTCTCTCTCAAAATCTGGAACACAGTCCGTACATGTTTCACATGAGAGTCCCAGTCATTGGAAAAAATCAAGATATCATCCAAATAAACAATCAGAAATTTATCCACAAAATCCCGGAAAATGTCATTCATGAAGGACTGGAAGATGGAAGGAGCATTAGTGAGCCCAAAGGGCATCACTAGGTACTCAAAATGCCCTTCTGGGGTATTAAACGCCGTCTTCCATTTATCCCCGGGCTTAATGCGAATAAGGTTATACGCCCCCCTGAGGTCAAGCTTGGTAAACCAAGTAGCACTTTTCACCCTGGAAAACAGGTCAGAAATCAAGGGTAACGGATATTGATATTTCACAGTGATATTGTTCAAGAGACGATAATCAAGACACGGCCTTAATGAACCATCCTTTTTGGCCACAAAGAAAAAACCGGCACCCAAGGGTGAAGAGGATGGTCTGATATGACCCTTCTCCAATGACTCCTTGATATAAGACCGCATAGCGTCATGTTCAGGTACAGACAAGTTAAAAAGGCGACCTTTAGGGAATTTACTACCAGGCACTAATTCAATAGCACAGTCATAGCTCCTATGGGGGGGCAAGGATGCAGATTTACTTTCGCTAAACACATCAGAAAAATCAGTCAAAAAGTCAGGAACATACTGAGCCTGGGGAGAGGCAGAAAAAACAGGAGTGTTGGCATTAACACATTGGCAGCCCCAACTGGTTACAGACACAGATTTCCAATCCAAAACAGGATTATGAGACTGTAACCAAGGGAAACCTAGTACAATAATGTCATGCAGATTATGCAGCACCAAAAATTTGCAACTCTCCTGATGATCAGGTTCAACCCTCATTATCACCTGAGTAGAGAACTGGGGTTTATTCTCAGCCAAAGAGGTAGAATCAATCCCCAATAGGGGAATAGACTTCCGTAGGGGTATCAAGGGAAACCCACAACGTTTAGCAAAATCAAAATCCATCAGGTTAATAGCTGCTCCCGAATCAACAAAAGTCTGAGCAGAAAATGTGGACAGGGAGCAAATCAGGGTAACAGTCAACAGAAATTTAGTCTGAACACTACCCAAGACAACTGAGCGTGTAAAACGACTTCCCCGCTTAGGGCAGACTGAAATAGCATGAGAGGCGTCACCACAGTAGAAACATAACCCATTGCGTTTTCGAAACTCATGACGCTGTGCCCAGAAGCCACTCTATCACACTGCATGGGTTCAGAAGCTGGTTCACAAGGCAACACTATTCCACGCATACCTCTACGCTTACGCAAACGTCTGTCAATTTGAATCGCTAATGATATAGAATCATTGAGACCAGAGGGAGCAGGGAAACCCACCATAACATCTTTTACATTCTCTGACAGACCCTTCCGAAAAAGGGCTGCCAAAGCATCGTCATTCCATTTGGTCAGGACTGCCCACTTTTGGAATTTCTGACAGTACAACTCAGCGTCCTCAAGCCCCTGATTTAATGCCAACAAGGTTTTTTCAGCGTGATCAGTGACATTAGGTTCATCGTACAATAACCCCAGAGCCAGAAAAAATGCATCAACATTACACAAAACAGGGTCCCCAGGTGTCAGGGAAAAAGCCCAATCCTGAGGATCGACGTGCAGGAGAGAGATGACAATTTGAACCTGCTGTTCTGCGTTCCCTGAGGACTTAGGTTTTAAGGCAAAAAACAACTTACAGTTATTTTTGAAATTCAGAAATTTAGCTTGATCCCCCAAAAATAAATCTGGCATGGGGATCCTAGGTTCCACAACCGGCAACCCTGCAAGATAGGTAGCAATACTCCGAACTAAAGTGGCAAGCTGATCCACACGGCCAGACAACTGTGCAAACTCCATTGAGAGAAAAAAAAAATCCTCCTCAGCACCCAGAGAAAAAGAGGGAAAAAATGCAACAAACAGAGGTAAAAAAAAAAAAATTCTGACAACTTCCCTTTTTCTTTTTTTTTTACTATTTTACTATTTTTCCCTTCTGTTGAGTACCATATAATTTTCAGTTTGGCCGGTGATACTGTTATGATTTGGTAGCTGAGGAGAGCAGGCAAAAACGGCAATACACCAGAGAGGTTGGAATCTACTGGATTGCAGTACCCTGACTAACCACCACAACTAAAGGCAGCCGTGGAGCGTTCCTACGTTGGTCCTAGATGCCTCGTCACAGCCTGAGAGGTTAACTACACCTAAAGATAGAAAGAGGAAAGCTATCTACCCCGGAGCAGATCCCCAAAGAACATAGGAAGCCCCCAAACATGTAATGGCGGTTAAACAAGAGGAAATACAGACACAGACAGAAAATAGTATGAGCAAACGCTGGGGCCCAATCTGCCTAGAAAGAAAAAGGATAGGAAGGACACTTACTGCAATCCAAAAAACCCTAAAAAATACCAACTCTACTAATTGCAAAAACACTGAGATCACACGACCTCTACCACCTAAATTAGTTCTCTGGTGTAACAAAACTAAGCCGCAGCCACTGAAAAAACTGGAAAAGGCAAATGAACAAATAACAGTGGCTCAGATAAACTGAGAGGAGCACAAGCCCAGAGGGGATCTGGCTGAACTCCACAGAAGTGCAGGGAACAATGTAAAAAGCAAGCACAAAAATAAAAACAGAAAATATCTTATCTGAGACCAGAAGAAGAGGCAAGACTCAGCAAGCTTCCAAGTGAACCAGGAACCACAGTTGAGATAAGAACAATTGATCACCGGAAACCATGATGGGAGGGAACCTCCCTTATATAAGACCAGTCTGTAACTCCTGATTGCCAATCCTCATTGAATAGTTCAGTACTGTTTGAAAGCACCAGAGGGAGCTTCTGCTCAGAATTCATTTCTAACACATTCACAACAGGCGGCCATAGCCCTGGCTAAACTCAGACACATACCTTGCCTGGCTCACACCTTGAACCTGGTGGTGCAGTGCTTCATAAAATAATTATCCGGAGTTACCAGCCCTGCTCCATAAGGTGCGAAGACTGTGCTCGCACATCCATCGCTCGCCCGTAGACTCCAGTCGTATGCAGAGGCTGCAGCGATCGCTCCACCTCCCCAAGCACTGCCTAATCATAGACGTTGCAACAAGGTGGAACTCCACCATGCACATGGTTGAGAGGCTGTGCGAACAGAGGCAGGCTGTAATGCATTTGTTGGGGGATACACGGGCATGCAGTTTGAGGGCAAACAACGAGTTGTCGGGTGTGCAGTGGTCAAAGCTGAAAGACCTCTGTAAAGTCCTTCAGTGTTTTGAGGAATGCACATGGCTGGTAAGCGCAGACGACACCATCATAAGCATGAGCATCCCACTTATGCGTCTGCTCATGCAAACTTTGATGCACATTAAGGATCGGGGGCTGGCAGCGGAGGAGGAAGAGGAGAGAAGCCTTGATGACAGTCAGCCATTGTCTGCTCAGGGAACTGTCCTGGACGAGGTGGAGGAAGAAGAGGAGGAGGTGGATGAGGGGGATGAATATTTTGGAGAGGAGGATGCTTCTCAGGTGGGCAAGAGAAAACGTTGGCTTGCCAAGGTCGGTACAGGATTTATGCATGACTGGAGGGATGTGGATTTGGCAGAAAGTGCTCCTCCACCCACCTCTGACAGTACATCATTGACACCTGGAACATTGGCCCACATGTGTGATTATGTCTTGCGGATCCTAAAAAGGGACCCCCGCATTGCCAAAATTATGAAGGATTACAACTACTGGTTGGCCAGCATCCTAGGTCCATACTATAAAGGCAAATTACAGAACATCATGCCACAAGAGAACCTAGAACTAATATTGGCGAACAAACAAGCAACTCTGGTAAACCGTTTGTTAAAGGCATTCCCAGCACACAGCAGCGGTGCAGGTTCTACCACGAGCCGTACTGGGCAACATGGAAGAGGTGCTCGTGGTGCACACAGCCGAAGTGGCATTGGAGACAGGGGTTTCATGACCATGTTGGGGACTGATTTCTTCGTTACTGCTCACACGACTGTTAATACTGAATCGACTGCAACAGACAGGAGACAGCAGTTGTTAACTATGGTTCAAAATTACCTCTCCTACCCTATCGATGTTCTCCCTCACAGTTCATTCCCTTTGACTACTGGGCCTGTAAACTGGACACCTGGCCTGAATTGGCACAATATGCCTTACAGGAGCTCGCTTGCCTTGCTGGTAGTGTGCTATCAGAAAGAGTCTTCAGTGCTGCTGGATCAATCCTGACAGAAAGAAGGACCCGGCTGTCGACCCAAAATGTTCGTGATCTCACCTTCATTAAAATGAACCATGCCTGGGTTTCAAAGGATTTTGTTCCACCTTCCCCTGATGACACATAGGTTGCCAGCAAAATGGCTCGCTTTGTCCTCCTCTTCCTCCGACTTCTCCAATTCCTCCATTTGCAGCTGCTGAACGTCCAGCCTACACCTCAACATATGCCAGCTTTTCCACCTCTCTAACTGGGCTGTACCCCCCACCTGGCACACCCGGGCAACCGCCGGGCCCTGAGCAGGTGTGGGGCCCACTCGCCATCGGAGACAACGGCTTACTATGTGGGGCCCTGTGCCAGTGCCGGCACCCATGATTGGGCCCCCTTTGCTTGCTCAGGGCCCCAGCACTTGCAATACTTACTTCTCCCTGCTCCGCCGCTGTGATGTCTTCCGCGTTTTTTGACAGTGACATTCAGGTCAGAGAGCGCGATGACGTCACGTCTGTGCACCCTCTGCCTGAACAGTCACAATGCAGAGAGCTGGAAGATGGTGACGCTGAGGAGTCCAGAGTAGAGCAGTGCCCAGCTAAGAGAGGTATTTCATTTTTTTAATGTTTGGAGCAATATATGGGGAGCATTATACACTGGAGAATTATATGTGGGGCCCATCATACACTTGAGCATCATAGATAGGGCCCATTATACACTGGAGCATTATATATGTGGTCCATCATACACTGGAGCATTATAAATGGGGCCCATCATACACTGGACCATCATATATGGGGCCCATTATATATGGTGCATCATATGGGGCACATTATATATGGAGCATCACATGGAGCCCATTATATATGGAGCATTTATATATGGGGACCATTATATTTGGAGCATTATATGGGGCTCATCATACAATGGAGCATCATATATGGAGCCCATGATATACTAGAGCATCATATGGGGTTTATTATTTATGGGGCATCACATGGAGCCCATTATATATGGAGCATTATATATGGGGACCATTATATTTGGAGCATTATATGGGGCTCATCATACACTGGAGCATCATATATGGGGCCCATTATATACTAGAGCATCATATGGGATTCATTATTTATGGGGCATCACATGGAGCCCATTACATATGGAGCATTATATATGGGGACCATTATATTTCGAGCATTATATGGGGCTCATCATACACTGGAGCTTCATGTATGGGGCCCATCATATACTAGAGCATCGTATGGGGTTCATTATTTATGGAGCATCACATGGAGCCCATTATATATGGAGCATTATATATGGGGACTATTATATTTGGAGCATTATATGGGGCTCATCATACACTGGAGCATCATATATGGGGTCCATCATATACTAGAGCATCATATGGGGTTCATTTTTATGGGTCATCATATAGGGCCCTTTATATATGGAGCATCATATGGAGCACATATGGGGCCTATTCTGTATGGAGCATTATATGGAGCCCATTCTGTATGGAGCAATATATGGGGCCCATCGTATACTGTATGGAGCTTTATATGTGACTCATTATACTGAATGGAGCAATATGTGGGGCTCATTATACTCTATGGGGACCATCCTATACTGTATGGCACATTATATGGGGACCATCATATACTGGAGCATTATGTGGAGCTCATCATATACTGTATGGAACATTATATGGGACCAATTATGTATGGAGCAATATATGGGGCTCATTATTCTGTATGGCGCACTATGTGGTGCCCATAATACTGTATTGAGGACTATACAGTTCGGTTTTTGAGTTATTGCAGAATTTACAATAGATATCACTCATGTAATGTAAGAAGTGAAGTATTTGTCATTGTACTATACCTATATTTCTCTGCCGTATCGGAGCATCATGAATTGTGGCATGTGTTAAAGGGGCCCACTGAGACTCTTTCGCCCGGGGTCCACGAAAACCTGGAGCCAGCCATGCCCCCCCCCACAACTTTAGCCTAATAACTCCCAGTTTTCAATGCGTTACTATTATTATAAAGTTAATTAAGGTTGACAAGCTTAAGTAATAAGAATTGATGTCGTTGGCATTGAAATGGGCACTGTAGGTGTGTTTACTGTCCTCCACTCCCTGCCGACTTTTATTCCCCATTGACTTGCATTGGGGTCAGGTCGGGTTTTGGTCGGAACTCTGTATTTTGCCGATAGTCGACCCTCCCGGAGGCAAAGTCGCTCATCTCTACTCACAATATAGAGTAGTTGTGAGGAGTACCATTGCCAAATTGGAATATTAAAACAGATATGCAAAAACTAAAACATATGTACAGTATAATGTTTTCTTTGCAGCAACAGCCAGAAGCATTGTCTTTTTGTCATCGGTTGTTAAATAATTTTTGGTGATTTTTTTCATCACATGAATCTTTGCATTATTATTCACAGACTGGGAATACTACTCCTTTCTTTTATGTTATCCAGCAGTGCAGTAGTGCACCACAATCATAATTAGGTGTTTCTAACCCTATCTGTAAGCCTATATTGTGCCATGTACTCTGTCCTCCTAGCCATAGGCTGTAAAATCCTATAATGGCCAATGCTTTTCCTTTCAATTTTTATAGCCTCTGTGATAGCACCCCTCCCCCCGATTCGCTGCACTAAACTATATGATGTGATAGCTTCAAGGCATTATAGGGATAATAGGGAAACCCACGCGGCCGCACCCGACATAATAATATACTGTACATGGCTGATGCAGTCTTCAGCAATGTGTGAAATAGCGCAGGGCATTGTTTTTTTTTTTAGAGATGCTTGAATCGAATCACAATTAGCTTGAAGTGACATGATTTATGATCTCATGTAAGAGCTGCATTGGGAAACAAATATATATTAAACTAAATGTTGGGGCAAGCCCAACTGAAAAAAATATTGTCTATTAATTCTGCTACAGTGAGACCTTCATCCTCATGAAGGGGGCAATTATTTCTGTGTGCTCATTTTCTCTATTGTTAACTACAACTTTTGTAATTCTCAACAGTGTATGATATGTGTTTATAAAAAACACAATACAAGTAGTAAAACTGTATATTCAGTGGAAAAGAACTATAATAATACAATTCCTTATATATTATTTAAATACCGACAGTTTTCTTTGTTATAAAAGTTGCCTGTTTCACATATTTTCCAAAGGCATAGCTAAGGGCTCCTCTGCCCTCGGGCAGCTTGAGCCATAAAGCAAGGTAAGCCTTTTGTGCCTGTTGATCATGTAAAGCCTCATCCTGGGAAATAGTCTTGATCTTGTCCCTGTGTCTTACTATAAATAATAAATGTATCTACAAAACAAAAAAAAATTAAGATACCTTGGACTACTGTACTGACATAGTACAGTACTAAAGGAAATCTTTTAGTAGTAACTAAGTAAGACTTTTTAAAGATTTAGAGGTGCCTTTTCATACTGACAATATAGAGTGATAAAGCTAATGTTTTCTCTCTATGGCAGGCATGTCTATGCTGAAAAGTTTATGTATTAAAAATTGATATGAACCGAACTGCCAAAATTACTTTTTAGAGCTGGCCATACATACAGGTGCTTCTCACAAAATTAGAATATTGTCAAAAAGTTAATTTATTTCCGTTCTTCAATACGAAAAGTGAAACTCATATATTATATAGAATCATAGAATGTTAGAATTGGAAGGGACCTCCTAGGTCATCTGGTCCAACCCCCTGCTCAAAGCAGGATTCACTAAATCATCCCAGACAGATGTCTGTCCAGCCTCTGTTTGAAGACTTGCATTGAAGAACTCACCACCTCTCGTGGCAGCCTGCTCCACTCATTGATCACCCTAACTGTCAAAAAGTTTTCTCTAATATCTAATCTGTGTCTCCTCCCATTCAGTTCCATCCCATTGCTTCTAGCCTTTCCTTGTGCAAATGAGAATAAAGATGATCCTTCTACAATGTGACAGCCCTTGAGATATTTGTAGACATAGAGTCATTACAAACAGAGTAATCTATTTCACATGTTTATTTCTGTTAAAAACAGCAGAAGAGGGCTAGACCTTGCGAAGAGGTCTATCAGTGGATGACCCCATAATAAAATGATCTTTTGAAAGACTGCAGGATTCAGCGACCATTCATCCTGACTCCCAGGGAACTCCTTGTAGAAGACTCCTTAGGCCGAACCACCAAACTAGGGACTCCCAAATCACTTCCGAAATACAAAGCTTGTTGCCTAGGTGTCCATTGCTTCCAAAGCCTCCCATTGAAGCATCCTGAAATGACTCCATGCTCCTGAAACTGCTGGAATGCACAACGACAAGTAACCTAAGATAGACATGCCACCCCCAGATTATTAGATTCCTGATGAGACTGGAAACAATCTTGATTATTTTTTCTGGAAGGATGTTTGTTAGCATGAATCCAGAAGGATTCCCATGAAAACTTGACTCTGTTCCAGAACCAACCTTGATTTTTTCACATTTACCTGCCATCCTTAGGATGCTAAGGTGCTGAATACATGTTTCGTTGCCTGACTGCAATTTAACTTTGTCCGTTCAACCACCAGGAAGTCGTCTAAAAACACAGGTATGAAAAATTTCGGTTTATGAAATTTTTTTAAATCCCATGACTAACTCCTATGATTTATTATGCCATGATTTAAAAGAAACACTTCTATTTTTAACCATCATATATGGATTTTGAACAAAACATGTGAGAAATTACATACAAGCGAGATGATCAAGAAAAATCTTTACTGTAGCCGCCAAAAAGGTACACACAATTATATATAAATACTTATTAAACATTCCCATTATGCAACTTTATTGGAAATGAATTCTTGCGCCTTTTCCCTCTCTCTTTAAAGCTTCTCTTGATATCTTTTCTCTTATAGAAGGCCTGCGGATTTTCTCTGTGAAGCATCCAGCAGTAGTACCCCATCATGTTTACGTTCCATCTACCTTGGTATCATTATTTCAACTCCTTGATATCCTGATGAAATTTTTCTCCTTGCTTTTCGCTAACAGCACCAAGGTTTTCAGGAGAGTACTCCAAATCGGAATGTGAAAAATGTAGCTTTAAATTCATAACAACCCAAGACTTTACATGTTTCAGCATGTACTCGATGGACTTGAATTTTGGATCTTTGTTGTTACCCAGAAATTTTTGTATGACTTCTTTAAAAGAATTACAAGCTCTTTTCTCAACAACTTTCATTTTTGTTTCAAACATGTTGTCCTTCATGAGTTTCTTCATGTCCAGACCCACAAAAATGCCTTCCTTCAGTTTTGCTTCCGATAGTCCCTGAAACTTGGTACACGGATACTTCAAAGTCTCTCCTTCTTTTAGTAGCACTTTCACAAACTGCTTCATCAGTTCAAGTTTAATGTGAAGTGGTGGTAGGAGAACTTTAGCAAGATCATCTAAACTTTCCGCAACTATGTTCTTGAGTCCAGGTTGCAAAGATGTTCTCAATGGCCAATTTTTTTTACTCCAATAAGGCGTCCTAAACCAGCTGTTACATTCACACAAAAAGCATGGGTACTTCGTGTATTATCCATGCTGCCCAAGAAGCAAAGAGAGAACTTTCAGATTACCACATATTGATCATCCTTGATCCTCGTAGTTAAGTTTCTTGAGAATAAAGTCTAAATTCTCATAGCTTTCATTCAAGTGCACAGAATGCCCTACAGGCATTGAAGCATACTTGCTGCCATTATACAGTAGCACAACTTTCAGCCTTTTTTTGGATTAATCAATAAAAAAGTTTTCACTCGCTCACATTGTACTGAATGTTAAATGCTTCCATCAGCCAAGGAACACCACTGCAATACACTAGAGCACCATCTTGAGAAAAGCATGGAAGGAATTCCTTTTCTCTGCTTCTGTACCATGAAAGATAGATACCAAGAGCCAGCAGGTTCTTTTCCATTACTCTAGAGTCTAAAAGTTCTGCAGAATGTTTAGGAAGGGCCAAATCTCTGACTAAATCATTTAATTTGAGCTGTGAGAAAACCTGTGGTTTGTTGGGCCCACAGTTCAAGCTTAGTGCCTCAGTGTGTGTGTTTTAAAAAATATTTAGTTTGAAAATGATGTGTAAATGACAGAGAATTGCTGTATGTAAAAGCTCATGTTAAAATCGCATTGCAGTCAGAAAGCAATCGCAATGCATTCGGATGTAAATCAATGCTAGGTGTGAGAAATCGGATTGTACTCGCATGACACTTGCATTACACTCCTGCGACTCTCAGCAGGGAGACTCGGACCAATTTTTCATACGTTAAGTGTGAACCTGGCCTTACCTTTAGAGCACAAAGCCCCCTACTTCTAATCACCTTGACCCCTTACCACCCAATGACGTGCAGTGTCTATCATTGGGTGCTTCCTCCCGTTTGCTTTTCCAGCACATTTCTGCTGATTTCAGCAGCTGACATGTGCCCCTAACAGCCACGGGTGGAATCAACTTGCAGCTGTTAACATGTTATATGCCACTGTCAATCTCTAACAGCGACATTTAACATGCAGGCGCCAGAAGCGCGTCGCAAACCACACCCATCAGCACCCATTTCACATGACAGCAGGTTGCCAATGGGTTGGCATGACAACCTGGAGTCTGCAGGAGCCGCCCAGCGGTCTGCGCTCAAAGCAAGTGAGCATTTCTGCTACATAGAGCAGGGCTGCATTGGATGATCGCAGCTTCTAGTCACCCATGGAGACTATTGAAGCAAGTAAAAAAAAATTGTAGAATTGCATTTTTATTTGCAATTTTACCGCACTTTGAATTTTTTTCCCATTTTCCAGTATTCTATTTGTTAAAATGAATCATGTCACTCAAAAGTACAACTCGTCCCACAAAAAACAAACCCTCACATGGATATGTTGACAGAAAAATAAAAAAGTTATGGCTCTATCAAGATGGAGAGCAAAAAACAAAGACGCAAAAATGGAAAACCCTGGTCCTTAAGGGTTAATTGAGTTTTTGATCTCTGTTTAATTATAGCTATCAGGCTCTTCATAAGTGATGAGGATTATTCTGCCAATATTTTTTCATTGAAATACTGACCCAGATTTTTATTATATGATGTTAACAATTTAGATCTAGGAAATGCACATTCCTAATTTTTATTTTTGTCTGCTCTTTCTTAGGTCTGTCCTACACCAAAATGCATCTAGGGGAAAGCATTACACCCCGAGGGCAGTAGGGTATTTGTGACTCCCCCCCATGGTGGAGCTGCTTCATCAACAGGATCTCTGGCCTAACTGTCCTCTTCCATCCCACAAGCGTGCTGTGGGTACTGGGGATGCCCTTTCCTTACAGCTCCAGAGATGCATTTCTGCCATGCATTTTTCAAATATCCCACGCTTGGTACCTCAGCGTCCCATCAGACTGTGTTCCCTGGAAGGAATGTCAGACGCTCCGGTGTCAGGTCACCATATTCCTCCTTCCTGTTCATGCGCGTGCGTTATGCCCTAGAAGCTCATCACCACGTCTGTTGGTAGAAGAAGGGACCGCCTATACCGGCATTTGTCCTCTGATTGGTCTCAATGCTGGGCGCCTCAAAGGGAACCCCCATGACTGCTCCAGCCTACCTACCATTATTCACTCCCTGAGATAGGGAGCCAAGTAAGCGCCAATAATCCTCTGGCAGCAACAGGAGCTGTAGGTATCCCTCCAAGGACGGCAAACCACTGAAGCTGGAAAAGAGGCTCCGCCTTTTAAATCTGTAGGTTTCCTGTCCTTGGGGACAGATCCTCTCTCTCTATTGTGCTGTTGTGAGGATGGGAAAAAAGCATCTTTCTATTCAAGTGATCCTGTGATATTTGTGTTTTTGTGATTGCTGGAGATCTGTAATTTACAGTAGACTTTTTACGCTGGCCATTCTCTCTAAATCACTAGAATACTGAACAAATTTAGTAAGAGTATTGGTTGTTTTTTGTGCTTGCTGTGATACGAAGCCTAAAGGTGGAGTATCGCTATAATTCCTTGGGTCAAATATTGTATGCATAAGCTGTCATTACATTAGAGGTAAAATGGCATGTTTTTCTGAAGACTGAGAGTTCCCATATGCTGCTGCAATCGATGTTCAGTGAAAGTATGACACCAAAATCAAAGTTATACACTTTAGCGACTCTAAAGTTGCAGATTGGAAGTTGCCAGCACAACTGCAATGCCGCTTATTAAAGTGACTGTCATTTTCCTGACCTCAATAAGTGACAATGCTGATGTCGGTGATGTATCAGATAATGCTCTCATTTGTTACCTGTGATGTTATTAATGGTACTTCTATAAAATAACTGATTACTCTGGCTCCATAGTTGTTTATTGGATACTATTAATACTTCTGTTCACAGTGATGCTTGTAATGTTATAACTAAAATGAATGAGCATTCAGCATCTGAGATACATGTTCAGCATGATAGTGGTGATTTACTATGAGGCAATTATCCACCCATGAGACGCTGTTCTTTCTTCTCCACAAATAGATCAATTACTCTTATTCAGATTAATACACAAGTATGCTGCAGTCAGCCGTCTTTTTGCTGCAAAAAAGTCTTACATGAAATGTTTGCTTGATTTAAAATTCTTTTATGTTCGTAACATTTTAAACTACCGATGAATGACTCCCCATCCTCCACAAGACTCCGATTAAAGGGGTATTCCCCTCTCCAAGATCCTATTCCAGCATGTAGTAGGCGTAATAACAATACTATTAGCAAATACCTCCAATTAGAAATCTGGTATAGTTCTTCTTATAAGCTATTATTATTATTATACATTTATATAGCGCCATTTATTCCATGGCGCTTTACATATGAAAAGGGGAAAAATATAGACAGATACAATAAACATGTGCTGGACAAGGGACACACAAGTACAGAAGGAGAGAGGACCCTGCCCGCGAGGGCTCACAGTCTACAGGGATGGGTGAGGATACACTAGGAGAGGGTAGAGCTGGTCGTACGATGGTTCAGTACACTGAGGATCATTGCAGGTTGTAGGCTTGTCGGAACATAAGCTATGTTGTTTACCCTATGTCCAGGGCATTGCCGATCACCCGATGAATGAGCTCTCGCCCATCCCACACCGCAATTCACTATAACATACTGTGCTATCACCCATCCCAACTCATTATAACTTATTGATCTTTCACCCACCCCCTTCATTAAAACATATGGTGCTCTCACCCATCCCAATTCCTTATAACATACTGTTTTTTCACACATCCCCCACCTCAATTCATTCACTCTAAAGAAAAAAAAAAGAATAACTCACCTTGCCGACACATACATGTGCGATGACATCATCACTCCAGGTGAGTCATAGAGAAGGGGAGAGGATGCAGCTACCCTTTGTCTCTCTATTGCCGATGGTGGTGCAAAAAATATTATAATGAGGGCAATGGGCACCCCCAAAGCTCTGGGCCCCGAGCAGTAGCCCAGATTGCCCTCATAATCCGCCTATGATGAAAACAGTGTAACAAGAGGAGCATGAAAACTCATGGCAAGACTTGCTTGAGGCAGATGCAATTATATCCAGTCTATACAGTGTTCTGGAAGCAAAACACAGCAGCAGCAGAAATCTCTCAGAAACTCTCCTACTAGATGTAAGTCTGGAGTCAAAGCTGTCTAGTTCACAGAGGATTGCCTAGGCTGAATACAATTGTATAAAGTTCTCAGCTGAGAGCAGAACTGTCACAGAATTTGAACAAGATCTCTCAGTGAACTTAAATTAAAAATTCACACAAAAGAAAAACTTTGTACACCTATACATCCATGTGCATGCATATATGTATGTGTGTATATATATACTGCCAAGAAAAATGGCACTTCAAATTAATTATAATCCTACAAAAACCATGAAGCTTAAATGCCATAAAATCAATTTTTTATTAAATAAATTCATTTAAAAACATATAACATATTAATGCATATAAAATATGGGGACAAAAATGCAAAAAGAAAGCCTATAACAGGTGTGAAAAAATAGGGGAATATAGAAAATTCACATGTAATTCATGGAAACAAAATGTGGAAAATTTATAAGTAATTCATAGAAATAGAACCTAAATATATAAAATATCCATATAAATTCAATATGTCATTTCATCAAGGCAAGTGCCAGGGAAAATGGATATATAGACATGATGTTCATCCACAATTTTAATTACTGAAGCAAGTGCTAAAATGATATATAATGAGAGGTTCTGATAAATGAATTAACTTTAGTATGTAATTTTATTCCTTAATAAATATATCCCCTTCATGAAATGGTAAATAGCAGTAAAAAGATCCTAATTTGATATTGGCAAAAGTATATATATGTGCAAATCACAGAAAGTGCATAGTGCAAGTGCTGAGACAAAATGCTCTTAGGCTGTGTTTCCACGTTCAGGAAACACAACGCTTTGGACGGAGCGGAAAGTCCGCTCCGCCCAAGGCCCCGCCCCCTTTTGAACGCGCGGTCATTCCGGATGTGTTCAGGAACACATCCGGAACACATGCGGAATGACTGCAGGGCTGCATAGCCCTGTGTTATTTCCCTTGCGGCGACGCAGCGTCGCCGCAAGGGAATAGGACATGCTGCGGTCTAAAAAGACACGCCGCATGTCCGGAAACGCAGGTCTTCCACCTGCGTGTTTTGCAGCATAGTGGAAACGGGATTTCTTGAAATCCCCTCTACTATGCTGTAACATCTGGACGCTGCGTGTTTGACGCTGCGCCAACACACAGCGTCAAACACGCAGTTAATCCGGACTGTTTCCTGACCATGGAAACATACCCTAAGAATAGCTTTTCAATCGCCTAAAATAGAAAGGATCATTGCTGGTATATAGTGGTCATACCTGAAAGGCCGTGGCACCCCTGACACGCGTTTTGCTGTCCTGCTTTTTCTTAATTTTTCTTATAGTATGACCACTATATACCAGCAATGATCCTTTCTATTTTAGGCGATTGAAAAGCTATTCTTAGAGCATTTTGACTCAGCACTTGCACTATGCACTTTTTGTGACTTGCACATGTATATACTTTTGCCAATATCAAATAAGGATCTTTTTGCTGCTATTTACCATTTCATGAAGGGGATATATTTATTAAGGAATAAAATTACCGTATATACCCATGTATAAGCTGAGATTTTCAGCCCATTTTTTAGGGCTGAAAGTCCCCCTCTCGGCTTATACGCGGGTCATATACAGGGGTCGGCGGGGGAGGGGGAGCGGGTGTGTTCGATCATACTCACCCCTCCGCCGGCGCGGTCTCTGCAGCCCCCCTGCTTCTCCCACGATCTCTGGCTCCTTCCTGCAGCAGTCACATGGCACCGCTCATTAAAGTCATGAATATGCACATATTTATGACTTTAATAAGCAGTACCATGTGACCGCTGTAGGACTGAAGTGCTGCGGAGAGCGCCGGGAGAAGAGGAGAGGCTGCAGGGACGCGCGGTGGAGGGGTGAGTATAGCGATATTTACCCGTCCTCGGTCCACCGCTGCGTCCTCGTCTGACTCCTCTGGCTGTGAATGTTCAGGCAGAGGGCCCGATGACGTTGTTAGTGCGCGCCCCGCCCCCTGCCAGATCATTCACAGCCAGAGGAGTCAGACGAGGACACAGCGTGCAGAGAGAACAGGTAAATATCTCAGGTGCCGGGGTCCTGAGCGAGCGGTGACACCGGCACCTGTCCCCATAGCGCGCCAGTGTCACCGCCTGCTCAGGACACCGGCACCTGGCCCCCAGCGACGAGAGGTGAGTATGTCATTTTTTTTGCAGCAGCAGCATATGAGGCCTAATACAATGGGGCATATGGGGCATAATTGTGCAGCATATGGGGGCATAATCTGGAGCATATGGGTGCATAATCTGGAGCATATGGGGGCATAAGATGTGGAACATATGGGGCATAATCTGGAGCATATGGGGGCATAATCTGGAGCATATGGGGGCATAATCTGGAGCATATGGGGCATAAGCTGTGGAACATATGGGGCATAATCTGGAGCATATGGGGCATAATCTGGAGCATATGGGGGCATAAGCTGTGGAACATATGGGGGCATAATCTGGAGCATATGGGGGCATAAGCTGTGGAACATATGGGGGCATAATATGGAGCATATGGGGGCATAATCTGGAGCATATGGGGGCATAATCTGTGGAGCATCATATGGGGGCATAATCATTTTTCACCCTAGGCTTATACGCGAGTCAATAAGTTTTCCCAGTTTTTTGTGGCAAAATTAGGGGGGTCAGCTTATACACGGGTCGGCTTATACATGAGTATATACGGTACATACTAAAGTTAATTCATTTATCAGAACCTGTCATTTTAGCACTTGCTTCAATAATTAAAATTGTGGATGAACATCATGTCTATATATCCATTTTCCCTGGCACTTGCCTTGATGAAATTACATATTGAAAGTATATGGATATTTTATATATTTAGGTTCTATTTCTATGAATTACTTGTAAATTTTCCACATTTTGTTTCCATGAATTACATGTGAATTTTCCATATTCCCCTATTTTTTCACACCTGTTATAGGCTTTCTTTTTGCATTTTTGTCCCCATATTTTATATGCATTAATATGTTATACGTTTTTAAATGAATTTATTTAATAAAAAATTGATTTTATGGCATTTAAGCTTCATGGTTTTTGTAGGATTGTGATCTTAAATTAGGTGAGGAATACATATAATATTTAGTGTAATATAAAGTATGCACTATATATAGGTTTAGAAAGTTGCATAAATGTTCATATACATACTGTATATACAAATAGAAAAATGCTGCAAAGTAAGAATTCTTAAAAAATAAGGGTTAATAGTTCATCATCAATTAACAAAATGCAAAGTGAATGAACAAAAGAGAAATCTAAACCATAACAGTATTTGGTGTGATCGCCCTTTGCTTTCAAAACATGATCCATCTTCTAGGTACACTTGCACAAAGGTTTTGAAGGAGCTCAGCGGGTTGTTCCAAACATCTCAGAGAACTAACCACAGAAAGTCTGTGGATGTAGACTTGTGCAAATCCTTCTGTTTCTTCATGGAATTGCAGACACATTTCATTAAGTTGAGATCAGGGCTTTGTGTTGCCATATCATCACTTCCAGGACTCCTTGTTTTTCTTTTCCCTGCAGATAGTTCTTCTGCAGAATAAATATGAAGCCAGATGCCTCTCTGATGTACATTGGGTAAGGAAAGCATCCAAACCCCTTTAAATTTTTCACTCTTTGTTTCATTGCAGCCATTTGGTAAATTAAAAAAAGTTCATTTTTTCTTCTCATTAATGTACACTCTGCACCCCATCTTGACTGAAAAAAACAGAAATGTAGAAATTTTTGGAAATTTATTAAAAAAAGAAAAACTGAAATTTCACATGATCATAAGTATCATAAATCCCCAACAGTGTCACCAGCAAAGCACCCCCACATCATCACACCACCTCCTCCATGCTTCACGGTGGGAACCAGCCATGTAGAGTCCATCCGTACACCTTTTCTGTGTGCAAAGCAGTAATGAAATCAAAAGGTGGCTACTTTGAAGAACCTAGAATATAAGACATATTTTCAGTTGTTTCACACTTTTTTGTAAAGTGTAATGTATAATTCCACATGTGTTAATTCATAGTTTTGATGCCTTCAGTGTGATTCTACAATTTTCACAGTCATGAAAATACAGAAAAATCTTTGAATGAGAAGGTGTGTCCAAACTTTTGGTCTGTACTGTATGTCACACAAAATAGTTAATAAATAAAATTTCCCACATGTCTACTTTACACCAGCACAATATTTGGAACATAACTTTTTTTGTTAGGAAGTTATAAGGGTTAAAAGTTGACCAGTGATTTCTCATTTTTTCAACAAAATTAACAGAACCATTTTTTTTAGGGACCACATCACATTTGAAGTCACTTTGAGGGGTCTATATGATAGAAAATACCCAAAAGTGATACCATTCTAAAAACTGCACCCCTCAAGGTGCTCAAAAACACATTCAAGAAGTAGATTAACCCTTCAGGTGCTTCACAGAAATTTTGGGAATTTGGAAGGAAAAAATGAACAATTATTTTTTTCACAAAAATTTCAATTTTTTATTTTCACAAGGATAATAGGAAAAAGTGGACCCCAAAATTTGTTGTTCAAATTCTTGTGAGCATGCCGATACCCCTATAAGTGGGAAAAACACTGTGTGAAAGGCAGGGCTCGGAAGAGAACGAGCATCATTTGATTTTTTCAAAGCAAAATTTGCTGAAATAATTAGCTTCTTAACCGCTTATCCTTAGACTTTTGGTGCCACTGGCTCAGAGAACTATGGGATTAATTCTCCTTTTTGAAAGCCCTGGGCAAGACTACCTGCTTTTTAAACCCCTGTATCTCTGACTTCCACTGCCAGTCAATTACTTTTGCTACCTGGCTTGTGCTAGTCATTGCTTGTGATGGTTTCCTGATTTCTCCTGTTTTCTGATCTCGATGTGAATTTTGACTATCCTCTTGTTTTACGATTCTGTTCCTTAAGTAACCTTTTGGCTTTAACCCTGCTTGGCGACCCTTCCTGCCTCTGGATCACTCTTCCGGGGAAGCAATGCACTGGACTCTGTTGTAAAACCAGATCCTGTACAGGAGTTAAAGAGTGAAGGTTGCGGCTGCTCTGGAATCTGCCAGATGAAGTGGCTTGAACCAAGTCTGTACAAGGTAGCCTTTTAGATCCTGTCGCCTCATACAGATGTGACGGGTACCAACAGACTCTTATGTTCATCATCTTTATGAAAGTGAGTTGTAGTATGTTGTGATATGCTATTTGTATTCCTATACTTCTATAAAATATACATGAAAATCATCAAACAAAAGCACAGGCAATCTATGTTTAACCATTAGACATTAGAGGCTATGACTCTGCCAAGCGATACCTCTGAAAATCTTTTTTTCTGGTTGTCAAACCTATTTGCACAGCAGATGCTGAAATTCTGATATGAGTAGTCCCTTAGGCCTGAGTCACATTACCTTACAATACGGCCAAAGTGCTATGCGATAAAACATCACATAGAACTCGGCAAAGTGCTACTCTATGGGACAGCTCACATCTGCGATTATTTTCTTATGCCGAATCAGAATGCAGAACAATCGCAACATGCTGCGATAGGCACCGAGACTCGGCCGAATCTCGGCCCATATAGGTCTATTGGTGCGAGTAATGCAATGCACATCACTCGGATATCATCCAAGTGCTCTGCAATATACTCCAACGCTGGCAGCGGAGGAGATGGAGAAATTACTTTCTCTGCCTCCTCCGCAGCATTGCTCCGATCCGCTCTGTGCAAGAGGCTCGAAGCACAGTAGCATGATACTTGGCTCCCGCTCTCAGCAGAGCAGGAGCCGAGGGTCATTAGCATATCGCATCCGATGCCATACTCAAGTGTGACTCCAACCTTAAGGTACTGCCACACTAAACAATCCCGCTAGCGATCACGATAACGACGCATACTAATGCGATCGCTAGCGGGATTGTTTCTATATCGCTAAGTGCGGCCACATTTAGCGATATAGTTAACGACGCTATCGCCGTTAGCGATCTTCTTAACGACTTTAGCGGTACAAAAGTACCGCTAAATCGCTAAGAAAAGGTGCCACACTAGCGATATATACTTACCCAGCGGGAGCGCCGACGAGAAAATAGGGTCCGTAACGATTCCAGCGACGAGCGAGATCACAGCAGGAAGCTCGTCGCTGGAAGCTGCCGCACTGAACAACATCGCTAACGGGATCGCTAAATAGTGACGTTTTTTAGCGATCCCGTTAGCGATATTGTTCAGTGTGGCATACCCTTTATAGTCTTTCTGCCTTAGTCTATGTTTGCCATTCATAGTGCAAAATGGAGCAGAGGGATGATACACCTGACTGTCTCCAAGCACAAAGCACAGCCTTAACATCTCACCAGGAAGATTTCCCCACTCAGCACAATATTATGGAGCTGCCTAAAGAAGAACTGGGACTTTTGGTTAATAACAACATGTCCTTCATGGTAAGTTTTCAGCCTTTTACTGTGTACTGTACATTTTGATCAGAGGAGTCTCACTGCTGGGAGCCACATAATTGGCTGTTTACTGCAGGGGACACACAATTCTTGTGCAGTATTTCCATGAAAAATTATGCATAACAAGGTGTCTAATTAGAATCCATTGACTTTGTCTCTAGGGTGAGACAATAGTCTCACCCTAGAGACAATAGTGAGTGGATTAAGTAAACTTGCCCTGAACCAGCATTTGATAAGGGATGGATTGTTTTGGAAGTAGACAACCAAAATAATGCTAAAACCCCCTTACCAGAATCCCGTGTTTACATTCATATAAGGTATTCACATAGGTAAAGTCATTCTCAATGCATGAACATATTTTTAAAGCAACACAGCCATGTAATTTGCAATTTTTCCATTCTACCAACCATAAACATAAATTATATCTTAAAGAAGAAATGAGCATCAAAGTGCAAGGCAAGTCTGATCCATTGCAAACAGATTTTTATTAAAGCTGATGATGACGATGAGCAATAAAATTCTGTTTGTATTGGATTGTATTTACCCATCAAATTTGTTTTATCTATAGCAGATGAGATGGGTTTGGGCATTTTTTTCTGTTATAATAAAAAAATTATAATTATAATAATATAGGTAAATCATTCTCTTTAAAGAGTAGTCAGAAAAAAGAAAACCAAAACTTCCAAATTTTAAGATAAAATATGCACCTATAAATAATTATTCCTTTTTCAAGTAGGCAAAATACAAAACAATATTTAAAAACCTAGTGCAGTGCATGAAAATCTGACTATACTTGATGAATATTTATTTCTGCTATTTATAAAGCGCTAGTATATTCCTCAGTTCTTCCTGTCCCATCATCATCATTCAATTTTTCTTGTATGAGGTAAATCAGTGTAACGAGAGACCTAGATGGAAAGTGATACTTATACCTCTTAGGATGCAACTGATTTGGCAAAGGGGGTGGAATCTAAGAAATGCCCTATTTTACCAGGATTAGACCTTCAAGTGGATCTATTGATAGATTACAAAGTACAAACGGTATCCATTATTAAATAAATCTGTTAGACCTGGTGACACTAGTGTGTTTACTTTGACAATGCATTCTCAAAATGCCTCTATAATCCTATTAGAGAATGAAATAGCTCATGAGTCAGTCCAAATGTATTGTGTCTGCACCTGCCTGATGAACAGCTGCAGTTTGTACTGAGCAGTGTGAAAACTTAGCAGCAGGAAGAACACTTAGGATCTGTAATTCATACTAGGTGAGTCGAGGTTGAGAATTGTACAGCTATCCTAACATGGATTTTCAAAGTAAGTTCAACATCTCTATCAAGTTTGAGAGATCTATTTAATAACGTATGCAATTTCCCTTAGTGACAACAGTCAGTTGTGGTTTTAAATTTTTGGAGACAAATAAGATCAAGTAGTGTAAGCAAGGTCAATAAAGTGCGCTTTGTTCAAAGCAAAAAATGAAACAAAGATGAAGATATATGGCAAGTCATATTGTCACGCTGTTCTGTCTGAACTTGGTTGTCGGCGTGACAATGCATGTCTGTGCCTTAACCGTTTGCTCCTTTTCCCCCTAATTGAGCTGGGATACTGTTATCCGTTACCTGTATGGATGCTGCTCAGTTCCCATCTCTGCTGCGTAGCCGTGCATGCGTGGGTGTCTCCGCTGCGCTGCATGACCACCCACATGTGCGGTCCCTGGCTATTGCTGTGGAAGCTAACCGTAGGTCAAGGTCCTCTGCAGTGGTGCATGACTTACTACGTGTGTTTAGGCTGCAGCCATTTCCAGGTGCCCTTGCTGTGCTGATTTGTGTCTGGCTGCATAGGGTGCGCGGGCCACAGGATTAGTGTGTGTAATTGAAATGCTGTCCCCAGCCAATTGCTGAGGGGCAGCTCATATATAAAGGCTCCCTGCCCTATGGTTGGGGCCTTAGCTACTCACATAGCTTCTGAATCTTGCCATGTGTGTTGTGTGTTCCTGTACCTGTCCCTGCGCCTATCCTGGAGGCGGTAATTCCAGGCTTGAATCCCTGATCCTGTACCCGTCCCTGCGCCTATCCTGGAGGCGGTAATTCCAGACTTGCCTATCCTAGAGGCGGTAATTCTAGGCTTGAAACCCTGATCCTGTACCCATCCCTGCGCCTATCCTGGAGGTGGTAATTCCAGGCTCGCCTATCATGGAGTCGGTAATTCTAGGCTTGAATCCCTGATCCTGTACTCATCCCTGCGCCTATCCTGGAGGCGGTAATTCTAGGCTTGAATCCTTGATCCTGTACCCGTTCCTGCGCCTGTCCTGGAGGCGGTAATTCCAGGCTTGCCTACCCTGGAGGCGGTAATTCCAGGCTTGAATCCTTGATCCTGTACCTGTCCTGTACCTGACTGTCTGAACTGTGTCTGCTGTGTTATGTTCCTGAAGTCCTTCTGTGTCCTGAACCCTGTCTCCAGTGACTGTGATCTTTTGCTAACTGACTTCCTTTGATACAACCTGGGTTCATCTTGTGAGGAGGAGTCCGGTGTGGGTGTGCTGAGTTTCTGCTTCTCTGTGCTCAGCTTGTTTTTGGTGCAATCCCCGGCCAGCTCCAGTTGAGCCTGGCGGGGCTTGCACCAGACCGCTTGGGTTCCTTTTTAGATCTCTTCCAGATGTCCGGATCCGATCCTTCCCTGTCTGATGCCCGGAGCCTGCCGATCGTTGCCAGATGTCCGGAGTCTTATGCCAGTGTTGGTCTTGTGATCCAGTCTGTGTTCCTGATGTCCAGTCCATGTTCCTGATGTCCTGTCCGTGTTCCTGATTCCATGTTCCTGATGTCCAGTCCGTGTTCCTGATTCCATGTTCCTGAGTTCGTGTTACTGATTCCATGTTCCTGATTCCGTGTTCCTGATGTCTGGTCCATGTTCCTGAGATCCAGTCTGTGTTCCTGATGTCCAGTTTCCTGATGTCCGGTTCGTGTTACTGAGATCGAGTCCGTGTTCCTGATTTCCAGTCTGTGTTCCTGATTCCATGTTCCTGTGTCCATGTTCCTGAGTTCCAGTTCGTGTTCCTGAGTTCATGATCCTGATGTTTATGCATTATGTGTTGTTACTCCAGTAAACTTTATTTCCTCTATACCTGAAGTTCTACATGGGTCTTCTTGGTCCACATGCTCAGCTGCCACAGAATCCCGGTCTCTGCCCTTCCCTAGTTCGGGTAGGCCGGATCCCCCTCTGCGGTAAGGAGGGTCCACATTGCGTCCCCGGGGGGCGCCCGCCCTACGCCGTGGTGGTCGGTCAGAGTGGAGGCGATGATGGGCTGAGCTGCTTCTTGGCGGCTGCAGCCAATCGTGACACATATCAGCTCTATGTTCACAAAGACAAAAATGAATCATACAAAAAAAAAAGCATTGTACCTACTGTTAAATATGGAGGAGGCTTGGTTTATGTTTGGGGCTGGTTTGCTGCTTCTAGCACAGAGTGTCTTGAATCTGTGCAGGGTACAATGAAATCTAAAAAATATCAAGGCATTCTGTAGTGAAATGTGCTGCTCAGTGTCAGAAAGCCTGGTCTGAGTCGTAGGTCATGTATCTTCTAACAGGATAATGGCCCAAAACACACAAAACATCCAAGAATGGCTAAGAGCAAAGCATTGAACTATTCTGAAGTAGCCTTCTGTGAGCCATGATCTACAGGTCCTTCTCAAAAAATTAGCATATAGTGCTAAATTTCATTATTTTCCATAATGTAATGATTACAATTAAACTTTCATATATTTTAGATTCATTACACACCAACTGAAATTTGTCAGGTCTTTTATTGTTTTAATACTGATGATTTTGGCATACAACTCCTGATAACACAAAAAACCTGTCTCAAAAAATTAGCATATCAAGAAAAGGTTCTCTAAACGACCTATTACCCTAATCTTCTGAATCAACTAATTAACTCTAAACACATGCAAAAGATTCCTGAGGCTTTTAAAAACTCCCTACCTGGTTCATTACTCAAAACCCCCATCATGGGTAAGACTAGGGACCTGACTGATGTCAAGAAGGCCATCATTGACACCCTCAAGCAAGAGGGTAAGACCCAGAAAGAAATTTGTCACCAAATAGGCTGTTCCCAGAGTGCTGTATCAAGGCACCTCAATGGGAAGTCTGTTGGAAGGAAACAATGTGGCAGAAAACGCTGTACAACGAGAAGAGGTGACCGGACCCTGAGGAAGATTGTGGAGAAGGACCGATTCCAGACCTTGGGGGACCTGAGGAAGCAGTGGACTGAGTCTGGTGTAGAAACATCCAGAGCCACCGTGCACAGGCGTGTGCAGGAAATGGGCTACAGGTGCCGCATTCCCCAGGTAAAGCCACTTTTGAACCATAAACAGCGGCAGAAGCGCCTGACCTGGGCTACAGAGAAGCAGCACTGGACTGTTGCTAAGTGGTCCCAAGTACTTTTTTCTGATGAAAGCAAATTTTGCATGTTATTCGGAAATCAAGGTGCCAGAGTCTGGAGGAAGACTAGGGAGAAGGAAATGCCAAAATACCTGAAGTCCAGTGTCAAGTACCCACAGTCAGTGATGGTGTGGGGTGCCATGTCAGCTGCTGGTGTTGGTCCACTGTGTTTCATCAAGGGCAGGGTCAATGCAGCTAGCTATCAGGAGATTTTGGAGCACTTCATGCTTCCATCGGCTGAAATGCTTTATGGAGATGAAGATTTCATTTTTCAGCACGACCTGGCACCTGCTCACAGTGCCAAAACCACTGGTAAATGGTTTACTGACCATGGTATTACTGTGCTCAATTGGCCTGCCAACTCTCCTGACCTGAACCCCATAGAGAATCTGTGGGATATTGTGAAGAGAAAGTTGAGAGACGCAAGACCCAACACTCTGGATGAGCTTAAGGCCGCTATCGAAGTATCCTGGGCCTCCATAACACCTCAGCAGTGTCACAGGCTGATTGCCTCCATGCCACGCCGCATTGAAGCAGTCATTTCTGCAAAAGGATTCCCGACCAAGTATTGAGTGCATAACTGAACTTTATTATTTCATGGTTTTTTTGTTTGTTTTAAAAAACACTTTTATTTTATTGGACGGTTGAAATATGTTAATTTTTTGAGACAGGTTTTTTGTGTTATCAGGAGTTGTATGCCAAAATCATCAGTATTAAAACAATAAAAGACCTGACAAATTTCAGTTGGTGTGTAATGAATCTAAAATATCTGAAAGTTTAATTGTAATCATTACATTATGGAAAATAATGAAATTTAGCACTATATGCTAATTTTTTGAGAAGGACCTGTAAATCCTAATGAACATCTGTTGAAGGAGCTGAAGCATGCAATCTGGAGAAGATACCCTCACACCTGAGACAGAGGGAGCAGTTTGCTCATGAGGAGTGGGTCAAAATACCTGCGGACAGTGATTGTCTAAAAAGGTTGTGCAACAAAATAGTAAGTTGAGGAGGACACCATCTTTTTTCCCAGGCCATTTTCATTACTTTGTTTCTTTAAATTTTTCTCTTGAACCACAATTCAAAAGTAATGCCTGATTTTCATTACACATATTCAGTAAATTAACCATTATGTTTTTTTTACTTTAACAGAAGGGTACCAACAATTTTGTCCTTGTGCTAGGTTCATACAGTCTGACCTACAGAAACCACTTTTCTTTTCAGTAATCACCTCATTATCGTTACTGCCAGGATTACAATGAAATATAACCCCTATCTATAGCTGGCAATGGATCATACTATGTACAATAGGTGCTGGACATAGCACACCACCACCTCCTGTCTACATAATGACCACAGCAAACCATGACCCAGAAAGCTCTCCCATAACATTCAATGAGTAAGAGCCTGACAATTAATTGTTATGTTACATGTGGCTTCTGTAAAATACATTTTTAAATTTTGCTAACAAAAGTTCAGGTTAGATAGGGCTGCCTTAGTAAAGAATATGCATGAATATCTAGCTATATTAAAGGTGACACAATCTCTTTAATTATTTGTTTATGTTAGTTTGATCAGATTTTGATCAGCGTTTTAATATCAGATCAAGGAGATGCCATCCGTGTGCTGTCCGTCTTTCACTGATAGATAGGAGAAGGTGGAGAAACTTTTAATTTCTCGTCAGTGAAAAAAACTGATGAAATTTTGAACAAATTCTGATGATGCGCTGATGAAAATCTGAATGAGGCCTTAGGCAGTGAGTATTTTAATTGACAAATATGAAATATATATACTTATTTCTATAATATAGGAACAATCATCTGTGCTGGATTCTTCAAAATGCCGCTAGTTAGGGCTCCCTCACACTCTGTGTAACATGGCCCAGTGCTGTCTGGTGTTTATTGGATAGCACTCGGCCCAATGTTATACTATGGAGCAGTGTTGATCTGCGCAACTATACAAGTCTATGGGTGCGTGTGAATCATCGGACTGTCATCCGAGTACGGTCCGATTTATGCTCACAGAGACTATGGAGAAGATCATAGAATCATAGAATCATAGAATGGTAGAGTTGGAAGGGACCTCCTGGGCCATCTGGTCCAACCCCCTGCTCAAAGCAGGATTCTCTAAATCATCCCAGACAGATGTCTGTGCAGCCTCTGTTTGAAGACTTCCATTGAAGGAGAACTCACCACCTCTCGTGGCAGCCTGTTCCACTCCTTGATCACCCTAACTGTCAAAAAGTTTTTTCTAATATCTAATCTGTGTCTCCTCTCATTCAGTTTCATCCCATTGCTTCTAGTCTTTAGAAATTAAATTCACCATCTTCTCCACACCTATGCTGCGTATCTGTCATATCACACTCAGATGACAGTCAGCTCTAACTCTGAGCATGAGAGAATATACCCCAGTGTGAGTGACCCCTTAAACTGAAATCTGCAACATTTCTGTATTTATTATCCACACATAATTTTCATACTTATTCATGCAGTTTAAGGCCCCCTTCGTGTCTGCAGTACGTGCGGCATCCAGGTTTTCATGGATACCACACATACCCATTACAACCTGTGCTGCTCTGCACATGTCTGTGTTTTTACCAGCAGCATGGATGACAATGGCCAATACAAGTTAGAAAAAAATCTGACATTTGCACAGCCCCATAGAATAACATGGGTATGAGTGCTATCCATGAAAAACAAGTCATCAATTTTGTTGGTACTGTGAATTTAGGTAAAGTCCACATCAACAACTCACACCAAATATACAACATGCAAACCTAGAGAAAAGAAAAATAAAACTTGAAAAAGGCTAATTTGTATTTTTAGTGCTACACAGAATACAACTGAATTTCTGAAATTTTACACTGTTACGAAATATTTACAAGAACAGTACAGGTTAAAATATATATGGTAACCTGTACTGTTTTTGTAAATATTTATGTAACTATGGAATATTTCAGAAAAGCTGGTGGTTAGCACTGCAGTCTTGCAGTGCTGAGGTCCTGGGTTCTAATCCCACCAAGGACAACATCTGCAAGGAGTTTGTATATTCTCCCCGTGTTTGCGTGGGTTTCCTCCGGGTTCTCCGGTTTCCTCCCACACTTCAAATAAATACTGATAGGGAATTTAGATTGTGAGCCCCAATGGGAACAGTGATGATAATGTCTGTAAAGGGCTGTGGAATTCTATATAAGTGAGTAACATAAATATATATATATATAATGTTCAACCAGGTGAAGGCAAGGAGATTTATTATATTACTTTTCTGTGCGCTACTGCTCTTATGATTGTTTTTGTTACTCATTTGGCTTGGTAGCCAGGTAGGAATGATAGGTCTCTAACAAGGGTCATATAAGGGATATGAGGGTCATATATAGTAATGATTGCAATAACATTTACTGGTGTTCGTATTAATGTAACAACCTGTAAATATGTATTTTCCTTCTCTAGCCCATTTAGTTTGCTCAGCAGTTCTTCGTTTGCCTTTATTGGGCTATTTACTGCATTGCGAGTGAGATACAATACATGATCACTTGGATTTCCACTGGGAGAGGATATACCTCTAGTGCTATTTAAACTTGTTCTGTGATATAGTTGGTTCCAAAGTACTTCATATCAAACCTTATCAAACACCTTTACTTTCAATGAACATGTCAGGATTCTCATCCAGCAGATGAAGCCATGTTTTTTCAACCTGCAGCTTCCTGTAATATGGTGCTTTAGGGCATTCTTACTAATGAACCACATTTAACAAATAGGGTGCCAACAATTGCATTTGCCCATGTGATTTGTAATACAGTGTCTGGGGATGCTATGATGCAGGCTTGTTTTCTGCAACCTCAACACTGCAATCTAAGCTTAACTTTGCTTAACCCCTTCACCCCCAAGGGTGGTTTGCACGTTAATGACCGGGCCAATTTTTACAATTCTGACCACTGTCTCTTTATGAGGTAATAACTCTGGAACGCTTCAACGGATCTTCGCGATTCTGAGATTGTTTTCTCGTGACATATTGTACTTCACGTTAGAAGTAAAATTTCTTCGATATAACTTGCGTTTATTTTTGAAAAAAACGCAAATATGGCGAAAATTTTTAAAATTTTGCAATTTTCAAACTTTGAATTTTTATTCCCTTAAAACAGAGAAATATGTCACATAAAATAGTTAAGAAATAACATTTCCCACATGTCTACTTTACATCAGCACAATTTTGGAACCAAAATTTTTTTTGTTAGGAAGTTATAAGGGTTAAAAGTTGACCAGCGATTTCTCATTTTTACAACAAAATTTACAAAGCCATTTTTTTTAGGGACCACCTCTCATTTGAAGTCACTTTGAGGGGTCTATATGGCAGAAAATACCCAAAAGTGACACTATTTTAAAAACTGCACCCCTCAAGGTACTCAAAACCACATTCAAGAAGATTATTAACCCTTCAGGTGCTTCACAGGAACTAAAGCAACGTGGAAGGAAAAAATGAATATTTAACTTTTTAGCCACAAAAATGATCTTTTACAAACTTTTTTTTTATTTTGACAAGGGTAAAAGGAGAAAATGGACAGATAAGGTTGTTATGCAATTTCTCCTGAGTACGCCAATACCCAATATGTGGGGGAAAACCACTGTTTGGGCACACGGCAGAGCTCGTAAGGGAAGGAGCGCCGTTTGACTTTTTCAAACTAAAATTGGCTGGAATTGAGATTGGACGCCATGTCGTGTTTGGAGAGCCCTGATGCGCCTAAACAGTGGAAACCCCCACAAGTGACACCATTTTGGAAACTAGACCCCCTAAGGTACTTATCTAGATCTGTTGTGAGCACTTTAAACCCCCAAGTGTTTAACAAAAGCTTATAATGCCTGGGTGTGAAAAAAAAAAAAACAATTTTCCACAAAAATGATTTTTTAGTCCCAATTTTTTGAATTTTCCCAAGGAAATTGGACCCCAAAAGTTGTTGTCCAATTTGTCCTGAGTACGCTGATACCCCATATGTGGGGGGGGGAAACTGTTTGGGTGCACGGCAGGGCTTGGAAAGGAGGTAGTAACGTTTTGGAATGCAGACGTTGATGGGGGTCATGTTCCGTTTGCAGTGCCCCAGATGAGCCTAAATAGTGGAAACCCCCACAAGTGACCCATTTTGGAAACTAGACCCCCTAAGGAACTTATCTAGATCTTTGGTGAGCACTTTAAACCCCCCAAGTGCTTCACACAAGTTTATAATCCCCGGGCATGAAAATAAAAAATCCTATTTTTTTCCCAAAAAAAATTATCTTTTAGTCACTAATTTTTTATTTCCAAGGGTAACAGGAGAAATTGGCCACGTAAGTTGTTGTCCAGTTTGTCCTGAGTACGCTGATACCCCCTATGTGGGGGGGAACCACTGTTTGGCTCACGGCAGAGTCGGAATGGAAGGAGCACCATTTGACTTTTTCCAACCAAAATTGGCTGGAATTGAGTTGGATGCCATGTTGCATTTGGAGAGCCCCCGATGTGCCTAAACAGTGGAAACCCCCACAAATGACCCCCTTTGGGAAACTAGACCCCCTAAGGAAAATTTTCTAGACTTTGGTGAGCAATTTTTAACCCCAAGTGCTTCACACAAGTTTATAATGTAGAGCCGAAAATTTAAAAATCATATTTTTTCCACAAAAATGATCTTTTCACCCCAATTTTTATTTTTCCAAGGGTAACAAGACTCCAAAGTTATTGTGCAATTTGTCTGAGTGCCCCTGATACCCCATATGTGGGGGGTAAACCACTGTTTGGGTGCATGGCAGAGTTTGGAAGGGAAGGAGCGCCGTTGACTTTTTCAACGCAGAATTGGCTTGGACGCCATGTCGTGTTTGGAGAGCTTCTGATCTGCCTAAACAGTGGAAACCCCATAAATGACACCATTTTGGAAACTAGACCCTCAAGGAATTAATCTAGATGTGTGGTGAGAACTTTTAACCCAGGTGTTTCACTAAAGTTTATAAGTACAGCCGTAAAATAAAAAATCCTTTTTTTTTTTTACAAAAATGATTTTTTCGCCCCTAATATTTTATTTTCACAAGGGTAACAGAAGAAATTGGAACCCAAAAGTTGTTGTCCAATTTGTCCTGAGTACGCTGATACCAATATGTGGGAGAAAACTATGTATGGGGCACGTCAGGGTCGGAAGGGAAGTAGTGCGTTTTGGGTTGCAGATTTTTTGGAATGGTCTGGGGGGGTCATGCA
>JARQOD010000004.1:274953847-275006142 GCA_033576555.1 Oophaga sylvatica
AACCTTTAAAAAAATTTTCCCGCATTTGCCCGCTGTTAGATTTGACTATCCTTCACTTTCAACCATCCCCGAGCTGATTCAAAGTCTCTACATTCACATCATTTTTGGGAATCACCCTTTTTGCAAACAAATGGTAATGTTGCTGTCAAACCTTATTCTTCTTGACTTCGCGACCCTTTTTTAATTTGGCTCTTAGACTATTGGGGAAAATAGTTTTTTATCTTTTTCTAACCCCCCCATTCATTTTGTACTACTTCTTTAGATTTCAAGAACCCAAATTCTTCGTAAATAATCCATTTGTGCAAAAAACCCCGGGGTGCTTTGCGTTGGTCTGTTCTGTTAGTCCCGGGGGAACTTTTTTATGTGAAATAAAAGGTTTAAATAGTTTGACACTTTATGAATTTTTATTAGAAGGCTTTAGAAATATATTAGGTAAACTACTCGCATCATCACCATTTTTTTTGCTTACTTTAAAAATTACTAGTTTGTGTAGTATCCCTTCAAAAACTTATCTTAACACTGACTAGTTTAAGGTACAATAAAAGTTTTCAAAAAGAGACATAATGATTAACCCCTTTAGCCCCAAAAGGCACCGTCAGGGCTTCTGCCTTACTGGCGTATGGGCTCGGGGCAGGAGAGGGTATTTTCTTTTTTCCAAAGCCTTTGTTACCATAATAAGAAGTCCTTATAGTTCCACTGTGATGAACCCCCTTTTACGCCGGGGGGGCAAGCATTTTTATAGGTACATGGTCTCCCTTTGGATGTGCTGCCCCCCCCCCTATCCCGGTATGCATGGACCCTCATTCCTATTGGTTTGTATGGTCCCTCATCCCCCAATCCTGGTATACTGGTACCCCTCATCCCTATCCTGGTATGAAAGTTCCCGCTCACCAATCCGGGATTCAGGGTTCCCTCACCCCCCCCTTCCCGGAGCATGGTCCCCCCACCCCCAATCCTGGTATGCATGGTTCCCCCCTGCCCAATCCTGTATCATGGTCCCCCACCCCCAATCCTGATGTCATGGTCCCCTCACCCCCTTCCGATGTGCATGGTCCCCCCCCACCCCCAATCCTGATGTCTGGGGCCCTCACCACCCTATTGGTGATGGTCCCCTCACCCCCCCCAAACTGATGTGCATGGTCCTTTAAACCCCCCTCCTGTTGAGCGGTCCCCCCCCCCCCCAATCCTGAGTGCTGGTCCACCCCAATCCTGGGGGCATGTTTCCCCCCCCCCCCAACCGATATGCAGGTCCCCTCACCCCCAATCCTGTAGCATGATCCCCTCCCCCCCCAAAACCCTGATAGCAGGCCCCCCCCCCCAACCCTGATGTGCATGGTCCCTCAACCCCCAAATCCTGATGTGCAGGGCCCCTCCCCCCCTATCCTGGTATTCATGGCCCTTCCCCCCTATCCGGGTGTGCATGGTCCCCCCCCCCCCAATCCTGATGGCTGGTACCCTGGCAAGCATTTTAAAGGGTTTGTCTCCGCTTATGTGCCCCCCCTCCTATCCGGGTATGCATGGCACCCCTCACCCTTTCCCTGGTAGGCATGTACCCCCTCATCCCTATGCGTATGTATGGTCCCCTCACCCCAACCCAAATTGGTATGAAAGGCCCCCTTTCCTTTTGGTAGCGGGAAACCCCCCACCCAATCCGGTTGCAGGGGTTCCCCCCCCATCCCTACCCTGGATCATGGTACCTCTACCCTATCCGTATCTGTCCCCTCACCTCCCCAACCCCGGTTGCATGGTCCCCTCCCCTCCCCAACCCTGGTATGCACGGTCCCCTCCCCCCACCAATCCTGTAGCATGGTCACCTCCCGCCCAAGGGGAATGCGGGCCCCCTCCCCTCTATCCTTTTGCAGGGTCCCCTCCCCCCCCCAATCCTGATGTGCATGGTCCCCTCATCCCCCAACCCTGATGTGCATGGTCCCCTCACCCCCCCAACCCTGATGTGCATGGTCCCCTCACCCCCCCAACCCTGATGTGCATGGTCCCCTCACCCCCAACCTGATGTGCATGGTCCCCTCATAACCCCAATCCTGATGGCATGGTCCCTCACCCCCCAACCCTGATGTGCAGGTCCCCTCACCCCCCACCCTGATGTGCATGGTCCCCTCATACCCCCCAACCCTGATGTGCATGGTCCCCTCACCCCCCAATCCTGATGTGCATGGTCCCCTTATCCCAATCCTGATGTGCATGGTCCCTACCCCCCTATCCTGATTGCATGGTCCCCTCACCCCCCAACCCTGATATGCATGGTCCCTCACCCCCCAACCCTGATGTGCATGGTCCCCTCATACCCCAACCCTGATGTGCATGGTCCCCTCACCCCCCAAACCTGATGTGCATGTCCCCTCATACCCCAACCCTGATATGCATGGTCCCTCACCGCCCAACCCTGATGTGCATGGTCCCCTCACCCCTATCCTGATGTGCATGGTCCCCTCATACCCCAACCCTGATGTGCATGGTCCCCTCACCCCCCAATCCTGATGTGCATGGTCCTCTCATCCCCCTATCCTGATGTGCATGGTCCCCTCACCCCCCAACCTGATGTGCATGGTCCCCTCATACCCCCAACCCTGATAGCATTGTCCCCTCACCGCCCAACCCTGATGTGCATGGTCCCCTCACCCCCTATCCTGATGTGCATGGTCCCCTCATCCCCAACCCTGATGTGCGTGGTCCCCTCATCCCCAACCCTGATGTGCATGGTCCCCTCATCCCCAATCCTGATGTGCATGGTCCCCTCACCCCCAATCCTGATGTGCATGGTCCCCTCACCCCCAATCCTGATGTGCATGGTCCCCTCACCCCCTATCCTGATGTGCATGGTCCCCTCACCCCCAATCCTAATGTGCATGGTCCCCTCACCCCCCTATCCTGATGTGCATGGTCCCCTCACCCCCCAACCCTGATATGCATGGTCCCCTCACACCCCCAATCCTGATGTGCATGGTCCCCTCACCCACCCCAATCCTGATGTGCATGGTCCCCTCCCCCCAATCCTGATGTGCATGGTCCCTTCACCCCCCAACCCTGATATGCATGGTTCCCTCACACCCCCAATCCTGATGTGCATGGTCCCCTCCACCCCCAACCCTGATGTGCATGGTCCCCTCATACCCCAATCCTGATGTGCATGGTCCCCTCACCCCCCAACCCTGATGTGCATGGTCCCCTCACCCCCCAACCCTGATGTGCATGGTCCCCTCATACCCCCAATCCTGATGTGCATGGTCCCCTCACCCCCCCTATCCTGATATGCATGGCCCCCTTACCGCTATTAAACTGCACAGATACCCCAAAAAAAAAAACATTTATACTCACCTTTCATCCCTGTGCTCCAGCGATGTTCGTTCTGCTGAATTCCGGGGGAGGAGAGCGGCGCCGGAGTACGCGCATGCCCATACCGCGCGGGTCCGGCACCATTATTGCTGAAGGACACACTGTAAATGTGTCTTCAGCAAAATGGCGCCGGATAGCGCTATTGCGCATGCGCGATCCGACGCGCACTCCTGGTCTCCTGCCCCGGGAAAAGAGAAGCGCCGCGGCAACGCTCCTCCCAGTCAGGTAAGTATGTGAGTATGGCGCCGGAGATCGCGGTATGCATCCAGTACAGCGCCATACATAGTACTCACCGCTCTGGATGCCTCACTCTGTCTGGAGCCAGACTGCGCAGGCGTGTCGCGCTTGCGCAGTCTATAAAGGCTTCAGACAGAGTGACGCTCCTAGCGTTATATTATAGATTAACATATAATGGACCTGAGTCGGGACTTGCTTTTTTTGTGGATTGATTTGAAGCTTTTTTTGGGAATACTTTACATAACATTTGGGATCACATTTATCCTGTGCCCTACACTGAACACTTACATAAGGTTTTCATCTAAATCTTCTAGTGACTGATTGAGATGAAACCCCCAAGAGATCTATGCACTAAATGAGGCAGCAGAGTTACTCTGCACTTCATCTGGCCTTTGTTCACGATGTCCTTTCCAGAAGTGCTCAAAAACTGTGGTCGACTTGCGTTTTTATGCACTCCTAAAAAAGACGTACAGCACTGGATCATAGGCAAGACAGTGTCCACAGTGCCCTCATCGTGCTTTATTATAGGAAATTTTCCACTGGGGGTTCCATCTGCATCACTTATTTCAGATATTTACACGGAAGCGCTCAGCGTAGAGCTTAGGATAAATGTGTGCCACACCTTACTGTGATCTTTGGCAGACAGAATGAAAAATCTATAACAGGTGAAGATTGGTTTTATTTATTTTTTACACTGTTCTCTTGTGGAGTAAGTGATTAGGTGACTTTATTCTTTGGGTTGTGCAATTACAGTGTTTACCAGATTTATATTGTTTTTTTTTCTGTTTGGCTACTGTCACACTAAAAAACACTTTTTATTGCAAAAACTAGTTTGGTAAAATTGATAAGGCAGCTTTATTCTTTGGTTAGTACAATTACAGTGATACCACAAGTATATTTTTTTTAAGTTTTGGGTTTTTACACAATAAAAACTATTACAGAAAAAATAATTTTTTTGCATTGCATTATGCCCACAGCTATAACTTTTTATTTTGATTTATTTATTGCAGTGGAGTTATATGTTTTCAGCTATACTGATTTTTATTAACATTTGTCTTTTTGATCACGTTTTATTCCACTATTTGTTCGGCGGTATCTTAAAAAAAGCATCGTTTTTTTGCCCCGTGTGTTTTTTTTTTTACAGTGTTCACTGAAGAGTTTAATTAGTGTTACAGTTTTATGGGACAGGTAGTTCCGGATGCAGTGATATCAGATGATAAAACATACGTACGTTTTTGTTTATTTTTATTTTGTACATAAAAATAGAAATTTATTGTTACAATATCTTTTTATATTTTTTTATTATTTTCAGATTATTTTTTTATATTTTTACATTCTTTTAATTTTTCACTTTATCCCACTATGGGACTCCCAGTTTTACAGCTATGATCTTTGTTATAAACCATTGTAATGCACCAGTTTTGCAATGGCTTATATATGTCAGTGCTTCACTGACACAACTTAGATCATGCACTGCACATGATCAAACTAACTTGCTAGAACCTGGTCTCCCAGATGTCATTATGGCGACATCAGTCACTATGGCAGTGATTGGATTCCTGCAAATACGATGTGGGGGCGCCGATTGGAGGGTAGAGGCGGCTCCCTTTCTTTGCCTGCTTTCTAAATGCTGCAATCGATATCAATTGCAGCATTTAGAGGTTAAACTGTCTGCAGCGGTGCGGGCACTACTCCTGGCAGTGAGTGCTGGGTGTCAGCTGTGATAACAGCTGATCACCCAGCGTCGATTGCAGGCACACAACTTCTGTGAGCGCAAAATCGACTGGATGTACCCAGTACTTCCAAGGTCAGGAAGCACTTCCCAACCATAATGCACTGGGTATGTCCAAGGACAGGAAGGCGTTACATCTTTCTAAATTGTAAATATAAAAGCTGCTCCCATAATGATATCAGTGCGGTCAAAGGTGATAGACCCCTTTGAGAGATGTGATAGTTATTGGTTTCTAGTGTATGAAATGAACTTTACAGAAATAATGCTGAGGTTAGGGCAATTCCTCAGATAGTCAGGTTGTATACATTACTAAGGCAGGAGTCACACTACCATAGAATACGGCAGAGTGCTATGCAAGACAACATCACATAGCACTCTGTCCAGTGTTACTCTATAGGGCAGCTCACATCAGCGATTTTTTTTCTCAGGTGTATTCGACGTGTGTGTAAAATGATGTTACGACCATACAGCCTGCCATCCAGCAGAGACACTGAGCAGCGTGTGCTCAGTGTCTCCCTGGGAACTCCTATTATATGTCTGACGGCACAGTTTAAAGAAGTTCTCATGCTCACGGTGCAGTCAGAAAGGTCCTGGAAGTTCACAACCAATGAACTCACTTCACCTATCTGACATCAGCAGGAGCGCCGTGGGAAAATTTCATCATTCAACCATGCAGCCTGCCATCTAGATGTAGCTTTTTTGTCATGAGACAAATGGATTATCATCTTCTCTGCAAAAAGGTGAGGAATATAATTGTTATTTTAACTCTTTTGCAGGAGACAATGGCATCTCTGGGATGGGCGATGTTTTCACTATGGTTTAATTAAGATTTACTAACACCTTAACCCCCAAGGGTGGTTTGCATGTTAATGACCAGGCCAATTTTTACAATTCTGACCACTGTCCCTTTAAGAGGTAATAACTCGGGAACGCTTCCATGGATCCTTGTGATTCTGACACTGTTTTCTCGTGACATATTGTACTTCATAATAGTGGTAACATTTCTTTTATATGACTTGCGTTTATTTGTGAAAAAAATGGAAATTTGGCGAAACTTTTGAAAATATTGCAATTTTCCAAGTTTGACTTTTCATGCCCTTAAATCACAGAGATATGTCACACAAAATACTTAATAAGGAACATTTCCCACATGTCTACTTTACATCAGCACAATTTTGGAGCCAAAATTTTTTTTGTTAGGAAGTTATAAGGGTTAAAAATTGACCAGCGATTTCTCATTTTTACAACACCATTTCTTTTAGCTACCACATCACATTTGAAGTCACTTTGAGGGCTCTATATAATAGAAAATACCCAAAAATGACACCATTCTAAAAATTACACCCCTTAAGGTGCTCAAAAACACATTCAAGAAGTTTATTAACCCTTCAGGTGCTTCACAGGAATTTTTGGAATGTTTTAAAAAATGAACATTTAAATTTTTTTCACAAAAAATTTAATTCAGATCCAATTTGCTTTATTTTACCAAGGGTAACAGGAGAAATTGGACCCCAAAAGTTGTTGTACGATTTGTCTTGAGTACGCTGATACCCCATATATGGGGTGAACCACTGTTTGGGCGCATTGCAGAGCTCGGAAGGGAAGGAGAGCCGTTTGACTTTTCAATGCAAAATTGGCTGGAATTGAGATCGGACGCCATGTCGCGTTTGGAGAGCCTCAGATGTGCCTAAACAGTGGAAACCCCCCACAAGTGACACCATTTTGGAAACTAGACCCCCTAAGGAACTTATCTAGACATGTGGGGAGCACTTTGAACCCCCAAGTGCTTCACAGATGTTTATAACGTAGAGCCGTAAAAATAAAAAATCATATTTTTTTCACAAAAATAAACTTTTCGCTCCCAATTTTTTATTTTCACAAGGGTAACAGGAGAAATTGGACCCCAGTGTTACGGCTTAGCGGGCAAGCCACCAGGAGTGGACCCTCTGGATCGTGGCACCAAGAGAGCCCCCGGGCGAGCGACCAGATGGAGCCCACCCCATACAGGGATCGTTAGGAGCAGGCCCCAGGGATCTAGTACCACGATAGCCTGTACCAAGAGGGACGGCTCTTAGGTAGGCGAGTAGGCCCTGCTACGGGACAAATGATATATGGAACACAGGTTGTCGAGAGAGACCACAGACAGCCGGGAGGAACTGGCAACAAGAAACAAGGGCCACAGAAAGACTGCAGGATGGCGCAAGTGTAGAACTGCAGGACAGGGTAGGAAACAGCACAGCAGGACGAGACAGGAATAGGACTGCCGGACGAGCAGGTATATGACTGTCGGACAGGGCAGGTATAGGACTGCAGGACAGGCAGGAATAGGACTGCAGGACGAAGAGGAATAGAACCACAGGACCGGACAGGAATAGGATTGCCGGACGAGCAGGTATAAGACTGCAGGACAGGGCAGGAATAGGACTGCAGGATGGGCAGGAATAGGACCACAGGACGAGGCAGGAATAGGACTGCAGGACGAGCAGAAATAGGACCGCAAGACAGGACCAGTCATAGGACTGCAGGACAGGAGCAGGGAAGAACCAGACTGCGGTGCCTAGACAGAAGGAGACGATAGGAGAGAGGGATGAACGATCTGCACGGGGAACCAGCTTAACCCCCAGTGAGCACACTAAAAGATCAGGCGCCTCCGCTAAAGGAGGGCGGCCTGATATACCTCCGAAGAGACTCCCCATAGGTCCGGCGGCGATTCCGGGTCAGGGCACCGCTGGAGCTTAAGGAGAGCAGGAAAGACACAGACCTGTCAGCGCTGGAGGAGGAAGCCGTGGGGAGGCAGACTGCGACACTGGAGCAGAGGGGTAAGTATGAAATGGCATGGATGTAACACCCAGAAGTTGTTGTGCAATTTGTTCTGAGTATGCCGATACCCTATATGTGGGGGTAAACCACTGTTTTGGCGCACAGCTCGGAAGGGAAGGAGCGCCGTTTGACTTTTTTAACGCAGAATTGGCTGGAATTGAGAGCGGACGCCATGTCGCATTGGGAGAGCCCTTATGTGACTAAACAGTGGAAACCTCCCAATTATAACTTCAACCCTAACCCCAATACACCAATAACCCTAATCCCAGCCCTAACCCTAACCCTAACCACAAACCTAGCCCTAACACCCCCCTAACCCTAATACCAGCCCTAACCCTAATCCCAACCTAACCCTAATTCCAACCCTAACCCTAATCCAAACACTAACCCTAATCCAAACACTAACCCTAATCCAAACACTAACCTTAATCAAAACCCTAACCCCAACTCTAGCCCCAACCCTAACACTAACCCTAACTTTAGCCCCAACACTAACCCTAACCCTAATGGGAAATGGAAATAAATACATTTTTTTAATTTCATTATTTTTACCCTAACTTAAGGGGGTGCTAAAAGGGGGGTTTGATTTACTATTTATAGTGGGATTTTATGTTTGCCAGCTGTCACATGCTAAAAGAAGCTTTTTATTGCAAAAAATAGTTTTTGCATCACCACATTTTGAGAGCTATAATTTTTCCATATTTAGGCCCATGGAGTCATGTGAGGTCTTGTTTTTTGTAGAACGAGTTGACGTTTTTATTGGTACCATTTTTGGGCATATGACATTTTTTGATTGGTTTTTGTTACGATTTTTGGGAGGCAGAATGAACAAAAAACAGCAATTCATGAATTTCTTTTGGGGGGGTGTTTATATCGTTCCACGTGTGGTAAGATTAATAAGGCAGTTTTATTCTTCGTGTTAGTACGATTACAGCGATACCTCATTTATATCATTTTTTTTATGTTTTGGCGCTTTTATACAATAAAAACTTTTTAATATAAAAAATAATTATTTTTGCATCGTTTTATTCTGAGAGCTATAACTTTTATTTTTTCGCTGATGATGCTGTATGGCAGCTCAATTTTTACGGGACAAGATGACGTTTTCAGCGGTACCATGATTATTTATATGCATCTTTTTGATAGCGTGTTATTCCACTTTTTGTTCGGCAGTATGATGATAAAGCATTGATTTTTTGCCTTGTTTTTTTATGGGGTTCACTAAAAGGGTTAACTATTGGGACAGTTTCATAAGTCGGGTCGTTACAGATGCGGCGATACTAAATATGTGTACTTTTATTGTTTAGATTTTTTTTTATTCAAATATTTATTGATAGAATAATGATTTTTTTCATTATTTTTTAAATATTTTTACAATTATTTAAAAAAAATTGTTTTAGTTAATTCTTACTTTTACACTTTGTCCCACTATGGGACTCTCATTTTCTGCAGGCTGCTTCTATAGCATGCAGATCTGCATGCCATTGAAGTTGTCAGCGCTGCAGCTTCTATTACACTAACCACAAAGACTTCCTGACATGCACTGCACATGACAGGAAGTCTCTGAGCTCTGGTAACCCGGATGTTGTCATGACGACATCGGGTTACCATGGGAGCGATGGGGACCCCGCGTCATGCCGTGGGGTCTCCAATCCAAAGGCAGAGGGGCTGTCAGAGCTGACAGCCCATCTGCCTGCCCCGGAATGCTGCGATCATGTTTGATCACAGTGTGCTGGGGCTTAAAGTGCCGGTAGTGGTCCGTGGCTACTCCTGGCACTAAGTGCCGCATGTCAGCTATGAGAATCAACTGACACCCGGCCGCGATCAGCCGCACTTCCCCCGTGAGCGTGGCTGATCGCGTATGACGTACTATCCCATCCAGGGTCAATAAGGCCCAGGTCACATGGACGGGATAGTACATCTAGGGTCAGAAAGGGGTTAAAGGAGTCTGGGTATTTCTTTCAATTAAGGGACTTTATTCTGGGTGTGATTGTTTTTATGCAATATGACTATGGAGTTAGTAATGAGGGCGTCTTATAGACACCTCTGTATTACTAACCTCAGGACTTGATATCACCTGACAATGCAAAGGTGACATCAACCCCCCAGCTATCACCCCACTTGCCACTGCTATAGGCCTAGTGGAAAGAGCGAAGCTAAATGCCAGAATCTTATAGATGCGCCTTTTCTGGGGTGGCTGAGGGCTGATGTTTTTAGCCTGGGTGGGAGCAGTATCTATGGCCCCTTCCTAGGCTATTAATATCAGCCCACAGCTGTCTGCCTAGCCTTTGCTGGTTATTATTTATAGGGAGACTACATCATTTTTTGGGGGTTTCCATTTTAATAGCCCGTAAAGACTAAGTATACAGCTGTGACCTGATATTAATAGCCTGGGAAGCTTCATGGGTATTAACCTCTTCCCAGGCTATAAACATCAGCCCCCAGCCATTGGCTTTCCCTCTGCTGGTTAAGAAAATTACGCAGGAGCTCATGCTATTTTTACATGTACAGTAAGCTGCACATACACTGTACTAATTGTATGTCACTAACATCTATATATCTATGTATTCTATATGTATTTACTGTATGTAATCCATTTATTCTATTCTATCAGGTCCTGTTGTATTTTACTGTACGCAGCTGCTGAATTGCCAGCTTTTATTCTATCTATCCAATATATATATATTATGTAGTGCAGCGGTAGCACACTATGCAGTGATGAGGCAGTGACCCAGCAAAGTTCAAAGCAAAAACGTCTCTTTAATGTTCAACTCAAAAAAACACAGCACACAATATCCTCCGGATCGCAGCCGGGAAACATATCCTCTGGATTACAGTCACTAAACACACCAGTCCACCTCCTGAGACTAGTTGCCGTGGGCGACAGCACCACTATGTTAATGTTCTACTCACAGCATTACACAGTCCACGATATCCTCTGGATCGCAGCCGGGAACCATATCCCCCTGTTTACAGTCACAAAACACACCAGTCCTCCTCTAACCTGTTGCCGTGGGCGACTGCACCGCTGTGTACACTGTGGGTGCCAGGCTTCTCAGCTGCCTTTGCTGTTTGGCTCTGCTGGCCTGTGTTCCCTCACACAGGTTGAGGGCTGCAGAGCCTTCTGCTCTGTACTCCTGCCAACACTATACTGACACTGATTCTGAACCTGACACATCCAAACCCCATACTGCAGGGTTTTTAACGAGCAACCTGTGGCCTTCAGCCACATGGAAAACTCTGCCCGGAAATGAATCAGACTGCACCACTACCATCTGCAGTCTGTTTCAAACACACAAGCTCAGAGCAGGTTTTCCTCAAATCTGCCTTGGATAACCAGCATGTCCAAGACCTATACTCATTTTAGTCTGCATTGCAACCACAGCTACACCTGTAACTGCAATGCCCTCTCATGGCCTCAATACGCCTCCAGGCGCATCCTGGGGGGAACATACAGTGACCCTCACATGTAACACCAGTCACTGCCTCACAATATTATATTATATAATATATATATATATATATATATATATACATATAGTATATATGTGTGTTTTGAAGAATATTTCCTATGAAAACGATGTGTAAATGACAGAGTATTGCTCTATATTAAAGCTCATGTTAAAATCGCATTGCAATAATCGGACAGCAATCGCACTGCATTCGGATGTAAATTGGATGCTAGCTGTAAAAAATCGGATTGTACTCGCATGACACTCACATGACACTTGCATTACACTTGTGTGACCCTCGGCAGTGAAATAGGATCTATTTTTTCTACATTTAGTGTGACTCCAGCCTAAATCATATACACAGTGCTATGCAAAAGTTTTAGGCAGGTGTGCAAATGCTGCAAAGTAAGAATGCTTTCAAAAATAGAAAATGTAATAGTTTATTTATATCAATGAAAATGCAAAGTAGAGGAACAGAAGAAAAAAACTAAACCAAATCAATACTTGGTGTGACCACCATTTATCTTCAAATCAGCATCAATTAATCTAGGTACACGTGTACAAAGTCAGGGATTTTGAAGCATTATAGTCTGGTGTATGAGTAACCATTTAAACTAAACAGATGACAATTATGATCATTTTCTCAGTTGAAAAATATTCATTAACTCAAATAGAAATAGTTGTGTAGGAGGAATAAAATTGTGAGAAACCATCAAACTCTACTACAACAGTGAGGTTGTGAAAGCTAGTTTCATTTCACAGGTCATACACAGTGGCAAAACTGAATATAGCAACAATGCAAAATGTAGTTATACTGCATCAACAAGCTCTCCAAGGCAATACTTTTGAGGCATACTTGTGTTTCATGATATGATATTCAGCTCATTTGAAGAACGACCAAGAAATGGGCAATGCTGAGGACCATAGACGCAGTGGTCAGCAAAGGAAACTAAGTTCAGCAGTTGAAAGAAACATCATGCTTACTTCCCTTTGAAATAGGAATATGCTATCAGCTCCGAATTGGCAGTAACAAGAAGCCAGCTACACTCATGTACTGTTCCCAAACGTCTAGCCAGAAGTGGTGTTTTCATGGAAGAATTGCAGATAAAGAGCCATACTTAGCTTGTGCTTTTAACTGATGAGACAACATTTGGTTGTTACACAAGGCAGTTTGTCACCGAAGGGCTGGCGAGAAGTACAATACTGAATGTCTGCGAGAAGTGAACCATAGTGGAGATTCCTTTCAGTTTTGGGGCTGCATTTCAGAAAATGGAGTTTAGGATGTGGTCAGGAAGAATGGTGTCCTCAATGCTGAGAATGCAGGCACATAATTATATATTATGCAATGCAGGCATCTGATTGTCTATAGATTGATTCTGCAGCAGGTCTACGACCCCAAACATAGAGCCATGTAATTAAGAACTATCTTAAGCGTAAAGAAGAACAAGGAGTCCTGGAAGTGATGATGATATGACCCCCATAGAGTCCTGATCTCAACATAATCAAGCCTACTTGGGATTACATTAAGAGATAGAAGTTGTTACGAAATGTAACGACCCAATAGGGGTCGGTCCAGCAGATGGCACATCACACACCAACATCGGGGATGAAAAAAGGGGAAGGAAGGCCCTCACAATAGGGAATGAGATATGGGCCACCTCCTAATTCAGCCTATGCCTATCCCTAAGCTCCCCTAACGCCCTATGGTTGTCCTTTCCCCCGCCGCCGTTACGAACCTTGTCCCTAGCTGTCACCTCACTATACTCTGATTAGTGCACTGGCAGGCAAGGACCCTAGCTTCACCACTGCAAATGGTGAAAACACAGACAGGCAAAGACAGAGAATAAGGAAACTTAGCTTCCAAGCTGCTGCTGCAAACTCCACTCAGCAGAGGTTACGGAACCAGGACCTCAAAAAGCTGATACACGCTGACACCAGAGAGTTCCTCACTCATCGGCTGGTCTCCAGAGAAACTCTATCACCAACAGTCAACTGATGCATCAGGTGACTATTTAAAGGATGATGGGAGTGATCACCACCCACATCAGATGACCTAGCAACTCAGCAGCTACAGCATGCTGCCAGCAAGGGAAACTGACATTAACCCCTGCTGGCCTGAAAGGAAAAAAGCTACATTTAAATTATAGTGGAACCAGAGCTGCCCAAATCCAAACATGGATCATGACAGAAGTTTTTCCGAAAGTCTACATCAACAGATCTGTGGTTTGTTCTTGAATATGTTTTAAGCAACCTCTCTGCCAATTATCATAGAATCATAGAATCATAGAATTAGATGGTAGAGTTGGAAGGGACCTCCTGGGCCTTCTGGTCCAACCCCCTGCGCAAAGCAGGATTCTCTAAATCATCCCAGACAGATGTCTATCCAGCCTCTGTTTGAAGACTTCCATTGAAGGAGAACTCACCACCTCTTGTGGCAGCCTGTTCCACTCATTGATCACCCTAACTGTCAAAAAGTTTTTTCTAATATCTAATCTGTGTCTCCTCCCATTCAGTTTCATCCCATTGCTTCTAGTCTTTCCTTGTGCAAATGAGAATAAAGATGATCCTTCTACAATGTGACAGCCCTTGAGATATTTGTAGACAGCTATTAAGTCTCCTCTCAGTCTTCTTTTTTGCAAGCTAAACATTCCCAAATCCTGCAACCGTTCCTCATAGGACATGGTTTGCAGACCGGTCACCATTCTGGTGGCTCTTCTCTGAACTTGCTCCAGTTTGTTGATGTCTTTTTTAAAATGTGGTGCCCAAAACTGGACACAGTATTCCAGATGAGGTCTGACCAAAGAGGAGTAGAGGGCAATAATGACCTCACGTGATCTAGACTGTATGCTTCTGTTGATACATCCTAGAATTGCATTTGCCTTTTTTGCTGCTGCATCACACTGTTGACTCATGTTAAGTCTGTGATCAATTAGTATACCCAAGTCTTTTTCACATGTGCTGTTACTTAGCCCTATTCCTCCCATTTTGTATATGCTTTTTTCATTTTTATTGCCCAGATGTAGTACTTTGCATTTTTCCCTGTTAAAATCCATTCTGTTAGTTGCTGCCCACTGCTCCAGTTTATGTATATCTTTTTGAATCCTCTCTCTCTCTTCTCTAGTATTAGCTACCCCTCCTAGCTTTGTGTCATCAGCAAATTTGATCAGTTTACCCTCAATTCCTTCATCTAAATCATTGATAAAGATGTTGAACAATACAGGGCCCAAAACAGAGCCTTGTGGTACCCCACTTGAGACATTCTTCCAACTGGATGTGCAGCCATTTACAACCACTCTTTGGGTCCGATCACTAAGCCAGTTATGAATCCACCTAACAGTTGCCTTGTCCATTCCATACTTAGTCATTTTTTCAATAAGGATTGTGTGAGATACTTTGTCAAATGCTTTGCTGAAGTCAAGATATACTATATCTACAGCATTTCCCTGATCCACCCAGTCAGTGATTCTGTCATAGAAGGAAATTAAGTTAGTCTGACATGACTTATTAGTTACAAACCCATGCTGACTCTGTTTAATCACTTCATTCTTATCCAGGTACTTGCATACATGTTCTTTAATAATTTGTTCAAAGATCTTTCCTGGTATAGAAGTCAGACTCACCGGTCTGTAGTTCCCTGGGTCCACCTTCTTCCCCTTTTTGAAGATAGGAACAACATTTGCTCTTCTCCAGTCTTCTGGGACTTCTCCTGTTCTCCAAGAATTTTCAAAGATTATGGACAGTGGTTCAAGAATTTCTTCTGCTATCTCCTTCAGTACCCTGGGGTGTAATTCATCTGGACCTGGAGACTTGAATTCATTTATGTTAGCTAAGTGTTTCCTCACTGTCTTTCTGTTTATAGATATCCTGGATTCTTCTATTCCTTTAATAGGACAGTGAAGATCAGTTGATGTTACATTTCCTTTCTGAGAGAAAACAGATGCAAAATAGGAATTTAAAAGTTCAGCCTTCTCAACATCCTGACTTACCATTTCATCATTTTCATCCTGTAAAATCCTATAGCATCTTTGACTTTTCTTTTACTTTTGACGTATCCCCAAAATCCTTTTTTGTTGCTTTTGACGTCATTTGCAAGCCTTAATTCATTGTCAGCTTTAGATAATCTGATTTGTGCCCTGCAGGTTCTGCAGACGGCATTATATTCTTCTTTAGATATGCCTCCCTCTCTCCATTTGATAAACATTTCTTTCTTCCTTTTTAGCATGTGTTTAAGTTCTATGTTCATCCATCCTGGTTTCCTTAAATGCTTCCCATTCTTCCCTCTTTTCGGAATTGTTAACGATTGTGCTTTGAGAATCTCATTTTTCAAGATTTTCCATCCTTCCTGGACATTTTTGTCCTTAAGGTAATCCAGCCATTGGATCCCTCCAATTCTCTTTCTGAGTTCCTTAAAATCTGCCTTTCTGAAATCTAACCTTGACGTCTGAGTCTTCACAGGTCTTCCTCCTCTTGTTATCCAAAATTCTAAAATAGCATGGTCACTACCTCCTAGAGTCCCAGCCACTCTTACCTCCTCCACCATTTCCTCCTGTTTATGAGGATTAGATCCAAGGTAGCAGATCCCCTTGTTTTCTCCATTACCTTTTGGAAGATAAAGTTGTCAGCAAGAGAGGATAAGAATTTCCTGGACCTGTTAGTTTTGCCTGAGAGAGATTCCCAACAAATGTCTGGATAGTTGAAATCTCCCATGACCACTATGTCATATTTTTTGGAGAACTTGGCCATTTGATGCATAAAGAGTTCATCCATATCTTCAGCTTGCACAGGCGGCCTGTAGTAAATGCCTACAATGGTGTCCTTTCCATTGTTCTGTCCTTGTATTCTTACCCAAACAGTTTCCACAGAACTCCCAGTCTCTGAAGCGTCAATCTCTGTGCAGATATACGCTTTTCTAACATACAATGCAACACCTCCTCCTCGTTTATCAAGTCTGTTTCTTGCAAATAAGTTGTATCCTTCTAGCCTTGTATTCCAATCATGTGTATCGTCCCACCAAGTCTCAGTGATTCCAATGACATCATATTTCTTCTCCTGCGTTAGTAGCTCCAGTTCTCCTTGTTTGTTGCCCATGCTTTGTGCATTCGTATAGAAACACTTTAGTTTGTGATTGGTTTCTCTTCCTTCAATATTTTTATTATGTAAATTTTTTTGTCTTTGTTCTTCCCCTTCACTTCTAATAGCAGAAATCTCAATAGTATTTGTCAAGTGTATGGCTTTTGCTGGCGTTTTGCTTCCCTTCCCACATTGTTCTAGTTTAAAGCTCTCCTGATGAGTGTAGCAAGGCGACTTCCAAATACATGTTTTCCAGTCTTCGTAAGGTGCACCCCATCTCTAGCAAGTAATCCATCGTATAGGTAATTCACTCCGTGATCCAGAAATCCAAATCCTTGCTGACGGCACCATCGACGTAGCCAGTTGTTCACCTGCAGAATCTTATTCCACCTCCTTGTTCCATGGCCATCCACTGGGAGGATGGAAGAGAAGACCACCTGCGCTCCCAGTTCTTTCACTTTCTTACCTAAGTTTTCAAAGTCACTGCAGATGGTTTCCAGGTCGTTTCTAGCGGTGTCATTTGTCCCCACATGTATTAGCAGGAATGGGTAGTCATCTTTAGGTCTGAAGAGTCCTGATATCCTGTCAGACACATCTTTAATTTTTGCACCTGGAAGACAGCACATTTCTCTTGAGGTTATATCCGGTCTGCAGATAGCGGCCTCTGTTCCTCTCAACAGGGAATCGCCCATGACAACAACTCTCCGTTTCTTCTTCACAACAGTTTTCTTTCTCCATTCAGGAGGACTCTGAGGGCGTACAAGGTTGTTTGTGGGCAAAGTCTTATCCTGATGTATTTCTTCATCGTTCTCCTGTGTAAGAGCCTGGTACTGGTTTCTGAGCAGAATTGGTGCTGACTGCCTCCTGATCCTCCTGCTTCTCTGGGTCACATGCTTCCATTCCTCTGTTTCTTCAGTTGTACTTCGAATTTCTTCTCTTTCTGTACCATGAAGAGATAATTCTGCTCTGTCTAAGAACCTCTCACCTTCCTTAATGGTCTTCAATGTAGATAACCTCTCTTCCAGATTTTGCAACTTTTACTCCAACAGGGACACAAGCTTGCATTTGTGGCATGTGAAATTTGGCTTTTCCACTGGTAAGTCTATGAACATGTAGCAAGAAATGCAGCTCACCACATGGCTCCTGGCCTCTTCCATGTTCTTATTGTTCAAGAGATAATCAAGCAGTGAAATATAAGCCAAAACTCGCGCGCCTAGCGGCGCGCGGTTTACTGATGTCCTCCTTTCAGCTGCAACAGCCAAAATCCAGTGTTCCTTGAGCTCGCGGAGACTCTTCACTTATCCCAGAAGGCACTGGGAATATGCAAATTATCTCCTCGGGACTCCTCCCCTGGCTTACTGATGTCCTCCTTTCAGCTGCAACAGCCAAAATCCAGTGTACCTTGAGCTCGCGGAGACTCTTCACTTATCCCAGAAGGCACTGGGAATATGCAAATTATCTCCTCGGGACTCCTCCCCTGGCTTACTGATGTCCTCCTTTCAGCTGCAACAGCCAAAATCCAGTGTTCCTTGAGCTCGCGGAGACTCTTCACTTATCCCAGAAGGCACTGGGAAAATGCAAATTATCTCCTCGGGACTCCTCCCCTGGTTTACTGATGTCCTCCTTTCAGCTGCAACAGCCAAAATCCAGTGTTCCTTGAGCTCGCGGAGACTCTTCACTTATCCCAGAAGGCACTGGGAATATGCAAATTATCTCCTCGGGACTCCTCCCCTGGCTTACTGATGTCCTCCTTTCTGCTGCAACAGCCAAAATCCAGTGTTCCTTGAGCTCGCGGAGACTCTTCACTTATCCCAGAAGGCACTGGGAATATGCAAATTATCTCCTCGGGACTCCTCCCCTGGCTTACTGATGTCCTCCTTTCAGCTGCAACAGCCAAAATCCAGTGTTCCTTGAGCTCGCGGAGACTCTTCACTTATCCCAGAAGGCACTGGGAATATGCAAATTATCTCCTCGGGACTCCTCCCCTGGCTTCAATAACGGTGTTCGATATCTAGAATTGACTACATACCTAAAATTGACTCTGTTTTGAAGGCAAAGGGATTAGTGATGAGCGAATATACTCAGATAACATCTTGTCCGAGCACTCTCGGGTGTTATCCGAGTTTCTAGGCATGCTCGTATATTATGTTCGAGTCCCTATCGGCTGCATGATTTGCCGCTGTTACGCAGCCTGAATACATTCGGGAATTGTTTGCCTGTTTGTCAGGGAATCCCCAGGTGTGTGAAGGCTAACAGCTGCAAATCGTGCAGATGCAGGGATTCGAGCATAATATATGAGCACGCTCAGATGCTCGGATAACACCCGGGCGTGCTCGTATAAGACATTATCTGAGCACATTCGCTCATCGCTAAAAGAGAACTTTGATTTAGATTTAATTTGATTTACATTGCTCTCTTGTTCATTCACTTTGAATTTTGTTAATTGATGAAAATGAACTACTAGCACTTCTATTTTTGAAAATATTGTTACTTTATAGTATATTTTCAACACCTGCCTAAAACCATTGCACGGTACGTTATATCTACAGCTGCCTAAGGAGAGATTAGTTTTTTCCTCGCTCTGAAGTATAACTTCACAAAAATAGTTTTCATATGCTGATATTGTACATAATGTTTAAACTTTAAACCATTTTCAAGATTTCTGCTTATACAGGACTAGCTCATCTTACACAGCCAAGGGCAGATTTGGGTAGAGGGACAAGTCAGGAAGGGACTTCTTACCTAGACCACTGCATCATTTTTCTAATTGGCTGATGTGTATAGTGTACATTCAGTAGATAATATCTTCCTCATTCCCAAACTTCAGAGTTCATTCTGGTACAAAATCGCATTAAGAGTGACCAAAAGGATTGGTTAAAAATAAGTATTCCAAAAGGCAATTATAAATGTAGACACTGCTCTTTTTGCCCATTTCATATAACTAATAATCCCTTGCAAATTGGTGCGATTACACACTAGGTCTGCAATTTTATTACTTGCAGAACTAACTTTGTAGTGTATGTTCTATTTTGTCCATGTAAATATTTTTACATTGGAAAACAATATGGCCTTTATTTATTAGATTCCGGGAACATTTCAATTCCATTCGTACAGGAAAGGGTGTCCAACGTTTAATAAAACATATGAGAGACCACCATGGGGGGAATGCAGAAGCATTATGGTTTGGGGTTTAGAGCAAGTGGTGTTACCTGATCAAGATGGCGATTTTCACAGACTTCTATTGAGAAGGGAGGCAAGATGGATCATGCGCACTGGCGCTTTAGGACCCACGGGATTTAATGAGAGAATTGATATGTCAGTTTTCTTATGATAGTCATTTGACATTTTTCCTTGTACATCAAAATGTCGTTATTTGTTCATTTGTATTTTAATGGTTTTTTTGTAACCGGTTTTATTATAACAAGTATGTTTGATTCTGCCCTCATTATGCGAGGGGGGAGGTGAGAGGTGTTTTTCACCTGTGCAATACACATATACAACCCCTGGCAAAAATTATGGAATCACCGGCCTTGGAGGATGTTCATTCAGTTGTTTAATTTTGTTTAAAAAAAACAGATCACAGACATGGCACAAAACTGAAGTAATTTCAAATGGCAACTTTCTGGCTTTAAGAAACACTAAAAGAAATCAAGAACAAAAAATGTGGTAGTCAGTAATGATTATTTTTTTTAACCAAGTATAGGGGAAAAATTATGGAATCACTCAATTCTGAAGGAAAAAAATATGGAATCATGAAAAACAAACCATCAAAAAAACACATCACTAGTATTTTGTTGCTCCACCTCTGGCTTTTACAGCAGCTTGCAGTCTCTGAGGCATGGACTTAATGAGTGTCAAACAGTACTCTTCATCAATCTTGCTCCAACTTTCTCTGATTGCTGTTGCCAGATCAGTTTTGCAGGTTGGAGCCTTGTCGTGGACCATTTTCTTCAACTTCCACCAAAGATTTTCAATTGGATTGAGATCCGGACTATTTGCAGGTCATGACATTGACCTTATGTGTCTTTTTTCAAGGAATGTTTTCACAGTTTTTGCTCTATGGCAGGATGCATTATCATCTTGAAAAATGATTTAATCATCCCCAAACATCCTATCATTTGATGGGATAAGAAATGTGTCCAAAATATCAACATAAACTTGTGCATTTATTGAAAATGTAATGACAGCCATCTCCCCAGTGCCTTTACCAGACATGCAGCCCTATATCATCATTGACTGTGGAAATTTGCATGTTCTCTTCAGGCAGTCATCTTTATAAATCTCATTGGAACGGCACCAAACAAAAGTTCCAGCATCATCACCTTGCCCAATGCAGTTTCGCGATTCATCACTGAATATGACTTTAATCCAGTCATCCACAGTCCACGATTGCTTTTCCTTAGCCCATTGTAACCTTGTTTTTTTCTGTTTAGGTGTTAATGATGGCTTTCGTTTAGCTTTTCTGTTTGTAAATCCCATTTCCTTTAGGCGGTTTCTTACAGTTCGGTCCCAGACGTTGACTCCAGCTTCCACCCATTCTTTCCTCATTTGTTTTGTTGTGCATTTCCTGTTTTGGACACAGTGCTTTAAGTATCCAGTCTTGACGCTTTGATGTCTTCCTTGGTCTACCAGTATGTTTGCCTTTAACCCCTTAACGACCGCCGATACGCCTTTTAACGGCGGTCATTAAGGGTACTTAAACCACAGCGTTGTTAATTAACGGCGCTGTGGAAAAAGTGAATAGCGCCCCCCAGAGGCGCATTTTCTCCGGGGTCTCGGATACCGGGGGTAGCCGAGACCCCAGAGAACATGAATCGGGTCGGTTTTTACCGACACCGATGTTGCGATCGCCGTTATTAACCCTATAACGGCAACCACAAAAAAAAAAAAAAAGTTGTGCCATTTAATTTCTCTGGCCTCTGATGTCATCGGACATCAGAGGACAGAGAAAAAGGGTCCCCAGGACCCCCATGTGGCCCCCGATCCCCTGCATGTGGCCCCAGGGCCCTCCGGTGTCCCCCGGTGCCGGCGCGATGAAGAAAATGGCGGACGCATGCTCAGTGCGCCCGCCGCTATGTGCCGCTATGTGCTGGGGGGGATGGGCAAATATTCTCTGGGGTCTCGGCTACCGGGGGTAGCCGAGACCCCAGAGAACATGATCCGGGTCGGTATTCACCGATCCCGGTGTTGCGATCGCTGCTATGCAAGCATAGACGCGATCGCAAAAAAAAAAAAAAATGATTTCTCTCCCCTCTGATGTGATCGCACATCAGAGGGGAGAAAATGAGGGTCCCCATGTCCCCCTGAACCCCCCCTGTACCTGCCGGTGTCCTCTGGCAGGTCCCCCTGGCCTCCGATCCTCCCGGTCTTCTTCCTGGAAAAAAAAATTGGCGGGCGCATGCGCAGTGCGCCCGCCGATCTGCTTGGCGGCAGATTCAAATTTTTTTTCATTCATTCTCCAGAAAGTGCATTTTGATCACTGTGATAAACTATCACAGTGATCAAAATAAAAAAAACAGTACATAACCCCCCATTTATCACCCTCTTAGTTAGGGACATATAATAAAAAATAGAAATTATATTTATTTTCATTTTTCTGTTAGGGTTAGGGTTATAATTAGGGTTAGGGTTATAATTAGGGTTAGGGTTAGCATTAGGGTAGGGTTAGCATTAGGGTTAGGGTTAGCATTAGGGTTAGGGTTATAATTAGCGTTAGGGTTAAGCCGGGTTCATACTGCGTTATGGCAGTCCGTTAGATGGACTGCGTTACACCGGCGGTATAACGCGGTGTAACGCAGTCCATTAACGCTGCCATTCACCCCCATTTGAGGGCGCATCGCGACGCATGCCGTAAAGCGGCATGCGTTTGCAACGTGCCATCATTCAGTGACGGAGCCTCGGACGCGGGCTGCAGCGTCTGGGCTCCGTCACCGCTAGCGCAGATGAATCATCTGCTGATTCCTCTGCGCTAGTGGGTATAGCATAACGCGATCGCGTTATGCTATACCGTTACCAGCCCGTCAACGCTATGTGTTGAACGGGCTGGTAAAACGCAAAATGAACCTAGCCTTAGGGTTAGGGTTATAATTAGGGTTAAAATTAGGGTTAGGGTTACAATTAGAGTTAGGGTTACAATTAAGGTTAGGGTTACAATTATGGTTGGAATTAGGGTTGGGATTTAGGTTAGGATTAGGGTTGGGATTAGGGTTAGGATTAGGGTTAGGGTGTGTTGGGATTAGGGTTGGAGCTAGAATTGAGGGATTTCCACTATTTAGGCACATCAGGGGGTCTCCAAACACGACGTGGCGTTCAAAAAGTCAAATGGAGCTCCCTCCCTTCCGAGCCCTGCCGTGCGCCCAAACAGTGGTTTACCCCAACATATGGGGTATCAGCATACTCAGGAAAAATTGCACACCAATTTTGGGGTTCTAATTTCTCCTGTTACCCTTGGGAAAATAAAAAATAGCTGGCTAAAAAAATCATTTTTGAGAAAAAAAATGATTTTTTTATTTTCACAGCTCTGCGTTTATAAATTTCTGTGAAACACTTGGGGTTCAAAGTGCTCACCACACATCTAGATAAGTTCCTTAAGGGGTCTAGTTTCCAAAATTGGGTCACTTGTGGGGGATTTCCACTGTTTAGACACATCAGGGGGTCTCCAAACACGACGTGGCTTTCAAAAAGTCAAATGGCGCTCCCTCCCTTCCGAGCCCTGCCGTGCGCCCAAACAGTGGTTTACCCCAACATATGGGGTATCAGCGTACTCAGGACAAATTGCACACCAATTTTGGGGTTCTAATTTCTCCTGTTACCCTTGGGAAAATAAAAAATAGCTGGCTAAAAAAATCATTTTTGAGAAAAAAAATGATTTTTCATTTTCACGGCTCTGCGTTTATAAAATTCTGTGAAGCACTTGGGGGTTCAAAGTGCTCACCACACATCTAGATAAGCTCCTTGGGGGGTCTAGTTTCCAAAATGGTGTCACTTGCAGGGGGTTTCTACTGTTTAGGTACATCAAGGGCTCTGCAAACACAACATGACGCCCGCAGAACATTCCATCAAAGTCTGCATTACAAAATGGCGCTTCTTCCCTTCCAAGCACTCCCATGCGCCCAAACAGTGGTTTCACCCCACATATGGGGTATCAGCGTACACAGGAAAAATTGCACAACAACTTTTTGGGTCCAATTTCTCCTGTTAACCTTGGGAAAATAAAAAAAATAGCGGGCTAAAGAATCATTTTTGAGGAAAAAAATGATTTTTTATTTTCACGGCTCTACGTTTATTAATTTCTGTGAAGCACTTGGGGGTTCAAAGTGCTCACCACACATCTAGATAAGTTCCTTAAGGGGTCTAGTTTCCAAAATGGTGTGATTTGTGGGGGGTTTCGACTGTTTAGGTGTATCAGGGGCTCTCCAAACGCGACATGGCGTCCAATTTCAATTCCAGCCAATTTTGGTTTAAAAAAGTCAAACGGCGCTCCTTCCCTTCCAAGCCCTGCCGTGCGCCCAAACAGTGGTCCCACCCCACATATGGGGTATCAGCGTACTCAGGACAAATTGGACAACTTTTGTGGTCTAATTTCTCCTGTTTCCCTTGGGAAAATAAAAAATTGGGGACTAAACGATCAGGTTTGTGGAAAAAATATGACTTTTTATTTTCATGCCCGGGAGTTATAAACTTCTGTGAAGCACTTGGGGGTTCAAAGTGCTCACCACACATCTATATAAGTTCCTTAGGGGGTCTAGTTTCCAAAATGGGGTCACTTGTGGAGGGTTTCCACTGTTTAGACACATTAGGGCCTCTACAAACGCGACATGGCTTCCAGCCAATTCTGAGTTGAAAAAGTCAAACGGCGCTCCTTCCCTTCCAAGCTCTGCCATGCACCCAAACAGTGGTTTACCCCCACATATGGGGTATCAGCGTACTCAGGACAATTTGCACAAAAACTTTTGGGGTCTTGTTACCCTTGGGAAAATAAAAATTGGGGTGAACAGATCGTTTTTGTGGAAAAAATATGATTTTTTATTTTCACGGTTCTATGTTATAAACTTCTGTGAAGCACTTGGAGGTTCAAAGTGCTCACCACACATCTAGATAAGTTCCTTAGGGGGTCTAGTTTCCAAAATGGGGTCACTTGTGATGGGTTTCCACTGTTTAGACACATCAGGGCCTCTACAAACGCGACATGGCGTCCAGCCAATTCTGCGTTGAAAAAGTCAAATGTCGCTCCTTCCCTTGCGACCTCTGCCGTGCGCCCAAAAAGTGGTTTACCCCCACATATGGGGTATCGGCTTATTCAGGAGAAATTGCACAACAAATTTTGTGGTTCATTTTTTCTTTTAACAGTTGTGAAAATAAAAAAAATAGGTTCCGAAGTAAAGTTTTTGCAAAAAAAGTTAAATGTTAATTTTTTCCTTCCACATTGCTTCAGTTCCTGTGAAGCACGTAAAGGGTTAATAAACTTCTTGAATGTGGTTTTGAGCACCTTGAGGGGTGCAGTTTTTAGAATGGTGTCACTTTTGGGTATTTTCTATCGTATAGACCCCTCAAAGTGACTTCAAATGTGATGTGGTCCCTAAAATAAAAATGGTGTTGTAAAAATGAGAAATTTGTGTGACATATCTCTCTGATTTAAGGGCATAAAAATTTAAAGTTTGAAAATTGTTAAATTTTCAAAATTTTCACCATATTTCCATTTTTTTCATAAATAAACACAAGTCATATCAAAGAAATTTTACCACTAACGTGAAGTACAATATGTCATGAAAAAACAGTCTCAGAATCAGCGGGATTCGTTAAAGCGTTCCAGAGTTATAACCTCATAAAGTGACAGTGGTCAGAATTGTAAAAATTGGCCCTGTCATTAAGCTGCAAAATGGCTCTGTCACTAAGGGGTTAACAACCTTCCCATGTTGTTTATATTTGATCCAGATTTTAGACACAGCTGACTGTGAACAACCAACATCTTTTGCAACATTGCATGATGATTTACCCTCTTTTAAGAGTTTAATAATCCTCTCCTTTGTTTCAATTGACATCTCTCGTGTTGGAGCCATGATTCATGTCAGTCCAGTTGGTGCAACAGCTTTCCAAGGTGTGACCACTCATTTTTAGATGCAGACTAACGTGCAGATCTAATTTGATGCAGGTGTTAGTTTTGGGAGTGAAAATTTACATGGTGATTCCATAATTTTTTCCCTCAGAATTGAGTGATTCCATAATTTTTCCCCTATGCTTGGTTAAAAAAAAACATATTACTGACTAACACATTTTTTGTTCTTGATTTCTTTTAGTGTTTCTCGAAGCCAGAATGTTGCCATTTGAAATTGCTTCAGTTTTGTGCCGTGTCTGTGATCTGCTTTTTTAAAACAAAAACTGAATGAACATCCTCCAAGGCCGGTGATTCCATAATTTTTGCCAGGGGTTGTATACCTCGTCACTTCCTTCCTCCCATAGAACCTGTTGAAGTGCTTGTGTGCAAAATGATTCTTGTCCAGCTCTTTGTTCCAGTGAATATTCTCCTGGCCTGGATGCTTTAAATTGTCGCAATAAAAAAGTGAATTTTAAAAACGGTGAGTGCCACTCTTCTCTTATCTGTTGCAAGGACTTTGAAACTGTTTTTTCATGATTGGGCACATGGGAGTCCTATTTGGGCAGCCAAATAAGCCGAGTGGACAATCACAAACAAGTCGAGCGCAGGTGTCGCAGTGGTGCGAATCGTCTTGCTTGAGTTGATTCATTTCATGAAACAATGAACAGGTTTTTTTTTTTTACTGATTGTAAATAAATCACTGAGACAAAAACCTATGTATGCCCTCTTATGAAATTTGAGATGATACTGTGTTCCTATACATATGAAGAGGTTGTCAGGGAAAAAGTAACTTTTTACCAGTGGCTTGGTATGCTAAAAAATAACAAACGGAGCTATACTAACCTTCCGACACCAGTATCAAGAGCAGGCCACCCCATAGTTTGCGTTTACATTGAATGCATAAATCAAAGCAACAGCGGTAAAGCTGGGACCTATGATTTGCTGCTATGGTCAGGTGTCCTCAAGAACGCGTCATTGTTAACGTCACCGATGCCGTGCTGCCAGATTTATCTGACCACAGCATCCAATCACAGGTCCCAACATTCCTGCTGTCACTTTGATTGGTGACAACTACCTTCCAGTATAAACGCAGACTATGGAGTTGCCAGTTCTGGGTCCCGGTAATTGCTGAGTATAGCTTAGTTTTGTTATTTTTTAACATAAAAAACCCTGGTAAACTGTTACTTCTGCCTGGACAACAATTTTAACTGATCTATTACAACTCTATACTACTATAAAGTATCAAATAGTGTTGAGAGATACGATACTGCAAATATCGGGTATCGGCCGATATTAGCTGTATCGGCCTTTCGATTCCGAATACCGATATTTTCGTCATATCGAATACCGGAATCGGATTTGTCACTGTCACTGTGAGTGTCCGTCGGTCGGGTCTGTCAGGAGTCAGCGGCACTTACCTGGCAGAAGATCTCCGGCGGTCACGTCCTGGACTGCTTGATGGCCGCCATTATCTTCTCCCTGGCGGTCACATGCAGTTTTTCGCGATAACTGCAGTGACTGCAGGGTAATCCCGGCCGTAAACCAGTCCGATGACGTCACCGCCGGGGAAGCAGGTAATCAGCTGTGCTGCGCCGGGATGACAGGCTCTGCCTGTCATTCTGATGTAGCAGAGCTGGATCATCGTGGGACACTCATTACTATGGACTGCGTCGGTCAGGTGGTATACTTTTTTTTTTTTTTTTCATTTTTTTACAGGAGATCGATGGCGTCGCAGGATGAGACTGTAATAAAAGTAATGAAAACTGTGTTTTTTTTTTTTTATTAAATTAAAAAACTTTTTTATGAACATTCACCCGTCCGGGTACATCAACAATCTAACTATTTACATACAGGGACCCTGTCCAGGTTATTTATAATTCTTTGGCAGGGGTGCTCCAGGTACCACCTGGTACTCTTCTGATGCTTGCCAAACATCCGAGGCACCAAGGACCACCAGGACCTGATGACGTCGTGTGGCCTGTACAGTCAAGTCGTGACCCGCTATCTGGGTCTGTGTGGTCACCTCTTTCATCTCCCTCCGGGTCTGGAACCCTATGTCCCGGACTGAACGAACCCCAGGGGGCCTAACAGGCGCCGGGTAGGGTGCCAGCTATACTTATCATGTCCATAGCTGGTGCTGCTGAGGAGACCACTGAGGGAGGCTGGGGAGATTTACGGCGTGGGGTGGGCACTTTTGCAGAAGCCTGGATGTGGGAGGCTGAAGGCTCCGAGGGTCTCACAGGTTCCTGACACTCTGGGGAGTAGGGGTCGCACCTGGTAACATTTAGGGCGTACCATCCATTGTAACCCCAGTGTCGGGTGTAAGTCACCAAGTCTCCTGGCAACAGGTCCCTCCCCGGGTGTCCTTCTGGGAGGTGAGCCTCCACGTCCCGCCGGTTCACAAAAACTTCTAAATAAAGTCCAGGCTCCTGGATGAAGCCCCAACCACCTTTCAATTTAAAGCTCCGTACTGCACCCTTACGCCGCGGCTCCCACAGGGTTCCTTTATCTTTTCTCATCCGGTCCTTATCTGCCCGGTCCTTCTCCAGCTGACGTTGGCGAAGCTTTTGGGTTTCTCGCTGCTCCCTTTGTCGCTCTGCTTCCCGCTCCCAACGTCTCCACTCTTCCTCCTGACGCCGGTTGTAATTCTCCACCAGCTGCTCCATGTCTCCACCATCAAACTGCAGCTTACAGTGTCCGATTTGCGGCAGCTCTCCTGGCGCCCCCCAGTCCTGGCGGCGCTCACCTGCGGAGGAAGCAGCCGGCTCTGGAACAGATGACAGTCGGGGCTCCGGTACAGGCAGGTAGACCTCTGGTGCCTGCGCGGCCTCCTCCATGAGGACGGGTGTCGCTTCTTCTGTCTCAGCGACGGGGGCAGACAGCGGGATCTGGGGTGCTGCCGGTGCAGAGTTTTTTGCAGGAACGGGTGCCTCCACTGCGACAACGTCAACCGGATCACATTGCAAGGGCTCCTCTACTAGAACGGGTGCCTCACCTTCCGGTACAGACACTTCAGGTAAGAGGGATTGGCGCCGCTCCAAGTTTAGTTTTAGGGCACGCCAGCTGGCTTCCATCCTGGCGACCTCCTCCCGGTGCCGGGCCAGGCCTCTTAGGGTATCCTCCGCTTCTTGCAGCGTAGGAGGGTTTCCAGGCCAGGTGCCCAACGGTGGTTCCGTGGCGATCGGGTCGCTTCCGTGGGGGGAGAGCTCTGACTGCTCCATCCCTTCACACTTATGCTCGTGTCCATTAGCCATCTCTGCCAAGTCACATGTGTCATTAGCATCTGGAGAGGGCCCCTCTTTTGTAGGGAGGCGGGACCTTCGTGTTAGTTTCCGCACACTGAGGAGGATGAGGAGGCGGAACTGAAGAGCTGTGGGGCACGATGTTACATTGCAGTACCGTTTACGTGGTCGGCCATCGTTTTCGCGCCACTGAGTGAGTGTACACCCCCGAAGAGCACGCCCTTCTTCTTCACCAGTGCCTCGTCGTGACGCAGATATGGCTGAAAAATGGCAAATACATTCTCTGATGATTTTAGCAATTCTCAAGCACAAAACCAGCTCAATTCAGGCACACAGGACTCGCTTATAGCGAGCTACAGAATCCTGTTCGTGACGCCCAAGTTGAGTCGCACAGAGCCAGAGGTTTTGGGGGTACTCGGCACCGAGCCCGTCGACTTCTATGGGGTATGTCACGGCTTTACCCGGCAATTGAATCAGAGTCTATTTTACTATGTAGAAGTGTATAAACTATAAATATATGTATATATATATGTCACAATGACATGTATATATATATATATATGTATTCTATGTGTGTATATTTTGTGTTTACAACGAAAGAAAGGTTTTTTTTTGTTGCGATATTTTGTTCCCATAGACTTACATGGGACTTCCGGTATCAGAATCGGATATCGACGATATTTAGTGATATCGGCGATACCATTTCGATACGATATTTTTAGATATCGAGCAGTATCGCTCAACACTAGTATCAAACATTGATTAATCTTTAGTTACAAGAGACTAAACAACCCCTGTTAGACCCATGGTCATTAAACATTGAACTATTCTCTTCTTCGAGTGTGACTAAATATCAGCATAAATATTAAAATAAAAGATTTGAGTAGGAATGACAATAAACTTTGAATAGATTTTTGAACAGACTACTAATTTTCAGAGCGGCGCTGCACCTTTTCGCTCAGTTCGAGTGGCTATCATTTTGCATAAATTGTAACTAAATGTGCCATCTGAGCTATCTGCATTTGGAGTCCTCGACTGCTGTTATGTGAAACAGACATGAGACAATAATATTGCTGGGCAGCTATCCTCAAGGGGTGTAAGACCTCATAATTCAAACATTTCGATTATAGCCAAGATGTTCCTGATAAATATTCCAACAGAAACAGAGCATTGACCCACTATTAGACACTGAAACTCATGTGAATTCATGATGCAGAGGTGCAGGCAGCACATTCACTTTGATTGAAGGTGTTAGACTTGACAAGGCTATATTGGGATTAGTGGAGTGCATATGATCGCACTAACATAATTGTTCTAGTCAAGGCCAGTGGCTGATGGGTACAAAGGAACAAACTGTCAAGCCCAAGCACAAGGTTGTACAGACAGAATTCATTCAGGGAGAAGTCAGTCTTCTCTCCCTTGGCCTGGGTTAAGACATAGATCATTTTCGCGTTGATGTTAAAAAAAAAAATCAAATATAGTATCTGGAGAAATACTGGCAGATTTCACTTTGATATCATCTGAGTAGTTTTGCAAGGTTTTATTGCACATAATTGTATTTCAAATGAATTATCCAAATTTGTCCCATTGATAATTGAAAATGTAAGGAAAATAATAGGCATATTAATCTCATTTATAGTCACAGGGGAGAGGAGCAGCAGGGAGCTCCTCTATCTCGGCCATTTATTTCCATGTTATCTTCACACGGTGCTCAGACTCTGCTCGGTACAATAATGTTGACATATTTAATTGCTTGTTTTCAGTTCTCATTCCCGTAGTATTATTCCTGCTCCATGAGAGGTGTCGCGTATACCAGATTCTGAAAAAGTAGAGAGCTTTAATATGGATCCGCCACTATTCCTTTTCTAATTTATTAAAATGTCATGGGATGTTAAACAGGTTTTTTTCTAAGAATTATACCAAGGGTCCATTTCTCCAGAAAATAAAATGAAATAGGATGGAAGATGAGAGTAAAACTACTACATCACAAAAGGAATATTTGGCTTCAAGCTAAACTTAACAGAATTTTTAGACTCTAGGAGTCTGGACGAGAAGATTGGATTAACCCACACTGAAGTGGGAGAGGTGAATCCACTAAAGAAATTCAGAATATACCTGTGCAGTTTTTACATGAGCATATTGTGAAATAAATAGTAACAGTGGTGATCAATCTAGGAGCAAAGAAGGAAAAAGAAACAAGAGTCGTCAACTATCATTTTTGCTGCTTTATACTTTAAAAAAAAAGAATAAGGTTAAGACTTTTGAAAAAAAGCCTAAAAAAAAGTCAAAAATGCTAATTTTCTTAAAAAAAGCAATTGATCCCCCACCCCTCTCCAAAATAGAAATACACCAAGATGGTAGAAAAAAAAATAACTATTTGTAGTAGATGCTGGTGTGAAACAGAGGCAAACACAAACACTTTAGTATGTACTATATGGGGGTGCCGGTCGGAAGAGATGTCAATCGGGCATGTCCAGTTTCAGACTGCCAATTGCTTTGTTCTCCTGGAGACAAGGCAGCGGCTGTTAGGGTTCGATTTCCCGCTGCTGCACAAGGGGAGTCTCAAACCCATCCCACTGCGGTCTCCCATTCATCTCCGGCCGCAGTGGAGCCTGCTCGGCAGAGACGTCAGTCCAGGCATCTTGCCCACTCCACTACTGTGCAGTGACTTGCTGCTGCCTTTCCTGGATCTGCTATTATAGCCAGTGCTGGAGCAGACGTCTTTGGGACAAAGTCCTGCGTTTTCCCTTCTGAGCATGCCCAGAGTGAGATCTCTCATTGGAGATCAGGGGTCACATGTTCAGGTGCTGCAGCGGCTCCTATTGGTCCGCCAGGAAGGTCATGTAGCTACATGTGTTTGTAACAGTTTCTCATTGGTCCTTGTTCCTGGAAGGTCCTGTAGCTGTTGCTATAAAAGGGTAGCATGGCTGGGCCGCCATGCGCTAATATCAACCATTGTATGCTATGCGCCAGTGTGGTCATGCGTGTGTGTGGTTAGGGACCCGGCTGAAATAAGCCACTAGAATACCGACTTAATCGGTGAGGAGTTTGGTGTGCTAGCTGGTCAGGGTCGGCGTCCTAGATGCCCTAGATTACCGGCATAACCGGTGAGGAGTTTTGATTGCCGTATTCAGGGTCTGGCGTTCAGACGCCATAGATTGCGGGTGACTCCCGCGAGGACATTAGCACATGACCACGCTTTATGTACGCTTGGCACTTAACTGTGTACCTGAGAGCCTGACAGGACACAGCACTTTTCCTCAGCGGCCCTGTGACGTAACAGGGTTCGCTTTCAACGCTAGACAGCGCCCTAGCGTGTTTTCTTTGCGACTCAGTTGTGTTTAGTGAGTTCGCACACATCGCTATATAGTGCTGCGGCTCTCCTTCTAGCGGCTCTGTGGAGTAACAGAGTTCGCACCTATTGCCACAGCGCGTTACGGCGTTTATCTTGGCGACTCTGCGGGATAACAGAGTTTGCTTCTTACGCCATTTTTACTAGCAGCAGGCACCGCTTGCACGGTGGACCCCGGGCTGCGAACGCACCTCTCTACATCATATATTTGGTGCGTTCCGCAGACCCTTAACATAATATTAGCGCCAGGGTCTGGCTAGTAAAATGGCGGAATGAACAGCGTTTACAGCTGTACATCCAGCAGCTGGAGGGTAGGTTGGCGGCTCTTGAGCGCACAACCTCAGCTGTGGATGTTACCGCAGTCGCTGTTCAGGCTGCTAGCGTAGCTGCAGCCAGTTTGTCCTCTGCCACCTCTGTCCCTACATTGTCCCACCTCCCGCTTCCAGACAAGTTTGCTGCTGACAGCAAGCAATGTCGGGGATTCGTGAGTCAGTGCTTCATACACCTCGAGCTTCTGGCTGCACCTTTCCCCACGGATCGGGCACAAGTGGGCTTTGTGATAGCTCTTCTGTCGGGCAGAGCGTTGGAGTGGGCAACGCCGCTGTGGGAGCGCGACGACCGTGTGGTGCAGAGCGCTTCTCGTTTTCTGGAGGCTCTGAAAAAGGTTTTTCTAGGACCTCAGGTCACCCACGATACGGCGCTCAAACTGCTGGCAAGTACCCAGGGTTCGGCTTTGGTCAGCCATTTTGCTGTCCATTTTCGGACTCTGGCCTCGGAATTAGAGTGGCCAGATAAAGTCCTCATTCCCGTGTTCTGGAGAGGACTGGCGGGTCATGTGAAAGACGCCTTGGCTACCAGGGAGATTCCTGCCACACTGGAGAAGCTTATCGCTATTTCCACCCGCATTGACCTCCGTTTCCACGAGCGGAGGCTGGAACGTGCCCAGTGTAGGCAGAGGGTTCGGTTGGCTCCAACCTTCACCACCCCTCTGGAGTCGCCCGTTCAGGCGCCCGACCTTCAGGAGGTTGCTCCTGCAGGATCTAAATCTCGGGTCACTCGTCCATCCCCGATTTGTTATATTTGCCAGCAGAAGGGACATTTTGCCAACTGATGTCCACAGCGGCTGAATAAACAGTCGCGCCCAGTAACCGTAGGAACAGGGTCACTGGACGCCATGAGTTTTGCCCCTAAAGTGCTCCTCAAGGGCATAATTACCCAAGGTTCTACCACCCTACCCGTCAAGCTGTGTGTGGATTCTGGGGCAGAGGGGAATTTTATGTCTTCCTCCTTTGCTTCTCGCCACACCATGCCTTTGGTGCTGCTGGCTGAACCAGTATCGGTACGGGTGTTGAACGGAGCAATTCTGCCCTCACAAATCACCCATCAGTCTGTCCCACTTACCTTGTCTATGTCTCCTTCCCATCAGGAGAATATATAATTTTTTATCCTCCCTGAGGGTATAGATGAGGTTTTGTTGGGATTACCCTGGCTCCGCCACCACTCTCCCCATATTGAGTGGTCTTCAGGGAGAATTCTGGGTTGGGGTAATTTATGTAAAGGCAGATGCATTAGGGACAGCGTGCAGGTCAACACCACTGAGATGCCCATAGACCTCTCTCCTCTTCCCAAGGTCTATTGGTCTTATGCTGACGTTTTCTCGAAGAAGGCTGCGGAGACTCTTCCGCCTCATCGCCCTATGACTGTCCTATCGATCTCTTGCCTGGAGCTGAGCCTCCTAGAGGAAGGGTTTATCCCCTCTCTCTTCCTGAGACAGAGGCCATGTCCCAATATATTCAGGAGAACTTGGCAAGGGGATTCATTAGGAAGTCGGTGTCACCAGCGGGAGCGGGATTCTTCTTTGTGCAGAAGAAGAACGGAGAATTACGTCCGTGCATTGATTATAGGGGTCTCAACGCTATCACCGTGAAAAATAAGTATCCTTTGCCGCTAATCTCTGAGCTCTTTGACAGGCTTCGGGAGCAAGGGTATTTACTAAGCTAGACCTGCGGGGTGCGTATAACCTGATTCGCATCAGTGAGGGGGACGAATGGAAGACGGCATTTAACACCAGGGATGGGCATTATGAATATCTGGTAATGCCCTTTGGCCTCTGTAATGCTCCAGCTGTCTTCCAAGACTTTGTGAACGACATCTTCTGGGATATGTTGACCACCTCGGTGGTAGTCTATCTGGATGACATTCTCATCTTTTCTCCAGATATGGTCTCCCACCGGAGAGATGTCTGCAAGGTCTTCGACCTCTTGCAAGCAAATTCCCTATATGCGAAGTTGGAGAAGTGTATGTTTGAGCAGGAGTCTCTACCTTTCCTGGGCTATATCATCTCCACCCAGGGATTGGCTATGGATCCTACCAAACTACAGGCTGTGATAGATTGGCAAGAACCCCACTCCCTAAGGCGGTGCAGCGCTTTATGGGGTTCATTAACTACTATCGCCAATTCATTCCCCACTTCTCTACTTTGGTAGCTCCCTTGGTAGCCCTCACCAAGAAGGGAGCTAATCCCAAGTTGTGGTCAGAGGAGGTCACCAAGGCATTCTCCTCCATCAAGTCGCATTTCGCCAGTGCTCCCATCTTACATCGCCCGATGTCGATAAACCGTTTATCTTAGAGGTGGATGCCTCTTCTGTTGGTGCTGGAGCAATCCTTTTTCAAAAGGATGCCCAGGGTCGGAAGCATCCCTGCTTCTTCTTTTCCAAGACCTTTACACCAGCAGAGAGGAACTATTCCATCGGGGACAGGGAGTTGCTGGCTATGAAGTTGGCCTTCTCCGAGTGGAGACATCTTCTGGAGGGGGCTCGCTTCCTCTTCCAAGTATTCACGGACCACAAGAACTTGGTGTATTTGCAGACAGCCCAGCGGCTAAATTCCCGTCAGGCCAGATGGTCCTTGTTTTTCTCCCGGTTCCATTTCACCCTCCATTTCCTCTCCGGTGAGAAGAACATTCGCGCAGACGCTCTATCCGGCTCCGTGGTGTCCTCTGAGGAGGTGGAGGAGGAGCCTCGGCTGATTGTCCCCACAGAAAGCCTAAGAACGGTGGCTCGGTTTCGCTTGAGTCTGTGCCTCCGGGCAAGACTTTTGTGCCCACCAATTTGCAACCGGAAGTACTCTCTTGGGCACATTCATCCAGGGTGGGTGGACATTTTGGGATCAAAAGGACTTCTGAGTTGCTGGCGAGGACATACTGGTGGCCGCAGATGGCCCGTGACGTCAGGGAATACGTTCAGGCGTGCGTCTCCTGCGCCAAGAATAAGTCCCCTCGACAACGGCCAGCTGGGTTACTTTTTCCTTTACCGGTGGCAGACAGGCCTTGGGAGATGGTCGGGATGGATTTTGTGGTGGGCTTACCCAAGTCTCGGGGCTGCACCATCATCTGGGTGATAACCGACCACTTCTCCAAAATGGTGCACTTAGTGCCGTTACCACGGTTACCGTCTGCACGGGCCTTGGCAGCATTATTCATTAGGCATATTTTCCGCCTACACGGTATGCCAGACAAAATTGTCAGTGATCGAGGTCCCCAGTTTGCGTCTCGGTTCTGGAGAGAGCTGTGTCGTCTACTCAGCATTGAGTTGAATCTCTCCTCTGCATACCATCCCGAGACAAATGGGTTGGTAGAGAGGGCCAACCAGACCTTAGTCACATACTTGCGACATTTTGTCTCTGCCAGGCAGGATGACTGGGCATCCTTGCTACCGTGGGCTGAGTTCGCTCTAAATAATGCTGTGGCTGACTCCACCGGACAGACCCCATTCCTCCTGAACTACGGTCAGCATCCGTGGGTACCAGTGCCTATGCCCGTGTCTTCCGCCGATTCCAGGGTGGCAGACTGGGCTGTGGAGGCACGGGACATTTGGGACCGCACTCAGGATGCCATTCAGGCCTCCAAAGAGAGGATGAGGTCTTCGGCCGATGCCCATCGGCGCCCTGCTCCTACATTTGCTCCGGGTGACCTAGTGTGGCTTTCTGCCAGAAACATCAGGCTACGGGTAGAGTCCACCAAGTTGGCACCTCACTTTTTGGGCCACTTTAAAGTTCTTGAGCAGGTGAACCCGGTGGTTTACCGCCTAGCCCTTCCGCCTCGCCTTGGTATCACTGACACCTTTCACGTGTCCCTCTTGAAACCCTTGGCCATTTCCCGGTTTTCCGAGTCATCTGCCGGGACGTCGGGTTCATCTACCGACGATCATGAGGTGAACGCCATTGTTGGGTGCAAGGTGGTACGAGGCAAAAAATTTTATTTGGTGGATTGGAGGGGTTATGGGCCTGAGGATAGATCCTGGGAGCCTGCTGAGCATGTTCACGCTCCGCAGCTCATCGCTGCCTTTGAGCGCAGCGAGGCCCAAAGAAGGGGGGGCCTAGGAGGGGGGGTAATGTTAGGGTTCGATTTCCCGCTGCTGCACAAGGGAGTCTCGAACCCGTCCCGCTGCGGTCTCCCATTCATCTCCGGCCGCAGTGGAGCCTGCTCAGCGGAGACGTCGGTCCAGGCGTCTTGCCCACTCCACTACTGTGCAGTGACTTGCTGCTGCCTTTCCTGGATCTGCTATTATAGCCAGTGCTGGAGCAGACGTCTTTGGGACAAAGTCCTGCGTTTTCCCTTCTGAGCATGCCCAGAGTGAGATCTCTCATTGGAGATCAGGGGTCACATGTTCAGGTGCTGCAGCGGCTCCTATTGGTCCGCCAGGAAGGTCATGTAGCTACATGTGTTTGTAACAGTTTCTCATTGGTCCTTGTTCCTGGAAGGTCCTGTAGCTGTTGCTATAAAAGGGTAGCATGGCTGGGCCGCCATGCGCTAATATCAACCATTGTATGCTATGCGCCAGTGTGGTCATGCGTGTGTGTGGTTAGGGACCCGGCTGAAATAAGCCACTAGAATACCGACTTAATCGGTGAGGAGTTTGGTGTGCTAGCTGGTCAGAGTCGGCGTCCTAGATTCCCTAGATTACCGGCATAACCGGTGAGGAGTTTTGATTGCCGTATTCAGGGTCTGGCGTTCAGACGCCATAGATTGCGGGTGACTCCCGCGAGGACATTAGCACATGACCACGCTTTATGTACGCTTGGCACTTAACTGTGTACCTGAGAGCCTGACAGGACGCAGAACTTTTCCTCAGCGGCCCTGTAACGTAACAGGGTTCGCTTTCAACGCTAGACAGCGCCCTAGCGTGTTTTCTTTGCGACTCAGTTGTGTTTAGTGAGTTCGCACACATCGCCATATAGTGCTGCGGCTCTCCTTCTAGCGGCTCTGTGGAGTAACAGAGTTCGCACCTATTGCCACAGCGCGTTACGGCGTTTATGTTGGCGACTCTGCGGGATAACAGAGTTTGCTTCTTACGCCATTTTTACTAGCAGCAGGCTCCGCTTGCACGGTGGACCCCGGGCTGCGAACGCACCTCTCTACATCATATATTTGGTGCGTTCCACAGACCCTTAACAGCGGCAGACATGTCTATCAGCAGTTTACTGATACACAACACAGGAATACTCTATCAAACAAGCTTGCCTGTGTATGAGAGAGCTGGCCGAGATATTTCTCCAAATAAGGGGGGCTTTAGAAGCACATGACAGTGATGCAGCTATAGAAGCTCAATGTCAGCCATAGCTTCAGCTTAGTGTGGTTGCTTAACTCTATACCTTGTATTTTGCTCATTGATTTATTGGTATTTTAACCTCTGACCATTCCCTGATTACGATTTTGTCTCTTGCCTCTGTTTATGACGTACTCTCCTGGCTATAGACCTTGGACTCCTTGACTATACCGACTCACGGCTTGTCCATGAGAAGTAACTCAGCATCACAATGTCACAAGGAAAGGTATGAAAAGCATTGGAAAGTCATGACACCAGCTGAAATCTATCGGTAATTAGAAAGCAATCCTGTCACATAGTGAAAAATAAGATCTGAAAAAACATGAAACCTGAAAAATCAGGGCTTACAAGTTTATAATTCTGTTGCCTGCTGATATTCAAAGAAACTAATCTCAGGATGTGGGAGTTCCGTTTAACCCCTTCACCCCGATGTCTGTTTTCACCTTCATGACCAGGCCAAACTTTACAATTCTTACCACTTTCACTTTGTGTGGTAATAACATGAAGACAAATAAACAGCATCTAGTCCAGGGTGATGCATTTCAAGTGTTGAAGTTTATTCCGCCATCATATAACAACATTTTGACCTGTCATAGGTCTTTATCAAGTATACACAGAAAAATACAGGGCAGGTTTATATAGTATGGCTGACACACATGCACCAATCACTACAGAAGCAAAACATAATCATTTAAAATAGAATATTTACAGAAAACATCAATGCAGGGTATATAACCCCTCACAGCAATACACAACAATTTATTGTATAGTAAAAAGATGGAAAATAGTCCCCATATCCAATATTTTATCAATTGTTTACAAAAGAAGATTAGGATAATCCACTCATCAATTATTAGCAACCCTGTAGTCATAGTTACCATGATCCAATAACTCTGGGGTGGATCATGAATATGTATCAGGCAGCATGTGGGGAGCCAATAGAGGATTGCCATCAAAGCAGCACCAAACTTCTAATGAGGTATGTACTCACTCAGCCAATAGTATACAAGCATTGCGTTATCAGGGAAACATAAACCTTCTCATCGTATATCCCATCTTCTCAAACATGTGCGTCCCCCCAGCATGCACCCTTGTCACTTGGAGTCACATGAGGGCTGTCACCTGACCATGTCACCTGACCCCTCCCCCGATGACGCACCAGCATGGTACGAATGCACAGCGCATGGCCAGGCAACATCACAGGGCGCCAGCAGACCTGTGGTCATTTGACCACAGGAGAGGTACGCCCACCTATGTGTCCTAATCGACCCATGCAGGTCCTAATGCACGCAACCAATACATAACAATGTGTTATAACCTATGGCAACCCACTCCATATAGAAAGGGGATATTATCGCAAAACAGAAAAAGGGAAAAGAAGAAAGGTAAGGGGAGGAGTCAGAATACAGGCATGGCAACAATCATCAGATTTATATTTTAACCAATACACATTTATAATATAAACCACAAATGGATCATCTATATCTAATGATGTCATTCATGCTCCATTCCCACAACTTAGTTCAATTTAGTTCATTTCTGCAAAGGGTAACCATCTAAAATAAAAAGACAAAAAAGGAATGTTAAAAACATACTGATAACTACAAGAAACCAAAAGAGAGTTGATTTAAGGCAGGCTGTTATGCAGATCGTATTCAATATTTAAACCTTTGGGCTGCAAAGTCCCCAATTCAAAAATCCACCGTAATTTCTATCTTTTCAGCATTTTCTGCCTGTGACCACCCCTTCTTTGTATAGGGACACTATCAATGACCCTAAATCTCAACTGGTTTACCGAATGCCTGTTACCCAGAAAACAGCTGCAGATTAATTGTGTTTCTGGTGACAGGACCCCTGTAAATATTTTTTTTTAGAAAACAATAATGCATAGAATCATAGAATGTTAAAGCTGTAAGGGACCTCCAGGGTTATTGTGTCCAACTCCGAGCACCTGCACTTAGCTGAATGCTTAGATGCCCCTGTAACTGAAACTGGAACGCTGCCGTGGAGAATAAAGTTCATTTTTTCCCTGCACCATAAGGCTATGTGCAGGCATTGGGCAAGTTAGCAACGCTATTAACCTGCAGATTAATCCAATATCTGCAGGGTAATAGCGTTTTTTCTGGTGACAGGTTCACTTTAAAATGACAGCTACTCTCTAAACTGTCCTATTGGTGGGTTTTATCTCATGAACTATTTTCTTCAGGTCCTTCCTTCCACATCATTTCTATAACATTAAGGTCAGGACTTTAAATTCGCTCATGTCTAATGACTAAGTCAATCAGGTCCCTGCTTATTTGGCAAGCTATAGCGCTTCCCGAATAGCTGCATCGGGAACCCAGATACATGGAGCGTGCCGGCTGATCAGCTGTTCGGTGCTGGAGCTGCATAACATGTCGCGGCTGTGTGACAGTCACAGCAGATGCATGAACAGCCTGTATGTTGGGCTCTTCAGCATGTGCTGTGACATGCAGCTGCGGCGCAGGAACAGTTGGTCAGCTGGCGCACTCCATGTATCCGGGTTCCCACTGCAGCTTATTCGGTAAGCGCTATAGCTTGCCTAATAAGCAGGGACCCAATCAAATTCACTCATCTCTATTGGTCATTCCAAAACTTGAATTTATTCCTCATAGCCATTATTTTGTAGAATAACTTTTGCGCTTTCGGTCATTGCCCTACTACATGACCCACAATCTCTTAAGATTCAGCTCATGAACTAATGTCCTAACATTTTCCTTTGTAATTTCTTGGTATAATTAAGAATTAATTGTTTCATTAATGATGGCAAGCAGTCCTGGCCCAGATGAAGGAAAACAAGCCTAAACCATAATAATTCCACCACTGTGTTTCACAGATTTTATGCTATAAACATTCAATGTTTTTCTTTCTCCAAGCATGACATTTCTCATTCAAACCAAAAAAACTGAATATTGGTTTTGTCTGCCCACAAAACACTGTTCCTGTAGCTTTTTGACTTGTCCAGTGATCTTTTGAAAACTGAAAAAGAGGAACGATTTTATTTTTGGAGAGCAGATGCTTTCTCCTTGCAATCCTGCCATGCACACCACACAATGTTTGTTTATTGACCCCCCAGTGATGGACAATGATGAACATTAATATTCATTAATTTGGGAGAGGCACTTAGCTGCTTAGAAGTTACATTGAGTATTATATGCCTTGCTCTTGGAGTGACCTTTATTGGTAAAATATTCCTGGGGAGGGTAATAACGGTTGTGAATTTCTTCCATTTGTACACAATCTGACTGTGGATTGGTAGAGTCCAAACTCTTTACAATGTTTTTGTAATCTTTCCAGCCTGATGAGCATCAACGACTCTTCTGACTGCTCAGAAATCTCCTTTGTTCATGCCATGACAAATTTCCATAAACACGTGTTGTGACTATCTGATTTGTAATATAAAACAAGTCACCTACTCACGCTTGATTGTCATCCCATTGGTTGAAAGCATCAATTTCACTAATTTCACCATTAAATTATTAGCTCTAAATTCTGTGCTGCACATCCATGGCTCAAAGCATGTGTCCACATTGGGTCCCTGTTGTATGGTTCTCTGCTATGTGCTAACTTGTAGCATTAATGATAGGTTTAACAGACAGCCATCGGCTGGATGGAATGGAGGAGGAGGATGACCTATGAAATGGCAGTAAGGCTGCCTCCTGCTCTTTGCTGGTGACATCTTCACACTCAAAATGCAGCTGTCTCCACCTCCTTCTCCTACTCACCTGTTCCTCATGTCTTCTTCAGCACTACATGTTCCCTGGATACGTTCTGACTGCCTGCTTTCAATTGCAAATTTTTCTGCTCCTACATATGAGTATGCACAATACACACATTGCTCCCCATTGCTCCTCCAAGCCTACTCTCTGCCACATTTTTCTTTAGCAGGGGTTAGTAAGTGAGAGGAAGACAGGTCATAACAATTGTAACTGCACATAATAATGATGATTAAATGATTATACCGGCACTGCTCACTACTATAATGGGAGGTGAGTGGCGCATCACATCTGTAGATAACTGCTGTGATGAGTGTATGGTCAGTAGGTATTGTGCTCCTATCTTTTTTTAGAACAATTGCCCATCATCTGCTGATAGCACAATCTTCCTATCAGGTAGCTGCATCACATAGAGATGTGACCTGACTTCGACTTATTATCTCCCAAAGGAAATGTACGGAGCTTTAATAATGCTTTTAAACATGAGTCTTTGTTTAATGAAATCTCTGAAGCAAGAGAGCATGCCTTAAATACCTATTTCCAAAATTTGCGTGCTACCACGTTAAGAATCGGTTAGCGTGACAGTACTAGACGCAGCAACGGGAGAAATGGGCAACATGCACAGGACCAGGGGATCAGGAAGCCATGAAGGGAATGGAGAAACCACCAAACAGCCGAGGAAGTGAGTATGTCGGTGTCTCTGTCGGGAAAAAGGAGATGAAACATACAGGGACATCGGCATTAGTGTTATATCTATCAAGGACTACATAAACGATAGAAGAATTTGCATCCACAGAAGATTAAGGCTAAGTGCACACGTTCAGGATTATTTGCGTTTTTTTCGCGGGAAAAATGCGTCAAAAACAAATGATTTAAGCATCCTATCATTTAGAATGAATTCCGCAATTTTTGTGCACATGGTGCGTTTTTTTCCGCGAAAAAAACGCATCTCGGAAAAAGAACCAACATGTTCATTAATTTCGTGGAATTCTAGCGTTTTTCCCGCTATATTATTGACCTAGAAAGTTAGGAAAAAATTGCGGTAAAAATCAGCGTAAAAACGCGTAAAAACCGTGCAAAATCCGCTCAAAAAACGCACGTTTTTACCGCGAAAAAAGTCCGGTTTTGCTCAGGAATATTCTGCAAACATTCCTGAACGTGTGCACTTAGCCTTATGGTTTAGAACAAACTTCAATCTAGAAGAACGGATCATTCCATGCTGTTTTGAAGGCAATGCGTGGTCACACCAAACATGGATTTGATTTAAATTTCTCTTTTGTTCAATCACCTTGAATTTTGTTAATGGAGAAAAAATATATTATGCACACTTCTATTTTTTAAAGCATTCTTACCTTGCAGCATTTTTCCCACATCTGCCAAAACTATTGGACAGCACTGTATAATCTTAGGTACTAAGAAATCAGTTTGCACAGCAAGAGGCATACTATGCATGCCCATGCTCCAAAATGTATGCCTCTACTGGTAGATTCTGGAGTGGCCATAACAGTGGACTGACTTGAACTCCTTAGAAAATTGTGGGTGGAATTTTAAAAAGGTGGTTGCAGCATGCAAACCCAAGAATATTAGCTAACTTTAGGAATTCTGCCATAAGTTGGTGTCTTACCATGTATCACATTTTCTACAGGTCATAACAAAAAAGCTAAGTAGCAGGGACAAACATTTCAGGCAGCACTACATGAAGAAAAAAAGTGAAAAATGTGGTTTAATCACCTAGATGTGATTAGACAGCTTCATTTACAAGCAGTTTTACTAAACATTTTACTTCAGGAGACATCTTAGATATATAGTTAGTATTCAAAGTGCCAATATTGGCCGTAATGTATTATATACCAACCCTATTTGACAAGAAATTGCTATGAAACTGCATTTTAATTTTTCTCTATGTAAAAAAATGTTACAGGCAATCTTACATTTATCACAAAACATTTTGACGTAAGAAAACATTGAAATTTCATCAAGGTCAAAGCAATCCTGCATTTTTTTATCATGAGTTATCATGACTGTAGAACAGCAATTTGGGTAAGAATACAGGATCACAGTTGCTAACCTCACAATAGCTTTGCCCATGGGAATTTTTGCATAGGTTACTAGTTTTCAGCAAATGTTACCTTGTTCATATATATTCTACAATACATCAGTAAGGGATCAAACTAGTGATATGTGTTGTTATTATTATAGCATTGAATAAAGATTGTGGCTCTCTTTATAGTGCTTTGCATCCAGCTGAAAATGACATTAAGAAGTAGTAAAGTGAAGGAGATCCTTATCATCCTTACCCTGCACTCATCAACTTAGGTCAGTGAAGAACACTTTTGCTTGGCTAAAAAAAGATAGGCAGCAGCTCACATTTCCCCAATATTTGTATTTAGAACTGGCAGCTGTATAGTTAGGTCGTTTGTACTAGTTTTACCTTTTACACTTTATGACAAATTCTAATTAACTGTAACATGATGCTGAAAACACCTGCAAATCTAAAGGCACTGTCACACTTAGCGATCGCACCAGCAATCACAACAACTACACGACCTGGGAGATCGCTAGTGCGATCGCTATGTGGTCGTTAGATTCCAAACACAAAGATCTCATCAGAGATCAGCGATTTGTATAACGACCTCTGCGGTCATTGGGAAAACCTAGTACCCACCTGCGACGCTGGTAAAGTCGTTCATAAAGGGTGTCACACTCAGCGATTCAGGCTCACCAGCGGGACACCAACGACCAAAAAAGGCTCAGAACGTTCATAAGCGATCAACGACATCTCAGCAGGGGCCACATCGCCGCTACATGTCACACACAGCTAAGTCGCTAACGAGATCGCTACTGCGTCATAAAATCGCTGACTCTTTAGCGATCTCAATAGCGATCCCGCTTAGTGTGACAGTACCTTTAGTCTGTCTCAAGATTTTACAATAAAAACTGCATTAATCTTTCAATGAATATTGTAAACCCCATGAGGATGATGTATGTACTTTGAAAATCCATACCAGAATGAATATGTAATCCTGATATTAAAATGTACATTTTATGAGTCCAATTAATGAGCAAGAGCTCATGGGTACAAGTGTATCCAATCCCATCGTCCCACCCAACCTAACTGACAGCCGCAGCTTGTACTGAGCAGTGTGAATTCTCAGCAGCAGGAGAGACACTGAGGAGCTGTCAATCAGGCTCGATACAGGGAAAGTCAAGTTAAACTTTCATAAAAGATTGTACATCCATTCTTACGTGGATTTGCCAAGTAAGTGCACCAGTCTAAGATATCTATTTAATAATGTATGCAGTTTGTAATGTGAACTACGATATAAACTAAATTCATTAGAGAGAGATCCAGTTTTAAAAACAGGTTCCCATTAGCAGATGTTGGTAGCATGGACTGTATAAGAAAAGTGATGAATTTGAAACTAAAGAAAAAGTGTTGACTTGACTAATGATAAGTAAAGTGTCTGATGTGTGTACCATATGTGGCAAGGAAAATAAATAAGCCTATGGATATAGACCTTCTTTCTTGAACACTCATTACTTGGCTGTATTTTTATTTTACTAACTTTTCTTGTACTTCATTAATTTCCCCTTGAAGCATATTGCATGTTCCAACCTTTAAAGTAAAACAGGTAAACAGACAGTGTGTGACTACGAGCCCCACCGCAGCAGCAAAGTCCAATTTATAGACGAGTCTCTACGTGGGATTAGCAATTTGGGGGCTTAATTAAGAACTGTGCAAATATCAATCAATCTTACATTTACTTTAATTAAGTTTAATTAGTCTAACTTGAACAAAGTTGGTCAATGTTAATATTTACCTGGTTCATCATTGCGACGTGTTTGTTGTACCATATCATTAAAGAAAACATTATGTTGCCAATTATCTCGTCAAGGAAAACTTTCCTTTTTATGCTACTTTTAAAAGTCGCTGCTTGCTATTACCAGTGTCTGTGAAATTACAGGGCCTGCATTTACATGAAGGACATCCACTGCTGTGATGGTGGAGGCCGACGTTAACAGTAAGTCCACTTTGTCAATATAACGGTGGCACATAAAGAGTTATAAGCTGTACAATGTCTTCTGATTCCCAACAACTATTATAAAAGGCAGAAACGCGGTGTACAATTGGGTACACCAAGTACAATGATTGAGCTAGTCGCAACATTACATGACCTTTTGTCTCTGATTTGTGAACCTCCAGGAATCTACATTACGAATGTCACTATTGATAGGTAAGTATTCTAAATCTACTTTTTCTTACTTAAAGGGCAAAAGGACTGTGTTAGACAATTAAAACTTTCCAAAAGCAATTTGCATCCGTATGATTGACATTAGGAAAAAAAATCCACTGTTACAAAGAATAGACTGTCCAATACCTGCACTTACTACATAAAGTTGTGTCATCGGTGATTCGTTATATAAACATATCAGATTGAGAATACTGCGATTAGCAGCATATTTAGTGATGTTCACTCAAAGGCTGCAAATTCTTTATAACATATAGGCCAAGAATCTAGAGGACTGAAGAAGGAAGGGTAACACATTCAGTAAAAAGTGAAACTAGTAGCAGAGAATTGAAAAAAAAAATGCAATTATGGTACTTCTGTGAATAAAATGGGTATTTACAGAAAAACACAGAAGCCTCAAGCTGTTCAGTGTTTTTTAATTTTTAGCTAATTTCTTGCATAATGTTATGCCCACAAATTACCTTACTATCATAAACAACTTCTTTATACCCAATGACCCTGAACATAGTCATTTTCTAAAGGGACAAGGCATGTCACAATACAATCAAAGTAGAAGCACAGCAATCTTTAGAATCTGGCAGGGAACATGTCATTCTGCACAGACTATGGACAGAATGTTCTCGAACAGAAAATATCAAACATTTGCAGTCATGAAAAAAGTAAGGGCACCCTCTTTGAATTCAATGATTTTACATATCAGGACATAAAAAATGTCGTCCTTTTAAAGGTTTTAAAATGTAAACACAACCTCAGATAAGCTGCAAGATATGACAAACTGCCCTGTGCCTTTAATTATCAAAAACTTGACCTAAATGCAGAAGCAGTGTGTGAAAAATTAAATATATCCTTTCTGCTGCCACTTAACGTGGTAAGTGGCAGCCAGGTGTTGCTAAAATGCAATTCCTTTGATATTTTTTTGCTCAGCAAGTATGATCACCTTTATAAAAGCAGGTGTTTGGGCAGTTCGCTGGTCTGGGGTATTCAGATATATGTTAACACAATACCAAGAAGGAAAGATATCAGCAATCATCCTCAAGCTTCCCATAAATCTGGGAAGGGTTATAAGTAGTGTTGAGCGATACGATACCGCAAGTATCGGGTATCGGCCGATATTAGCTCTATCGGCCTTTCGATACTTAGTTTCGATATTTTCCATATATCGTATACCGGAATCGGAAGTTCCCATAATTCTTTGAGAGGCAATGTGATTTTATTCAGCCAATGAGGAATCCTAAGAAGTGTGGGCACATCCTGTACTGCTGCGGTCATGTTAACTAATGGCATGGCTGTGATTGGATGCTGAAATGATGTCAGAATGCACTATAAAAGGCGCCGCCGCCATTTTAGCGTCACTGTGCTGTGAATTCAGTAAGGGACAGAACGCTGCTGTGCTGACTCTGAGGGACAGTTAGAGATTGCGATTTAGTGTACTGTGCTGTAGGCAGGCTAGCACCAACCGCTGTGTAAAGCTTCCTTTTGCCTGCAGTGTTGTTTTAACAGCTCTGCAAGGTGTGTGTGAGTGCAGGTGACGCTGCAGTTTGCTCTGCATGCAACGCTGTCTGTAGGCATCTGCACGTGTCACTCACAGACTCTTTTTTTTTTCTTCAGTGTAATTCTTGCAGCTCCATGCAATTTAACTATTAGTGTGACGCGCTTCCATCCGTATCCAATACATTGGTTGCAAACACTATAGAAGTAGACAAAGGAGTAGCCTTTCACAGATTGTGAACAGTTGTGTTTCAGTGTTCACTTCAGTCTGTGTTTTTTATTTTTTGAGTGCACATCACGCTCCAGTTACTTGTTCAAGCACTGCTGCTTGTACTCTGCTGAGCGTGTCTCAGTGCCTCATCCTTTTCATTTATCTCCAATTGGTTCTGCTCCATTCCATTTAAAATATAATCTATTAGTGTGACGCGCTTCCATCCGTATACAATACATTGGTTGCAAACACTATAGAAGTAGACAAAGGAGTAGCCTTTCACAGATTGTGAACAGTTGTGTTTCAGTGTTCACTTCAGTCTCTGCGTAATAACCACACTTAGGCCTTATAACTTTTCTGACTTTCTTTATCAATCTACCAAGATGAAGAAGGCAGGGAGTAAGGCACGTGGTCGTGGCCGTGGAGTTTCAGCAGGGAGAGGACGTGGGGATTCTGTGGCTGCTGCCGCCCTCAGTGACACAGCATCCACCAGTTTTCCCCATGAGCGTTCCTTTATGCGCACTTTGGTAGAAGCTCGGCGTGCCCCCCTGCTGCGGGAAGAACAAATTGAAGCCGTTGTTGGTTGGATGGCAGCCAATGCATCGACTTCAATTCCTTCCACCTCCTCTCAGGAACACAACACTGTTGAGCAACCATCTGTCTGTTCACCGCCTGTCAAATTGCCCAGGCAGTCAGAGAGTTCTGTACAGGAGCCAGCTGAGTCTCTGCTTCTGTTCTCAGAATCTGTTGGCTCGCAAACACGGGCACAGGCAAGCAGCATTCTGCAATTTGAAGAAGAGGGAGTATGCAGTGATGCGCAACAGCTGTGTCTCTCTCAATCTGAAGAGGCGGGTGAGCCAGTGCCGATGGACAGCACACCGCAGAACGCATCTTATGATGATGATGAGACTCAGGTGCCAGGTTTTGTGGAGCATGGTGCTGCCCAGACCATCCAACAGCAGCAGGTGTTGGAAGAGGGTAGTGGAGATGATGAAGTCCGAGACCCAACATGGCGTGAGCAATAGGAAGGTGGTGGGAGCAGCTCTGAGGAAGAGATTGTCCCAACGGTACAAAGAGGAGGGAGAGGTAGGCTGCAGACTCGCTTGCCTGTAGCCTCCAGTTTGGCACCTGTTGGGAGCAGTTCTCTTAGAAATGTCAAAATTGGCGCTCCATGACTTGCACTGCGTGGTCCTTTTTTGACAGACTAGTAGATGATATTTGCTATGTTCAATGCAAGCTGTGTAAGCAAAATGTTAAAAAAGGTAAAAATATCAGTAACCTGAATACCACAAATATGTGGAAACATGTACGGACAAAGCACGTAGCTGAGTTACAAAGACACACTGGAGATGTAGGCCAACCTACAGCAGCACCTACATCTTCAGGTCGTGTTCGAGCCTCTACCTCCAGCTCACACACACCTGGTTCGGCTTCCTCACAGGATCTCCATGGAAGAACCTTGGTCACTGTTGTCCATAGACAAACTGTTATTCCACCCACAGCAGCAAGTTCACAGTCATCGTCACACTCCCAGAACAAAAAACAGCCATCGGTACCACAGGCATGGGATAAAAGACGGCCATACTCGGCAAACCATCCACGAGCATAGGCTCTGAATGCTGGCATTGCAAAACTCCTGTCCCTTGAAATGCTGTCATTCAGGCTGGTGGAGACTGACAGTTTCAGGAACTTTATGGCATTGGCAGTCCCACAATATAATGTGCCAAGCCGATTTTATTTCAGCAGGCAAGCTGTCCCTGCTCTGCAAAAACATGTCGAGGGAAACATTAAACATGCGCTACTAAACGCCATCAGTAGCAGGGTCCACCTGACCACCGATGCGTGGACCAGTACCCATGGCCAGGGACGATACCTTTCCCTCACTGCCCATTGGGTCAATGTTGTGGAGCCGGGTACAGATCTTGCCAGTGGCGCTGTACGTGTTCTGCCAACTCCAAGGATTGCAGGAATCCAGTCTGTACACATTGATTCCTCCTCCTACTCCAGTTCCTCAGAATCATCGCTGCACGAGCCGTCATGGTATACCTCCACATGGACCCATGAACGCTTACCTGTTGCGACCGATATGAGCACAGCCGTGGCCAAACGTCAACAGGCCGTCCTGAAATTAATTTTCATGGGGAATCGAAGCCACACAGCGCAGGAGCTCTGGGATGCCATCAAGCAGGAGAGCGACGTGTGGTTTTTGTCTGCTAATCTCCAGCCAGGCTTGGTAGTGTGTGACAATGGCCGAAATCTGGTGGCAGCTCTGGGCCTTGGCAACCTCACTCACATACCATGTCTGGCACATGTGCTCAACTTGGTCGTGCAGAGTTTTTTGAGGGACTATCCGGATCTTGATGCACTGCTGCACAAGGTCCGCCTAGAGTGCGCTCACTTGCGACGTTCCAGCATGGCCAGATCGCGCATTGCAGCTCTGCAAGTCAGATTTCGCCTTCCTGAACATCGCATCATATGTGACGTACCCACCAGGTGGAATTCAACGTTACATATGTTGGAGCGGTTGTGTGAGCAGCAGCCAGCGTAATGGAGTATCAGCTGCAACAGGCGCAATCAACTCGCAATTTGCGCCGTTCACACTTCACCACTACTGAGTGGGCCTCTATGAAGGACATCTGCGACATTTTGCGTGCGTTTGATGTCTCAACGCGGATGGCGAGTGCAGATGATGCACTAGTCAGCATGACTGTCCCCCTTATCTGCCTGCTTCAGAAATCACTGAAAGCACTAAAGGAAGAGGTTTTGGAAGAGGTGGAGGATGAAGAGTCACAAATTCAATTACCTTCAGGACAGTCAGCGCAACGTGATTCCTCACAAAGGGCTGGGCAGGGCTCACTTTGTGAGGAGGATGAGGAGGAGTCAATGGAGGAGGAAGAAATCCCTACAGAGGGACAACGCTCTAGTCAGTATGTAGAGCGAGGTGGGGTGATGCAGAGGAGGCAGAGATGACGCCTCTTCCAGAGGACAGCCTTTGTTGGCCAGTTGGGAGTCTGCAGCACATGGTTGATTTCATGCTTCAGTGCCTGAGAAACGACCGCCGCATCGCCCACATTCTCAGCACGTCAGATTATTGGGTGTACACCCTCCTAGACCCTCGCTACCGGGACAACTTACAAACCCTCATCACACCGGTGAACCGGGACCGTAAAATGCAGGAGTACCAAGACACACTGATGCAATCCATACTGTTGTACATTCCAGCCGAGAAAGCTGCTGCTGCTGCTGCTACTGCTTTACAAAGCAGCTCTGTGCGTCAAGGCAGTGTAGACACCTCTACAACAAGAGGGAGCAGAAGCAGCGCCTCTGCACAGGGCAAGAACTGTATGTTACAAATGTGGCAAAGTTTTGTGACAGCGCCAGCAAGGTCTACACCATCCGAGACGGCTCCAGTCACCAGGAAGAAACGTTTCCGTAAGATGGTGACAGACTACTTGGCTTTCCCTCTAAGTGTACTCCCAGATGCCTCTTCCCCTTTCAAATTTTGGGTCTCTAAGTTGGATACATGGCCAGAGCTTAGCCAGTATGCATTGGAGGTGCTGGCTTGCCCTGCTGCCAGTGTATTATCTGAGCGTGTCTTTAGTGCTGCAGGTGGTGTAGTAACAGACCGTCGCATGCGACTATCCTCAGAGAATGTAGACCGGCTTACTTTTCTGAAAATGAACAAGGCATGGATCTCACCTGAATTTGCCTGTCCGTTTTCAGATTAAATAACTGTTTGGCAACGTTTTCCATGTCTCCTGTTATGTTCATCTTTCTACCACCTGAACTCTACTCCCTGGGCTACAACACCGCCATTTGTTGCTCGTAAGTAATTGGCAGGGGTACTGACTCCTGGCCAGCCTGGTTACAGCATGACAGCTGTTTCCTGGCAGTGTGAACGTCAATTATCCTCCAATAAGTTGTGCTGTCGTGTTGCATTCGGGTTAGCCGACTCTATGGTGCCTGCAGTTTAGGTGATTCCTATGTGTGCTGTGGGATATGTAAATAAAGGCGGTTTCCATTGTGACAATAGGACAAGCACCCACTGTAGGACTGTGTGATTCGGTAACTGCGGACGGCTTGCGTCCTGTCAACTTACATTTTCATGGGTGCGTTCTTCTACCCGTCCGGGGTCCAGTACCGTCAACTGGTTCTCCCCAGTGCCTTTGGCCTAGGTGCCTCCATCTCCGTATCCGAGTTCCACCAACGTCTGCTGGTCCTTGGTAGTGCTTTGGAGCACAGGTACCTCCTGCTTAGTAACCGTGTCACAGTAACGTCAGCTGGTACTCGGTTGTAACATTGCCTCTTTTCCTTCTGCTACCCGTCCGGGGTCCAGTACCGTCAACTGGTTCTCCCCAGTGCCTTTGGCCTAGGTGCCTCCATCTCCGTATCCGAGTGCCACCAACGTCTGCTGGTCTTTGGTAGTGCTTTGGAGCACAGGTACCTCCTGCTTAGTAACCGTGTCACAGTAACGTCAGCTGGTACTCGGTTGTGACATTGCCTCTTTTCCTTCTGCTACCCATCCGGGTTCCAGCACAGTTAGCTGGTCCTCGTTACTTCCATTGTCTCTTGCTCCATCTGATACCCGTCAGGGTTCCAGTAACGTCAGCTGTTTCTCGGAAATTAGACGACCTTAAAGACCACCCAGAAGAAGAT
>JARQOD010000004.1:275006242-275027580 GCA_033576555.1 Oophaga sylvatica
CCACCTTGTCAGTCAAACAACGAATTCAGTATAACAATGAAGCAGATGGTCTTGATGGGAATACTCCTTTTACCTCCGCTTAAAAATATGCTTAGATACAGAAGACAAAAAAAGGCATTGTTATGCCACCATTCCCAAAGTAAGTGCGGAGAATTGGGAATTGTAACCATGGTAACTGTGACTTGCTTAGATTTCTGAATTTAGGCAAATGAAGTTTAGACTACTGGGTAGCAGTTTGCCCTAGGAAAGAACTAAAACAAAGAATTTTTCAAAAACAAAATAAAAAAAAATGTAAAAAAAAAAGCACTATAATTCCGAAGCAAGCAAACAGACTCATCTGATTTTGGAAAGGAATGCAGATTTTTCAGTTTGGAGTTTGCTTAAAACGTGTGTTTACCTATTTTATAAGCAATAAAGAAGAGTGAATTATACTTTCATGCATAATTAAATTATAATTACTCACTGGTGTTTTACACTAACATACAGAACCCTGAATAGAAACTCTAAAATAAACACTGCAATGCACAAAACAGGGTGATAATGATATGATAAATGAAATTCTGTACGAGAGCAAATGTCCACAATGTGCATTTCGCAGTTAGGTAAACGTGTAAAACAGCATATGTAATCGTTACTGAGGACACAGAGAATATCTACAGCCAAAATAGATTTGGAAAGGATTTTACACAACTGGTTTATCTCATTGGGCTGAAAACAATGATAGACATTAAATAAAAAGCAGAACAATATACACAGTGATTAGTGTGCGGTGCTACACTCTACTTAATCTACTAGATAGTGAATCAATAAGGGAATAATACATTCTCTCCTTTAGTACTTAAAGCCAAGAGCACCACAGAGTGTGATTTTATTAAAATTACACCTATTATAATTTTCATGGTTATATACACACACACATACATATAGAGACACATATATACTGTAGACATACACAACAAATGGACAAAAGTATTGTGACACTTCCACATAAAGCTAACTGGAGCTTTTCTGATGTCCGAGTCAAAATCTATAGTCCAGGGTTCTCCATCTCCAGTTCTCAAGAGCCACCAACAGATCATGATTTCATGATTTCCTTAGTATTACATATGTGATAAATGATAATTCCTTCACATGTACTAAGGAAATCCTGAAAACATGATCTGTTGGTGACTCTTGGGGACTGGAGTTGGGAAACACTTCTTATAGTCATTGATATAGAGTTGTTTGGCCCTCCTTTTTGAGCTAAAACAACTTCCACTGTTCAGTGAAGGCTTTCACAAGATTTTGGAGTGTCTGTAAGATTTTTTTGCCCATTTATCCAAAAGAGCATTTGTTAGATTAGACATTGATGTTGGATAAGACTGTCTGACTTGAAATTTACATTCTAGTTCATTCCAAAAGTGTTCAATGACAAGGTTAAGAACAGGTGTTTGTGTGGACCATTCAAATTTTTCTGAATCAAACTCATCCAACTATGCCTTCCTCAATTTGTTCCCACAAAGTTGAAAGCATACAATTGTCCAAAATGTGTTGTATGCCGAGGCAGTAAGATTTCCGTTAAAGAAGCACTCCTCCCATCAAAATGTTTACCCTTTTCATATATTGTAGTCATCGTAATATATAGCACTGAATACTTACAATTGCTCATTTTGCCTTTCTACCCAGTTAATTCTTCTGTTTTCCATTAGGAATATGACATCATGTGATTAAAAACTGACTAGCTGAATCCTTCTAAGCTCTATGGAGAAACAGGAAGTCAATTTTCCCTGTATGAGTCATGAGTCACTGAAAAAGTCCCTGGCAGGGGGAAGAAGGGAGTAGCTGGGTCAGAAGTTGAAGAAGGGAATATTTTTTTATGATCACAGTGGCTCAGTGGTTGGCACTGTAGCCTTGCAGCGCTGGAGTCCTGGGTTCAAATCTCACCAAGGAAAACATCTGCAAGGAGTTTGTATGTTCTCCCCGTGTTTGCGTGGGTTTTCTCCGGGTTCTCAGGTTTCCTCCCACATTCCAAAGACATACTGATAGGGAAATTAGATTGTGAGCCCCACTGGGGACAGTGATGATAATGTGTGCAAGCTGTAAAGCGCTGCGGAATATGTTAGCGCTATATAAATATAAAGATTATTTATTATTTCTGCATTTTCTGTTTCTACATAGAGCAGATAAAAGAAGAATTCACTGGGAAAAAAGGTAAAGGCAATTGTAAGTACACAGTGCTATATAATATGATGATTACAATATATTAAGAGGATAAAACTTTGATGAGAGTGCTTTTTCAACTAGAACAAAGAGGCCTAGGACAACCCAGGAAAATCAACCCTGCAGGATTATCACCTCCAATCTATCTTTGATAGATGTGATTGATTTCGATCTGTGTTGCTATGCTGTAATATCTATTGTCTGTACAAGTCCCCTCTATAATGTAAAGTGCTGCGGAATATGTTGGCGCTATAGAAATAAAATTATTATTATATTTAAAGTTGGCACAATGCACTCAGACATGTAACATTCTGCTGGCATTCTCCACACCCTGACTTGTCCAAACTGCTAGACATAGAAATATGAATTTACACTCCATAGAAGAACACAGACACAGGCTCAGAGTCACAGGCTGGACAGGATTCGGACCATATTCAGACAACACGGGTTCAAAGTCATCGGGCTGGACAGACACTGACTCAGAGTCACTGACAGGACAGGATTAAGATACTGGAACAGTCTATGACAGTAAGGACTCTGGAATAGTAAAAAGTGTGAGATGAAAATGATGAAAAAAGAGAACACTAGTGAGAAGAAATGTGATAAAATTTATAAAAAATCAATTAAAATATGTACCGTATATACTGGTGTATAAGCCGAGATTTTCAGCCCATTTTTAAGGGCAGAAAGTCCACCTCTCGGCTTATACGCGGGTCATATACGGGGGTTGGCGGGGGAGTAAGCGGGGGTGTCGGATCATACTCACCCCTCCGTCAGCGTGGTCTCTGCAGCCCCCCTGCTTCTCCCACGATCTCGGGCTCCTTCCTGCAGCGGTCACATGGTACCGCTCATTAAAGTCATGAATATGCACATATTCATGACTTTAATGAGCGGTGTGACTGCTGTAGGAAGGAAGAGCTGCGCAGACCGCCGGGAGAAGAGGAGACGCTGCAGAGACCGCGCCGGCGGAGGGGTGATTATAGCGATATTTACCTGTCCTCTCTCCACCGCTGTGCGCTACTTTGACCTCCTCGTCCGACTCTGAATGTTCAGGCAGAGGGCGCGATTACGTCGTTAGTGCGCGCCGCTCCCCTGCCTGATCATTCACTGCAGAGGACCCGGAAGCGGGAGCAGTGCTGCGGTGGAGCGGTCCGGTGACAGGTAAATATCTCAGGTGCCGGGGTCCTGAGCGAGCGGTGACACAGGCACCTGTCCCCCATAGCGCGCCGGTGTCATCGCCTGCTCAGGACACTGGCACCTGGCCCCCAGCGACGAGAGGTGAGTATGTCATTTTTTTTGCAGCAGCAGCGCGGCAGCATAAGGGACCTATACTATGGGGCATAATCTGTGGAGCATATGGGGGCATAATCTGTGGAGCATATGGGGGCCTAATCTGTGGAGCATATGGGGGCCTAATCTGTGGAACATATGGGGGCCTAATCTGTGGAGCATATGGGGGCCTAATCTGTGGAGCATATAGGGGCCTAATCTGTGGAGCATATGGGGGCCTAATCTGTGGAACATATGGGGGCCTAATCTGTGGAGCATATGGGGGCCTAATCTGTGGAACATATGGGGGCATAATCTGAGGAGCATATGGGTGCCTAATCTGTGGAACATATGGGGGCCTAATCTGTGGAGCATATGGGGGCCTAATCTGTGGAACATATGGGGGCATAATCTGAGGAGCATATGGGGGCCTAATCTGTGGAACATAAGGGGGCATATTCTGTGGAGCATATGGGGGCCTAATCTGTGGAACATATGGGGGCATAATCTGAGGAGCATATGGGGGCATAATCTGTGGAGCATATGGGGGCATAATCTGTGGAGCATATTGGGCATAATCAGTGCAGCATATGGGGGCTTAATCTGTGGAACATATGGGGACCTAATCTGTGCAGCATATGAGGGCATAATCTGTGGAACATATGGGGGCCTAATCTGTGGAACATATGGGGGCATAATCTGTGGAGCATATGGGGGCCTAATCTGTGGAGCATATTGGGCATAATCTGTGCAGCATATGGGGGCATAATCTGTGGATCATACGGGGGCATAATCTGTGCAGTTTATGGGGGCCTAATCTATGGAGCATATGTGGGCATAATCATTTTTCACCCTAGGCTTATACGCGAGTCAATACGTTTTCCCAGTTTTTTGTGGCAAAATTAGGGGGGTCAGCTTATACACGGGTCGGCTTATACATGAGTATATACGGTAAAATGGATAAAGTGCTGAGAGCATGAAAAATACAAAGTATCCATGGTAGATGAAAGGTTGAGACTAACAGGGGTAATAAAAAGGTAAGTCTAAAATGACATAAGTATATGTGGAAAAAAGTGAAGCCGCAACAAAATTAGTAAAAAAACAGTAAATTGCCATGATTAATGTCCAGAGGTATTTGCACCAATGTCTCTTCATTTCCATATTGGCAAAGGAATTTCCCGTAACCAGAAATAAATGAAAGTCACCAAATGCAAAAATAAAATAAAATTCACTAGGAGAAGAAATATAAGAGTTAAAACAATGAATAAAAAACATAAAAACAACAAAGATGCCAAACACGGAGATCGAGGTGTAAATAAATCAAAGGAAAGGGGCGAAAAGAAGCGTTTCATTGAGACCAAGTGATTTTATGATACGTAGTTTCCAAATCCAACGATATTCTTTTTATGCCAAAATATGACTCAAACTATCTCCACATACTTCAGTTTGTAGGCGATCAATACCATTAATGCGGAGGCCAGAGGGATCACATGAATGGTGCAGTTTAAAATGCCTAGTAATGGTTTTTAATGCATCCAGATCATCCTCTTTGGCAACAGCCTAAATATCCCTGATGTGCTCATGTGCTCTGTCCTTGAGAGCACGTGTAGTGAGTCCAACATAGATCTTAGCACATGGACACGTCACATGGTATATGACAGTAGAGTATGTTATTGATTGCATGATCAAAAACCTTCTTATATCTGATGAAAAGAAGTCCTTTGTGTTGTCAATATTGGGACATGCCAACCATTTTTCACATGATCTGCAACCCCACTGGGGTAGGGTTGCAGATAGAGTGGAAAACAATCTGGGAGGGTTACTTGGTGGATGTAGCTCCTAACTAAATGGTCCCATAGATTTTAGGAGTGTCTTACCATGATGGTAGGTCGAGGAGGAAGGTACTGTCTTAAAGTAGGATCGATGAGCAAAATAGGCCAATGTTTTTCTAAAATTTCCTGCATCATTCGCCATTGTGAGTGGTATTGTGTTACCATTCATACCTGATTAGTTGATTTTAAGTTTTTAGTAGAATAAAGTAATTGTTGTTGATCCATATTCCTAGACCTGTTGTAGGCTTTCTTCATACTTCTTTTGCTGTAGCCTCGATCCAGAAATCTGAGTTTCATTTCCAAAGCGAGAGCCTCAAAATCTGCTTTTATCGAACATATTTGTTTAATACATAGGAATTGACCAATAGGGACTGTATTTATCACGTGGGGTGGGTGTGAAGATGATGCATGAAGCACTGTATTGACTCCTATGTCCATATGGAAGACATCGGAAAGCAAAAGTCTACTCTTGTCACTTCTAGCCAAGACATGTAAAACATCAATTTGACGGTAAATAAATTTATGAGAAAGATGGATATTCAAATTATTATTAGCCCCTTTCTGACATCTGACGTACTATCCCGTCCATGTGCCCTGGGCCTTAATGCCCAAGGACGGGAAAATACGTCATATGCGATCAGCTGCGCTCACGGGGGGAGCGCAGCTGATCGCTGCCCGATGTCAGCTGATTATCATAGCTGACACCCGGCACTTTGTGACAAGAGCGGTCATGGACCGCACCCGGCACATTAACCCCCGGCACACTGTGATCAGACATGATCGCAGTGTTCGTGTGGTATAGGGAAGAATCGTGCAGGGAGGGGGCTCCTTGCATGCTTCCCTGAGACCCTCAGAACAACGCAACAACACAAGTCATAGCAAATAAATTTTACCACTAACATGAAGTACAATATGTCACGAGAAAACAGTGTCAGAATCACAAGGACCCGTTGAAGCGTTCCAGAGTTATAACCTCATAAATGGACAGTGGTCAGAATTGTAAAATTGGCCCGGTCATTAATGTGCAAACCACCCTTGGGGGTAAAGGGGTAAATGTCCTGAAAAAAGGTATGATGTTCAGTTGGTGCACCTCGCCAGATCAGGAGTACATCATCGATATAGCGGGTCAATCAAATGACCGACTCCATCGATGGACCCCAGCAGGACGCACAGCAGAAAGCTGGGACACCACCACGCGGACAGCCTGGAGAGTATAGGTATATAGGGACGTGTGCACTACTGGATGTAGTGGTGCCGAGTTAGGTTCCCAAACCAGGTAAGTAATATAGTAAAACAAGGCACTCAACTTATGTGTTCAAACAAAGGAAATTTATTGATGATCCAGGCAAAACGTTTCGGCTGTAATATTAGCCTTCATCAGTTGCCAATAAGTATATTTAAGGTAACGGACCTAAACAGATATGTACAGATATTTTTAACAGGTTCAAAACAAGTAAATGCTTGAAAACGAAATAAAGTATATACAATCATAGTATTTATGAGATTTGGTATAAGTTTACATAGCATAAACGGACATGGAATAGATTTTAAGGCACAATCCAATAGACTCATGGGTGAAAAAGAGAAACATACCCTTATGGTAGATGGTCAAAGAAATCAATTCCCAGTAGAACTAGTAAATATAAAGTACGCCTGAGAAATATGAACATGAATGAATATCAGGGGAGTATAATATAACTTATGCAGAAAACTTAAAGTCAAAAGCATACCCCAATGTTGAATTCAATCCGTGATAGATAACCTATAGAGATAGGTATATATATTGAAAAGAAGTGTGTCACGCTTGTGCGCTGATCCTTGTGAGTAATCGGTATGCTTACCAGATGCTGTGGGGAAATAGCGCTTCTGGTGCCGGATATATTAGAGTGTGCTGCCTGAAAATGATTATTGAGGCAGTGTGACTCCAGTTATAAATTACTACTATGTGAGCTGTGGCCGCAAGTGTGCTTACCGTCAGTAGTTGCAGACACGGTGTCCACCGCTTGTCTGTGGGTCTATGATCGTGCCCGGTAGATGAGACGGCGCTGTGAGACTGTGCTCTAGAGGTATATATAACGAGTGCCCAGAAGTAAAGGGAGCGCTGGATCAGCGTGCATGTCACCTGAGGACTTCCGGTGTGGTGCATGTTGGGACCGGAAGTGCCGTGCGTTCCAGCTTTGCGTTCCAAGGACTGATTCATGGAAAATAAAGCTCCGCCTTAAGGGCGTGACGGTTGTAGATGACGTGATCGGTGCTCGTAATTCAAAACAGAGATGGTGATGTATGACTTATCGTGGCTATGCTGGGAAGGTGATACACAGGTGATCAGTGCCGGTGACACAGGTGATTGTTAGTACAGACGGCTCTGAAAAAGAGGGATACAAAAAGCACAAATTAGCCACATATAATAGACATTTTATATAAAAAAAAAACATTTATATAAAAGACATTAAATCAAACTCCCTGTTCAGACCCCTAGGTGATATGGTCTCTAATGTGTGTATCCAAAAGGACTCTCTTTTCTTAAGTTGTAAGATTCTATTGCCACCCCGTCTGGGTTGGGGAACAGTTTCAATTATTTGAAATTTGAGTTGAGAGATGGTGTGACCCATTGTATGGAAATGGTGGGGAATGGGGAGGAGTAAATTTTTACAACGAATGGTGGATTTGTGCTTGGAAATTCGGTCACGCACCGATTGAGTCGTCTCACCGATGTATAATAAACCACAGGGACATTTGATTGAATATACGGTAAATGATGATTCGCAGGTGTAGAACCCTTTGATATTAAAGCTCCTGCCTGTATGAGGATGGTGAATGGTGGGGCCTTTTTGTACGTTGCCACATTGGGCACAATTTAGGCAAGGGAATGTGCCTCGCCGGGGCTGTGATAGAAATGTTTGTTTTTTCAAATGTGATGAGCCCAAGTCTGCCCGTACCAGGCCATCTCTTAAATTTGGAGATCTTTTGAAGCATGGCAGGAATGGTTCTGCAAACTCAGGTATATCTGGATGTGCCTGAGATAGCAGTGGCCAGTGGCGTCTTATGGCCCTATGGAGGATAAAGGCGTAAGGGTGGAATGTGTGGACAAATGGTATGCGTTTGTTGGTTCTTCTAGGGCGGTTTATCACTTGATGGTTCTTAGCCTTGTTCAGAAGGGGAGAGGGGTAGCCTCTGTTCAAAAATTTGTTCGTCATCTCTGTATGTCTGAGACCCTGGAGTTGTGTGTCAGTGACTATTTTGGTTACTCGCTGATACTGTGAAATGGGAATTGCACGTTTCACAGAAGGTGGATGGAAACTCTGAAAGTGAAGAATACTATTCCGATCTGTAGTTTTCCTGTATAGATCAGTGGTCAAACGGCCCTGGTTGTCCTTAAGGACAGTGGTGTCCAAAAAGTTAACCTTGGTCAAATCTGATGTAATTGTAAATTTGATGCCGGGCCATGATGTATTGAGAAAGGAAAAAAAGACATTAAGTGACTCCTGAGTGCCAGTCCATAGACAAAATACATCGTCTATGTATCTTTTCCATAGTAATACATTCTGAATGAACAGTGGATGTTTATAGTGTAACATTTCCAGGGGTATTTAGCTCTAGGATCGCTGTCTGGGTAGACAGAATGGCACGGAAACAGTTCATTCAGACAGCAGTTTGGTGAAAACTGGCCGCAACCAGTTTTATTAAAGTCCACAGCACACAGATAAAAACAAAGCATAAACAAAAGACCTAGGCTTGTCTAGCCTCTAATTACACTTAGATAGATGGCCCTCTCTATCCGGGACCCAGACTCTACCAGTCTGTGCCCAAAACAACACATATGATATATGTTACCAGTATGGAGTTTCACAGACACTCCTCTTTATGTCTGAAGGCAACTCCAACGTCCAGACTTGAGAGAGGTCACCTCCTATTCAGTAGTCACCAGCATGGAGTGTCGCAGAGTCTCCTCTTTGTGTCCGGGGTACCTCGAGCACCCAGACAGAGAGAGCCCACCTCCCGGAGTCTCCTTCCGTGCCTGGACTCCTGTCCAGACTGAATGAGCTCTCTGACTGTGCTCCCAAGCACCTACTTCTGGCTTCCTAATCAACACCTGAGTGGGTTCAGGTCTGATCTGCAAGCGTGTACTGAATGGCAGGTGTAGTGACCTTTCTTTACCACCAGGTTTACAAAGCCACACATTTCACTCATACCAGTCAGCAAGGTACTTAGGTGAAATATACACCTCATTCACCACATATTCCTTCACTGTCTCACATATCCCCCCCCTCTTCTCCAGACCGGAGGGCTGGTCATCCAGACCGGAGGGCTGGTCAACAATCCTAAAGAGACAGTGAACTCCGGACCAGCTATGGCCAACACCAAGTTCATCTTCACCATTGTCATCTGTATCTTCACCTAAAGCAACCGCACTACGCTGTACCGTCCCAGGCCTATGCTCTCTGCGGGCCTCGGGTGTCCTGCACGGTTTCAGCTTGACCTTAGTGCCAGCCTCAGTCTCAGTATAGTGGCTCACCAGATAAGTACGATCAGGCACGTCAGAACACCTCTGCTGATTCTTCCTCAGAAACTTTCGTACCTCCTGTTTTTGGGGCACTGACCCTGTGTCACCAACTGTCACAGGAGGTATAGGGGTTTTCTCTAATTCCCCCTGAACCTTTTTTAGCCCATCTACTTTCTTAAATATCAGTTGATTCATAAATTCTATTTCACAGAACTTAAGCGCCTCTGTCATGGTCTCTGACCATTTTGAGCCACACTGTTCAAACGATGGGCACTGTAGAGGGAGCTGATCGTTTTTTCTTGGTCGGTACACATAATTTATCCTCTTCTGGTACAGGCTCACTTTGCATAAGACTCAGAGCTCTTACTTCTTTCTCCAGGAGATCCTCATGGCTGCGCATCTTCTCCTGTAGTTGTTGGACGTCCTTTACGTCTTCGGCCCCTTCTTCAGGCTCTTCTGGTAGGACATGCTCAGAAGCCCTACCATCAGTCTTCTTTTCTACCACGTTCTGCATCCCATCTGAGCTCCCGTGTATCTGCAGCGGCAACGGAGCGACACATCGCCCCTCCCAATCACTGGGACGTGGTTCAGGTGTAGACTCCATGAAAATGCGCCTGAGCTCACCAAGGCCAACCCGAGGTCTCAAAATCTCATCTTGGGATTTATCCAGATCCTTTGTGTCGCTCGGAAACTCCGATGGCGCACAGGGCGCCGAACTTCCGGCCCGAGCTTCGCGAGTTGCAGCCACGGATCCGGACAGTACACCGTCCACGCCGCTGTCTCCGGCAGAAACAGATTCCGGGGCAGAGTCATTCCCCACATCTTCAGTCTTGTTCCTCACAGCTTCACTTGAGACCTCAGCTTCTGGTAAGGCACCTGGCCTGGTGTCCACCACTTCCATGGCTTTTTCCACCTCTGCAGCATCACCTTCAGAGTCCTTGGCCTGATGCAGATCCACACCATACATTGATAACTTCTCATTTTCAACAGCATCCACTTGTGCTGTGTTCAGTTTCAGAGTCCTGTCTTTCACCTTAGTCTTCGCCAGGGAACCGGCCAACTGTAAAACATCTTCAGATGCCATCTTCCGTCCGACTGCAAGGTCAGCCTCAGCCTTCCTCTCAGGACTCTCAATCTCCTCTGCTACCATGCCTTCCTCACTTGCACTGGTTGCTTTATTGTCATCAGATGACTCACTATCACCACCACTATCCCTGTCTGACCCCCTTTTCTCAGCCACATCTGGCTCACTTTCAGGGTTAGACACTTCATTTTCATTCACATCCGGCTCACTGTCAGGGTTATACAATTCATTCTCATTCACATCTTGATCTGGAACCTTAGTTAACATGTCATCCACAACATTAACTTCACCATCTGGTCCCTGGTTTCCCTCAGGTGGTCCCTCAAGTATGTGACTATGTGATAACCCCAGCACTATACTTCCATATAGCTCAGGTACCAGGAGCTGACTCACGACCTCTCCCTGGACTTCAGTGTCCCTATACAATAGGTTATTGTTCATGGCAGCATGAGGAAACCTCTCCTCAGAGCCAGGCTCTTGGGGAACCTCATTCAGAACAATTACATTTTCTGGTGCCGTTTTAAGAGTGGGGTCTCGCACCGGCTCACTCCCAAAATTGTCACAGGAGCCAGGCAGGTAAGGGACACTCGGTTCCCGAGAACCACCATCCTCGTCTCCCAACATCACCTGCAAAGAAATTTCATCTTTATATCTTTATCACGTTCATCATCAGTATCATCACTATTATGATCAGCATCATCATCATTATCAATATCAGCATCATCATCATGGTCATCATCATTATCATGATCATCATTATCATTATCAATATTATCATGGTCATCATCATTATCACATAAGTTTAACGGCCCACTAGCATTGTGTTCCGCCCCTCGGGACTGCGCACCCCCAGTAGGAGCTTCATCACACTGTCCATCAAAACATTTTTCCCCCAGAGATCCTTAGACCGGGGAAAGTCATTACCCAATATGACAGGGTGCACCAGGTTTTTCACTACCCCCACTTCATATGAAACCTCCCCGAGTTTAGGGACCAAGTCCACGGCAGTCTCTGGGTAGACTTTGGTGTCTCCATGGATGCACACCATACTCAGGTGCTTATCAGGGATGAAGTCCCTATCAATCAGGCTGTCACATACGGAAGTCACTGGACTCTCTGAGTCCAAGAGGGCCTGCGCTGGGCAGCCATTTACAACCACCGGGGACCCCCGTGGTCCAGTCTCTTCGGCTGAGGTGGACACACACACAGGTTCTGCGCAGAGAGAGAGGGATCCGCCAACATCACAACACATAGGCTCCCCCTCTATTGGACAGTTGGCTGCAATTTCATGACATCTCCAACCCTGTCCATCACACTTTTCCACCCACATGTCCCCTCGGGCCTGAACCCGCTTATCAGCATACCCCATGTCCCCAACAGCTGGAACGCTCTTACCGGGAGAGTTCAGCGTCCGGGAACTCTGAAGTGACGTCCGCTCAGACGGCTGGTCACGGAGGCAGTCTTTGGGGCCAAAGTACCTTTCTCTCTGTACCTCAGGAGGAAGTGCTCGGGTGTAGCGGTCCACTGTCACCTTTTCGACCCTTTGGGCAGTGTTGCTGACGGCAGACTCCCAACTGTATCTCCAGTCATGGACTCTCCTGGCACGGGCTGCAACCGTAACACCCAGCCGGGTAAGAATCGCCGCTTTCAACTTGGCATAGTCTTCGCTGTCCTGCTTGCTCAGGTCAGTCCAGACTTTTTGGGGTTCCCCAATCAGATAGGGTACGACCGCCATGGCCCAAGGACCGTCTTACCGCCTTCTTTATAGCGGACAACGCCGGTGCCTTCACAACATTACTTCGGGACGCGGCACCGAAATCCTTTTTTGGTGCTGTCATCTGCTCAACAAATAACCGGTTATTCTCCTGCTGCTGCTGCAGGAATTGCTGCTGGGCCTGCTGCATGTGCTGCTGGTGCTGCAGGCGCTGCTGCTCCATGCTCTGCTGCATGCTTCGCTGGGCCTGCACCAGGTACTCAACGAGCTCCTCCATACTGCCGGACTCATCTGTCTCAATCACAGCAGTCTTATGTTGCATATTAACTTGCGCCATTTGTTCAAACAGCGCCTCCATGCTGTCAGATATCTCTGTCTTCACAACGGCAGACTTCAGTCAAGGCATACACACTACACAGCTTTTTTCCACAGAAAATTCAGCCTTGCTGTGCAAACACCCTTTTTTTTTTTTTTTCTTTTGCAAAGTCTATTAGGGCTACTGTCTCTTTAAGACTGCTCCACAGACGTTTCTCTTGCTGCTGCACATTCCACAGTCATTTTCACAACAAGTTCAGCTTTGCTGTGCATACATTTTCTCTCTGCAGACCCTATCAGGGCCACTGTCTCTCCAAGACTGCTCCAAACAGACGTTTCTGCTGACACACTTTTTTTTTTTTTTTCTGCTGCTATTTCAATAGACTTCACCTTTAATGCTGTCTCTCGCCACTGTGCTGCATACACACTCCAGCACTAACTGTATCAGGCACTGCGCTGCCCGCGTTCTCCACCAATTGTAACATTTCCAGGGGTATTTAGCTCTAGGATCGCTGTCTGGGTAGACAGAATGGCACGGAAACAGTTCATTCAGACAGCAGTTTGGTGAAAACTGGCCGCAACCAGTTTTATTAAAGTCCACAGCACACAGATAAAAACAAAGCATAAACAAAAGACCTAGGCTTGTCTAGCCTCTAATTACACTTAGATAGATGGCCCTCTCTATCCGGGACCCAGACTCTACCAGTCTGTGCCCAAAACAACACATATGATATATGTTACCAGTATGGAGTTTCACAGACACTCCTCTTTATGTCTGAAGGCAACTCCAACGTCCAGACTTGAGAGAGGTCACCTCCTATTCAGTAGTCACCAGCATGGAGTGTCGCAGAGTCTCCTCTTTGTGTCTGGGGTACCTCGAGCACCCAGACAGAGAGAGCCCACCTCCCGGAGTCTCCTTCCGTGCCTGGACTCCTGTCCAGACTGAATGAGCTCTCTGACTGTGCTCCCAAGCACCTACTTCTGGCTTCCTAATCAACACCTGAGTGGGTTCAGGTCTGAGCTGCAAGCGTGTACTGAATGGCAGGTGTAGTGACCTTTCTTTACCACCAGGTTTACAAAGCCACACTTTTCGCTCATACCAGTCAGCAAGGTACTTAGGTGAAATATACACCTCATTCACCACATATTCCTTCACTATCTCACAATAGATTGTAGTGGTCTCAAATTCAGACATGTATGTATTGGCGTACGGGGGCGCCACGTTGGATCCCATGGCTGTCCTGCGTACTTGCAAATAATAAGAATCCTGGAAAAGAAAATAATTGTTGAAGAGTATAATGGATAACAGATCGATACATAAATTGATTTGGTTAGTTTCCAATCCTGAGGTACAAAGTAGGTGATGTACAGCGTTGATCCCTTCAATGTGTGGGATAGATGTGTATAGATCACTGACATCAAGGGTGACCAAAATAGTGTTTGGTGGTACTGTGTCAAGCTCTCTGATAGTTTCCAAAAAACTACCAGTATCTAGAAGAAAAGACGGAGAAGTTTGAGTCAATGGAGTCAAAATCTTCTCTAAGAAGATAGGAGATAAGATCGATTCTGTGGAGGCCACGATTGGCCTCCCAGGGGGGTTCTCCAAGTTCTTGTGTACTTTAGGTAAAGTATAAAATACTGGTGTTATGGGATGAGTCTTGTGTAAATATTCACGGGTTTGGGTGTCCAATACCGTAGAATATTTGTCGAGTACCCTTTGGATTTTCAGAGATAATTCATGGGTTGGGTCTCGAGTTAATTTTAAATAGACAGTTTGATCATTTAACTGTCTATTGATCTCATTGATATATTGTATTTTGTCCATGATGACTAGTGCTCCGCCTTTATCGGCGGGCTTGAAGATCAAATTCCTATCCCTATGTAGTGATGATAGTGCTTGTTTCTCTTCAGGTAAGAGATTAGGTGGGAAGAATAACCTCCCTTTCTCAATGTCACTACGTATGGAAGAGAATGACTTGTAAATGAAATTAATGAAGGTCTCAACCGCATGAGAACCAGGTGGAGGGCGAAAACTGCTTTTGTTGTATAGGCCCATGTGTTTCGCAGACAATGCATTAATGGAATCCGTTGGTTCCAATATGGTATTGCTAGAATTGGCAAAATACACTTTAAGTCGTAATAGACGGAAGAAGCATTGTAGATCCATCTCCAATTCAAATGTTTTACACTTGTAGGCTGGACAAAAGGACAAGCCTTTCTGTAGTACGTTATATTCTGCCACCCCAAGTGTTCTAGATGATATGTTTATAACCAACGATTCCGTACCTGTGATCTCGTTATGCGAGAGTAGTTCTGGTTGTTGTCTCTTGTGGCCGCCCCTCCTCGTCTTCTTCTGGGAAAACGTCTTGGTTGACCTAAAAAATTACCAGAGGTAGAAGGTGCACTGCCTCTATCTTGTTCAGACTCCGAAGTCGAGTATTCGGTGGAAGATCTCTGAAAGCGGGTTTGGCGTCTTTGGGATGAATGTTCCTGCCACTTATAGACTCTGTTTTGTTCGTAGTCGATGGTATCCCTTGAAAATTTACTTCTCTTTCCGATTCTCCGTGTCGATCCTGTGTTGGTCTACACGGACTTGGATCTGGGCTTTGAGGGTCGATAGCTCCTCGGTAGTACCTGTCGTAGATAGTTGTGTTTCTATGTTCCTTATTTCTGTGTTGTTCTTTTCGATGGCTTGGTGGAGATGCTCCAAAGTGAGGATCATGAGGTCAAAGGAACATTTATTAAGAATTAATTCAAAGCGGGAGCAAAAATCAGGAGAATCATGAAAGAGAGTGGGACGTAATGGTACTCGTAAACCTCTAGGGATTCTTTTCACCCGTAAGTATTCAGATAGTGTGGCACTATGTAGTTCAAGGTTGGTGTGGTTTCTCAGTGCCCGTTCGAGATCTCGTCCCCGTGTTTCGCGTGGGGGTGCTTTGAGGAAGTCACTTGAGAATTTGGATTGTGCCAAAATAGCTGTGTATTCCTCAGGATTATAGGAGAAAGTGGAAGACATAACCACTTCAGTGTGCTACACGTAAGGGGAGATATATAGGTATATAGGGACGTGTGCACTACTGGATGTAGTGGTGCCGAGTTAGGTTCCCAAACCAGGTAAGTAATATAGTAAAACAAGGCACTCAACTTATGTGTTCAAACAAAGGAAATTTATTGATGATCCAGGCAAAACGTTTCGGCTGTAATATAGCCTTCATCAGTTGCCAATAAGTATATTTAAGGTAACGGACCTAAACAGATATGTACAGATATTTTTAACAGGTTCAAAACAAGTAAATGCTTGAAAACGAAATAAAGTATATACAATCATAGTATTTATGAGATTTGGTATAAGTTTACATAGCATAAACGGACATGGAATAGATTTTAAGGCACAATCCAATAGACTCATGGGTGAAAAAGAGAAACATACCCTTATGGTAGATGGTCAACATAAGTTGAGTGCCTTGTTTTACTATATTACTTACCTGGTTTGGGAACCTAACTCGGCACCACTACATCCAGTAGTGCACACGTCCCTATATACCTATATATCTCCCCTTACGTGTAGCACACTGAAGTGGTTATGTCTTCCACTTTCTCCTATAATCCTGAGGAATACACAGCTATTTTGGCACAATCCAAATTCTCAAGTGACTTCCTCAAAGCACCCCCACGCGAAACACGGGGACGAGATCTCGAACGGGCACTGAGAAACCACACCAACCTTGAACTACATAGTGCCACACTATCTCAATACTTACGGGTGAAAAGAATCCCTAGAGGTTTACGAGTACCATTACGTCCCACTCTCTTTCATGATTCTCCTGATTTTTGCTCCCGCTTTGAATTAATTCTTAATAAATGTTCCTTTGACCTCATGATCCTCACTTTGGAGCATCTCCACCAAGCCATCGAAAAGAACAACACAGAAATAAGGAACATAGAAACACAACTATCTACGACAGGTACTACCGAGGAGCTATCGACCCTCAAAGCCCAGATCCAAGTCCGTATAGACCAACACAGGATCGACACGGAGAATCGGAAGAGAAGTAAATTTTCAAGGGATACCATCGACTACGAACAAAACAGAGTCTATAAGTGGCAGGAACATTCATCCCAAAGACGCCAAACCCGCTTTCAGAGATCTTCCACCGAATACTCGACTTCGGAGTCTGAACAAGATAGAGGCAGTGCACCTTCTACCTCTGGTAATTTTTTAGGTCAACCAAGACGTTTTCCCAGAAGAAGACGAGGAGGGGCGGCCACAAGAGACAACAACCAGAACTACTCCCGCATAACGAGATCACAGGTACGGAATCGTTGGTTATAAACATATCATCTAGAACACTTGCGGTGGCAGAACATAACATACTACAGAAAGGCTTGTCCTTTTGTCCAGCCTACAAGTGTAAAACATTTGAATTGGAGATGGATCTACAAGCTTCTTCCGTCTATTACGACTTAAAGTGTATTTTGCCAATTCTAGCAATACCATATTGGAACCAACGGATTCCATTAATGCATTGTCTGCGAAACACAAGGGCCTATACAACAAAAGCAGTTTTCGCCCTCCACCTGGTTCTCATGCGGTTGAGACCTTCATTAATTTCATTTACAAGTCATTCTCTTCCATACGTAGTGACATTGAGAAAGGGAGGTTATTCTTCCCACCTAATCTCTTACCTGAAGAGAAACAAGCACTATCATCACTACATAGGGATACGAATTTGATCTTCAAACCCGCCGATAAAGGCGGAGCACTAGTCATCATGGACAAAATACAATATATCAATGAGATCAATAGACAGTTAAATGATCAAACTGTCTATTTAAAATTAACTCGAGACCCAACCCATGAAATATCTCTGAAAATCCAAAGGGTACTCGACAAATATTCTACGGTATTGGACACCCAAACCCGTGAATATTTACACAAGACTCATCCCATAACACCAGTATTTTATACTTTACCTAAAGTACACAAGAACTTGGAGAACCCCCTGGGAGGCCAATCGTGGCCTCCACAGAATCGATCTTATCTCCTATCTCCAAATTCTTAGAGAAGATTTTGACTCCATTGACTCAAACTTCTCCGTCTTTTCTTCTAGATACTGGTAGTTTTTTGGAAACTATCAGAGAGCTTGACACAGTACCACCAAACACTATTTTGGTCACCCTTGATGTCAGTGATCTATACACATCTATCCCACACATTGAAGGGATCAACGCTGTACATCACCTACTTTGTACCTCAGGATTGGAAACTAACCAAATCAATTTATGTATCGATCTGTTATCCATTATACTCTTCAACAATTATTTTCTTTTCCAGGATACTTATTATTTGCAAGTACGCGGGACAGCCATGGGATCCAACGTGGCGCCCCCGTACGCCAATACATACATGTCTGAATTTGAGACCACTACAATCTATAAACATCCACTGTTCATTCAGAATGTATTACTATGGAAAAGATACATAGACGATGTATTTTGTCTATGGACTGGCACTCAGGAGTCACTTAATGTCTTTTTTTCCTTTCTCAATACATCATGGCCCGGCATCAAATTTACAATTACATCAGATTTGACCAAGGTTAACTTTTTGGACACCACTGTCCTTAAGGACAACCAGGGCCGTTTGACCACTGATCTATACAGGAAAACTACAGATCGGAATAGTATTCTTCACTTTCAGAGTTTCCATCCACCTTCTGTGAAACGTGCAATTCCCATTTCACAGTATCAGCGAGTAACCAAAATAGTCACTGACACACAACTCCAGGGTCTCAGACACACAGAGATGACGAACAAATTTTTGAACAGAGGCTACCCCTCTCCCCTTCTGAACAAGGCTAAGAACCATCAAGTGATAAACCGCCCTAGAAGAACCAACAAACGCATACCATTTGTCCACACATTCCACCCTTACGCCTTTATCCTCCATAGGGCCATAAGACGCCACTGGCCACTGCTATCTCAGGCACATCCAGATATACCTGAGTTTGCAGAACCATTCCTGCCATGCTTCAAAAGACCTCCAAATTTAAGAGATGGCCTGGTACGGGCAGACTTGGGCTCATCACATTTGAAAAAACAAACATTTCTATCACAGCCCCGGCGAGGCACATTCCCTTGCCTAAATTGTGCCCAATGTGGCAACGTACAAAAAGGCCCCACCATTCACCATCCTCATACAGGCAGGAGCTTTAATATCAAAGGGTTCTACACCTGCGAATCATCATTTGCCGTATATTCAATCAAATGTCCCTGTGGTTTATTATACATCGGTGAGACGACTCAATCGGTGCGTGACCGAATTTCCAAGCACAAATCCACCATTCGTTGTAAAAATTTACTCCTCCCCATTCCCCACCATTTCCATACAATGGGTCACACCATCTCTCAACTCAAATTTCAAATCATTGAAACACTTCCCCAACCCAGACGGGGTGGCAATAGAATCTTACAACTTAAGAAAAGAGAGTCCTTTTGGATACACACATTAGAGACCATATCACCTAGGGGTCTGAACAGGGAGTTTGATTTAATGTCTTTTATATAAATGTTTTTTTTTTTATATAAATGTCTATTATATGTGGCTAATTTGTGCTTTTTGTATCCCTCTTTTTCAGAGCCGTCTGTACTAACAATCACCTGTGTCACCGGCACTGATCACCTGTGTATCACCTTCCCAGCATAGCCACGATAAGTCATACATCACCATCTCTGTTTTGAATTACGAGCACCGATCACGTCATCTACAACCGTCACGCCCTTAAGGCGGAGCTTTATTTTCCATGAATCAGTCCTTGGAACGCAAAGCTGGAACGCACGGCACTTCCGGTCCCAACATGCACCACACCGGAAGTCCTCAGGTGACACGCACGCTGATCCAGCGCTCCCTTTACTTCCGGGCACTCGTTATATATACCTCTAGAGCACAGTCTCACAGCGCCGTCTCATCTACCGGGCACGATCATAGACCCACAGACAAGCGGTGGACACCGTGTCTGCAACTACTGACGGTAAGCACACTTGCGGCCACAGCTCACATAGTAGGTATAATTTATAACTGGAGTCACACTGCCTCAATAATCATTTTCAGGCAGCACACTCTAATATATCCGGCACCAGAAGCGCTATTTCCCCACAGCATCTGGTAAGCATACCGATTACTCACAAGGATCAGCGCACAAGCGTGACACACTTCTTTTCAATATATATACCTATCTCTATAGGTTATCTATCACGGATTGAATTCAACATTGGGGTATGCTTTTGACTTTAAGTTTTCTGCATAAGTTATATTATACTCCCCTGATATTCATTCATGTTCATATTTCTCAGGCGTACTTTATATTTACTAGTTCTACTGGGAATTGATTTCTTTGACCATCTACCATAAGGGTATGTTTCTCTTTTTCACCCATGAGTCTATTGGATTGTGCCTTAAAATCTATTCCATGTCCGTTTATGCTATGTAAACTTATACCAAATCTCATAAATACTATGATTGTATATACTTTATTTCGTTTTCAAGCATTTACTTGTTTTGAACCTGTTAAAAATATCTGTACATATCTGTTTAGGTCCGTTACCTTAAATATACTTATTGGCAACTGATGAAGGCTATATTACAGCCGAAACGTTTTGCCTGGATCATCAATAAATTTCCTTTGTTTGAACACTAAAGTTGAGTGCCTTGTTTTACTATATTACTTACCTGGTTTGGGAACCTAACTCGGCACCACTACATCCAGTAGTGCACACGTCCCTATATACCTATATATCTCCCCTTACGTGTAGCACACTGAAGTGGTTATGTCTTCCACTTTCTCCTATAATCCTGAGGAATACACAGCTATTTTGGCACAATCCAAATTCTCAAGTGACTTCCTCAAAGCACCCCCACGCGAAACACGGGGACGAGATCTCGAACGGGCACTGAGAAACCACACCAACCTTGAACTACATAGTGCCACACTATCTCAATACTTACGGGTGAAAAGAATCCCTAGAGGTTTACGAGTACCATTACGTCCCACTCTCTTTCATGATTCTCCTGATTTTTGCTCCCGCTTTGAATTAATTCTTAATAAATGTTCCTTTGACCTCATGATCCTCACTTTGGAGCATCTCCACCAAGCCATCGAAAAGAACAACACAGAAATAAGGAACATAGAAACACAACTATCTACGACAGGTACTACCGAGGAGCTATCGACCCTCAAAGCCCAGATCCAAGTCCGTATAGACCAACACAGGATCGACACGGAGAATCGGAAGAGAAGTAAATTTTCAAGGGATACCATCGACTACGAACAAAACAGAGTCTATAAGTGGCAGGAACATTCATCCCAAAGACGCCAAACCCTGTTGTGTTTCGGTAGCTGAGGAGTGCAGGTAAAAAAGGCA
>JARQOD010000004.1:275027680-275089024 GCA_033576555.1 Oophaga sylvatica
CCTACCTTACTGGAGACCAAGGAATTACACTTTCCAAGAAACAAAGGTCCAAAGTTTCAGTTGCTCTGTTCCTAAAGGAACCAGTCATCCCTGAACTACCAGCTGATACCAGGACATTGGATTTTTTGTTCAAGAAAACGCTGACCAGTTCCCCCTACCGCCCAAATTTTGATTGTCCAATTGAATTATTGCCTGGAGCAAGATACCTTTTGGTAAGATCTACCCCCTGGGGGGGGGCCGACTAAAGGCTTTAAAGGATTACATAAGAAAATCTACCAAGGGTTATACGCCCCTCTTATCTCCTGCAGGGCACCCATTTCTTTGTGAAAAGAAAGATGGATCTCTGAGACCCCGTTGACTTTGGGGAAATCAATAGGTTACTATTAGAAAACCGTTATCCATTCCTTTAATCCCTTAGTTATTGGAGAGGGCGGCAGCCAAAATTTTCTCTAATGGATCCCGTGGGGCTATAACTTGGTCCGTATTGACCTGGGATGAATGGAAACTGCATTCAGGTCACGCTATGGAACTTTGAATATTTTTGCCTTTTGGTTGAGTACCGCCCCCCACTTTCCAACACTTGGTGAATGCATCTCAGGGACTCCAATACATTCGTGGTGATTTTTTGGTGAATTCTAATTTTTCTAACTCCACAGAGGAACATCAGGACATGGAGAATGGTCTTGGAGCTAAGACAAAACCTCTTTACATCAAACTGAAAAGGGGAAATTTCCCCATAGACCCGAAATTCAATTCTGGGGATGTACTGTTCAAAGGAATTAGTATGGATGGAATAAGCCCAAGCCATCAAGGATTGGCCAAGTCCTAGAATTGAAGGAGGTGCAGGCTTCATGGGTTTTTAAATTTCTAAGCTTTCATTAGGAATTTCTTGAGGTTGTCCCCTATCACCCAACTTACCCGGAAAGAGTCTAGGTTTCCTGGACTCCCCAAAAAGCCATTTTCTCGTCTAAAAGATAATTTACCCCGCACCAATTTGGTACATCCCAACCCGAACTTCCCTTCATAATAGAGGTGGTGCTTCGATTGTGCCGTTGGGCATACTCCCAAGACAGGTGAGAAGAAAGTCTTGATCCCTGTGCTTTCTTTTCCAGCATTGTCTTGGCTGAGGGGGAATACGAGTGGGCAATAGGAGTTTTGGCCATTATTGCCGCCTTCAAAGAAAGGAGACACCTTCTTCAGGGAGTCCAGCAAATAGGTCCTACGACCATCGTAACCTTGAATTTATCAGGTCGGCTAAGTGCCTGACTCTCCGGCCGGGAATCTTTTTTAACCATTTAATTTTGTCATTTTTAAGACCGGATCGCGCAATGGAAAGGCGTGCATCTCTAGGATTCTTCAGCAGGACCCGTCCACTTGCTCCTCCTAAGCTTTCTTCCTGACTTGTTCCTGGGATGATTAATAATTCAAGACCTACTTAAGGACATCAAGGAAGCAACCATGCGGTTCCTTGTTGGCAAAAACCCCCAAGGGACGTAAGTCTTGTCTTTAAGAATGGTTGTGGTTGGGAAAGTTGTATATTCCTGAAACAGTCAGATTGAAGTATGCAACTCACACATTCCAGATAGCTGGGCATGAGGAATTTAAAGACACAGGAATTTCTTTCTCGTTTCTTTTGGGGCCCCAATTGCGAAGGATGTTTTAAAATGTCACTTAAGTGAAGTTGTGCAAGATGCAAAACACCTCGTCCTCACCAACTGGTATGTTACAACCCTTTCTTCCCACCCCCCCGCCCGTGGGGATCCTTTCTATGGACTCATTTGGAGTTACCAACCTTCAAGGAAAAACACCATTCTAGGGGGTGGTTGAGTTTAACAAAGGCAGCTCATTTTTTCCTTGTGTCGGCTTACCCACTGCAAAACAACATCAGTTTGATGATTAAAGAGGGTTTTTTCGCTTACGAGTACCGGTAGGTTATTTCGGATCGAGGGGGGGCCACTTCAAGGTTTTGGCAAAATTCTGTGCGCTTGGACATTAAAGTAAACCTTTTTCCTTTTCACCCCGACTATGGACAGACGAACAACCAATCAACTCTGGAGCAGTACTCCGCTGTTTATTGCCCTCAGGATGATTGGGTGGATCTACTTCCATTTGTGAGTTCCTTATAACAACTCTCAAGCCTCCATAAGCAGTTTTCCTTTTTTTCTCCAATCTAGGTTATCACCTAACATTCTTCCCGATTTCCCATAGAAACGCTTTACCAGCAGTGGGGCCCAAAATCTGGATTGGCTCAGGAAAGGTACAAAAAGCACAGAAAATTTCGTAAACCTGCACCAGCTTTCAAGTAGGAGACCTGGTCTGGCTGTCAACCGAAATCTTTAAGTTAAGGATTCCATCGCTAATTGGGACAAAGTCATTGGACCTATAAAATCATAAAATTTAAGTGCCGTTGCTTGTGTCTTAACTGCCTTACTATGAAAAATCACCCTGTCTTTCTGTATCCCCCATAAAGGCTGCAACACCCAATAATTTCCTGGACGTTCTTCTCCTTGCCCTACCCAGTGAGTCGTGGTCAGGAAGAAAATTTTGGGTGGAAAGATTTAGTTCCAGGTTAACAGAAATCAGTTGCAATTTTGATTAAATGGCAGGGCTCCCAGTGGAGGACAACTATGGGAACCAGTCGATAACGGTAATGCCCTGTTTGCTCCGCCAGTTATCAGAGGTACCCAACAAGCCTGTTGAGGCCATCCGGAGGTTGTCCTAAGGGGGGTAATGTAAGGGTTCTTTTACATTTCTTGAAACTCAGTTTCCGCAGCCATTTTTGCTTTCTGTCTTCTGCACTATCTTGCCCTCAGTCAGTATGGAGTTTTCAGCTTCATGTCCCCCCCGATTCTCTCCCTCTTGCTTTCTTAAGCACCCAAGCTTGCAATCAGTGCTTCAAATTAGCCTGCAGTGAACCTGTGACCTGTTCATGTTGCATCGCCACAAAGCGCGGTTGCACATTCGCTTCTCACAGTGAGTTGCGGTTTCTTTGGTTTGGCAGTTAGGGGTTAATTCTGTTCTGTGCTCAGTTCTGGGCTGGGTGCAGTTTTTCCCGGCTGCAATTAATTATTTGTTGATTGGGTTTCCTTTAAATTCAGGTTGTCTGTTTGGGGTTTGCCAGTGAAAATTTCTTCAGCAGACCCGAAGGATTGTATCTGATAGACTTAAGTTAAAGAGTCCTTAGTTGTTTTAAGCTCACCTTGCTTAGGTTTAAACCCAGATCATTTTATGTTCCTTCTGTGTTGAGTGTGTATGCAAGTCTGTGTTTTCTCCAGTCTTTTATATTTCTAATCTGTGTATTTAGCAAGGATCGCCCATATCCCTTTGGTGGTAATCAGTATCCTTCTTAGGACTGATTAACAGGGTTTCAGGGACTGATAGGAGACAGGGTTTAGGCTGGAGACTTGGACCTCTGAACCATTATCAGTACCTCCAAGTGAGGGATTAGTTAGGACCCCAGTTTAGGGTCAGGTTAGACCCCCGTCCTCCTCTTTCCTGTGACAGGTATCAAGTCCTCAAGATTAAACCCTGAGTTCAAGGATATCGCGTCAGGTAAATCTATTCTATACTTACATGCTGATGTTGCTAATCTATATGTTGTATAGAGTGTTGTTCTTTTAAGAATAGTTTACTGACATCGTACACATATCATAAGACCGCGTGACATTTTTCACTGGCCCATAAAATATTCCCAGTTGCCATGGATCAGTAGCCCAGCTGGCTCTGCAGTTGCAGGGATTATCCATGGAGCTGACGGACATTAAGTCCAAAGTTTTGTCTCCCTCGGAGCAAACCAGATTTGAACCTAAAGTAGCTCTCCCGGACAGGTTCACTGGTGGCGAGACAAATTTTTTACTTCAGGGAAGCATGTAAATTGTATTTTCGGCTTCGGCTCGATCAAGGGAGTGAAGAGCAGAGAGTGGGAATTGTTATCTCGCTTCCTACAAGGGGACCCTCAATCCTGGGCCTTCCCTTCCTCGGGATCCCCGGCTCTACAGTCAGTAGATCGATTTTTTACTGCCCTGGGTTTGGTATATGGATGACCCAGATCGGGTCTCTCTTGCTGAGACAAATTACGTAAATACAGCAGGGAGATCGTCCGGCGGAGGATTTGCTTCTGAGTTCGTAGATGGGCCCACAGATACTCAGTGGAAGACCCAGCTCTTAGGAGCCAGTTTTGTCATGGGCTTTCTGACAAATTAAAGGACGGTTTGGCTCAGTATGATTCTCCTCCATCACTGGAGGCTGCTATGGCCCTAGCTATCCGTACTGATAGACGGCTCCGGGAGGTGCGAGGTAACTCCGTTTTCTGTTGTTACTCCACATACTACTAAAGTCCCTTATGTGAGGTTCCCCTTGTCGTTCGGAGGAGCCTATGCAGTTGGGAGGGACATCATTTCGTAGGAGGGGATTGGGCGGTACGCCGCAGGACTAGAAGGTGTTTCTTCTGCGGGAAAGAGGGGACATTTTGTTGGGGGATGTCCATCCGTGCCTTGTTGAGCAAAAAGTCCCGGAAAAACTGTTAATCCCAGGTTGTGTGGTGGACACAACCTGGGAGTATGTATTTGTCCGCTAGTTTCTTCTCAGTTCCTTGTACCAGTGGAGGTGGTGGTTGGTACGAGAGTGGAGAGATTTTCTGTTCTTCTTGATAGTGGGTCCGGGGCTAATTGTTGACGCTCAGTTTGCTCAGGCTCAAGGTATGCATCTGAGTGTATTGGTCAAACCGATCCTATATTCTCCATTGCGCCAGGCCTCTCGGCCAAGGTAGCTTTGTTCATGGGTTCAAACATTGACCTTCGGGTAGGGCAATACATAGGGAACTATTTATTCTTGTTATGTGTTGGAGGGTCTACCTACTCCTATTGTGTTGGGACTTCCTTGGTTGGTTAAACATAACCCTGTGATTAATTGGCAGTCCAGAGTTATAAGCCAATGGGGGGAGTTTTGCAAAAGTAACTGCATGAACACAGTCATCAGTGCGGTCGTGCCTATACTTTGCCTCCTTTTTTGGAGGACTTTGGGGATGTGTTCTCTGAGGAGGGGAGTCAGGAGTTGCCCTCCTCATCGCGTGTATGACTGCTCTATTAATTTACTTCCTATGCTAAGTTTACCTAAAGCTAGTTATATAACCTTTGGTCCTGAGAGGCAGGCTATGAAAGATTATATTTCGGAAAGTCTGGCCAAAGGGCATATTAGACCTTCATCTTCCCCAGTGGCCGCGGGGTTCTTCTTTGTGAAGAAAAAAAGATGGAGGCCTACGCCCTTGCTTGGATTCCGCGAACTTAATCGGATTACTGTTCGAGATCCGTATCCACTCCCTCTGATTCCTGATCTCTTCAATCAAATTGTTGGCGCCAAATGGTTCTCTAAATTGGATCTCAGGGGGGCGTATAATCTGATTAGGATAAAAGAGGGGGAAGTGGAAAACGGCGTTTAACACGCCGGAGGGACATTATGAGAACTTGTCATGCCTTTTGGTCTGACTACTGCACCAGCAGTATTCCAACATTTTGTTAATGACATTTTTTGTCATCTGGTGGGGCTGTTTGTGGTCGTATATTTGGATGACATTTTAATTTACTCACCAATCTTGTGTCTCACCAGGCATGTGAGACAGGTTGCAGATCTTGCGAGACAATAAACTATACGCCAAACTGGAAAAGTGTGTATTCGCCGTACAGGAATTCAGTTTTTGGGTTTCTTGGTGTCAGCCTCCGGTTTCCGTATGGACCTGAAAAGGTGAGAGCAGTGCTTGAATGGGATCAGCCAGAGGATCTTAAGGCTCTGCAGCGTTTTCTGGGGTTTGCTAACTACTACCGGAAATTTTATTTGTAATTTCTCATTTGTTTCAAACCTCTCACTGACATGACAAGAAAAGGGACGGATTTTTCTAAATGGTCGGACAAAGCTTGCCAAGCTTTTTCCTCTTTGAAAAAATGTTTTGCTTCGGCACCCGTTCTCATCCAACCAATGCATCACAGCCGTTCGTTGTGGAGGTGGACGCGTCTGACGTAGGGGTGGGTGCAATATTGTCCCAGGGTCCGTCCCCTGGTAAATGGCATCCGTGCGCTTTCTTTTCTAAAAAATTGTCGTCCGCCGAAAGGAATTATGATATCGGCAATAGGGAACTTTTGGCCATTAAGTTGGCTTTTGAAGAATGGCGTCACTTTTTGGAGGGGGCAGTCCACCCGGTCACCGTCATTACTGATCACAAGAACCTGCTGTATTTGGAATCTGCTAAGCGTCTGAATTCCAGACAAGCTCGATGGTCGTTGTTTTTTACCAGGTTTAATTTTGTTGTCACTTATCGCCCTGGATCTAAGAATGTTAAGGCGGATGCCTTGTCTCGCAGTTTCCCAGGGCCGGGAAAATGGATGACCCGATTCCTATCCTTCAGGAGGGGTGGTAGTGTCGGCTGTATGTTCTGAGCTTGAGGAGGAGGTGTTAGAGGCTCAGGGGACGCCCCTGCAGGACCTCCAGGGAGACTGTTTGTCCCAAATCAGTTGAGACAAAAGGTTATTGAGGCACATCATAATTCTGCTTTAGCAGGACATCCAGGGAGTAAGGCTACTTTAGATCTCCTTTCTCGCCGGTTTTGGTGGCCTAACGTTAATAAAGATGTTTTAACTTTTGTCGCGTCCTGTGGGGTTTGTGCTCGCTCTAAGACCCCTCATACCCGTCCGTCTGGGACCCTCTTACCCTTGAAACTTCCGGAGCGTCCATGGACTCATTTGTCTATGGACTTCATCACGGACCTTCCTCAGTCGTCAGGGAAGACTGTCATACTGGTGGTTGTTGACAGGTTCAGTAAGATGGCACATTTCATTGCTCTTCCTGCCCTCCCTAATGCTAAAACTCTGGCGCAGGTGTTCATTGGGGAGATTGTGAGACTTCATGGGTTGCCTTCTGATGTGGTGTCAGATAGGGGGTCTCAGTTTGTGTCCAAGTTTTGGAGGGCATTTTGTTTACGTCGGGGGATGCAATTGTCATTTTCCTCGGCTTTTCATCCGCAGACCAATGGTCAGACAGAGCGTCTGAATCAAAGCCTAGAGACTTATCTTCGGTGTTTTGTCTCAGAGAACCAGGAGGACTGGTCTTCTTTCTTGCCTCTGGCAGAGTTCGCTCTTAACAACAGGCGGAGCGAGTCCACTGGTAAGTCCCCGTTTTTTGGGGCATATGGTTTTCATCCCCAGTTTTGTACATTCAATGGGGGGGGCCCTTCTGGGGTTCCTGAGGAGGAGCGTTTCTCGTCGTCACTTGCTTCAGTGTGGAGAGGTGTATTGAATAATCTGAGTGCTATGGGGAACCGTTATAAACGTATGGCTGATAGGAGGAGAGTTTCTGGTCCAGATCTGAATGTGAACGATCTGGTATGGTTGTCTACCAGGAATATAAAACTTAAAGTTCCCTCCTGGAAGCTGGGCCCCAGATTCATCGGGCCGTACAGGATCAGTTCCATAATTAATCCTGTGGCATTTCGTCTGGACCTCCCTCCTATGTTTAAAATTCATAATGTGTTCCACAAGTCATTACTTAAGAGGTACGTGGCACCAGTCATACCATCACCTCTACCTCCTCCTCCAGTGGTGGTCAATGGTAACTTGGAGTTTCAAGTGTCAAAGATCATTGACTCACGTCTGAATCGCCGGTCCCTTCAGTACTTGGTGCATTGGAAGGGGTATGGTCCAGAGGAGAGGACGTGGGTTCCTGCGTCTGACATTAACGCAGATTGTTTGGTGCGGACCTTCCACAGAACTCACCCGGGCAAACCTGGCCCTGAGGGTCCGGAGGCCCCTCGTAGAAGGGGGGGTACTGTCATGTGTGCATCGCCACGAAGATCGTCGCGGTTGCACATTCTGACTTCTCACAGCTGAGTTGCTGTTTCTTTGTGTTTGGCAGTTAGGGAGTTAATTCTGTCTGTGCTCAGTTCTGGGACTGGGTGCAGTTTTCTCCCGGCTGCAATTAATTATTTGTTGATTGGTTTCCTTTAAATCTCTGGTTGTCTGTGTTGGGAGTTGCCAGTGAAATTCTTCATGCAGACCACAGATAGGATTGTATCTGTATAGACTTAAGTTAAAGAGCTCCTTAGTTGTTTTAAGCTCACCTTGCTTAGAGTTTAATATCCCAGATCATTTATGTTCCTTCTGTGTTTGAGTGTGTATGCAAGTCTGTGTTTTCTCCAGTCTGTCTTATATTTCTAATCTGTGTATTTAGCAGAGATCAGCCCATATCCCTTTGGTGGTAATCAGTATCCTTCTTAGGACTGATTACAGGGTTCAGGGACTGATAGGAGACAGGGTTAGGCTGGAGACTTGGACCTCTGAACCATTATCAGTACCTCCAAGGTGAGGGATTAGTTAGGACCCCAGTTTAGGGTCAGGTTAGACCCCCGGTCCTCCTCTTTCCTGTGACAGTGTATCAAGTCCTCAAGATTAACCCTGAGTTCAACGGATATCGTGTCAGGTAAATCTATTCTATACTTACATGCTGATGTTGCTAATCTATATGTTGTATAGAGTGTTGTTCTTTTAAGAATAGTTTACTGACATCGTACACATATCATAAGACCGCGTGACACCTGACTCCTGGAAGCCTTGGACTATGTACTCCAGCTATTCCTACTGAGGAACTCTGAACACTTGTGGACTCTGGAATCCTGCTCTTTGAAAGATTCACGTTTGCATGGACTTACGGTAACAGAGAAGAAGATCCTGAACCTGTTGTGGAGAGTGATTGCTGAGCTTAAGTTACTCTGGCCTGCTGTGTCTCCTGCTTCTGTATCTGCAAACTGTGTGACTATTTTTGCCACTTGTATGAAGTAATACAAGACCTTCTATATCAAACCTGTGTCTCATGTATTTTCATCGCACCCAAGCACAAGACGCTATATGAACTGTACTACATACATTACAATGACCTAGAAGAGATTGAGCTACCTGCATTCCACAGAAATGGGATGATCCACGAGCAACGAGCCTACAGGAGGCAGCATGGTAAGACGTTAAACCCTTTACCTCACCACAGCTGGAAGGAGACTCAGAACAGTGACCCGGTTGTCAGTCGTATCAAGGAACTGATAACTCAGGAAGGTTCCTCCTTGGAGAAGGATGCGTCTCAACAAGCAAAGCAGCTGTGGAACGAGAGAAGCCGGCTGTTTATCTACCGAGAGAAGCTGTGCCGAAGGTACGTCAACCCCAGAACCCATGAGATGGTATGGCAGATAGTAGTTTCAAGAACAGACATCCAGATGGTGTTGGAAGCTTACCACGATCGAGCGGGGCACTTTGGCTGGAAGAAGCTGGAAACCCTGTTAAAGTGTCGTTTCTACTGGGTGGGAATGCGCAGTTCCATCGAAAAATGGTGTAAACGCTGTGCGTCCTGTAGCCTCCGAAGAAAAGACTACAGCAGCCAGAAAGCACCCCTGCAACCCATCAAGACGACTCATCCCTTGGAGATCGTGGCCTTGGACCATGTCAAGTTGTCACCCAGCAGGTCAGGATACTCGTATGCCCTGACAATGGTGAATCACTACTCCAGGTTCCTGGTGGTCGCCCCTGTCAAAGATCTGACAGCTGAAACAGCAGCAAAGACGTTTCAGGCGTATTTCTGCAGACCCCATAGATATCCAGAGCAAGTGTTAACTGATCAAGGTCCTGCCTTTGAAGCCAAATTGTTTAAAGAGTTCTGTCACTTGTACGGGTGTAAGAAGATAAGAACCACACCATACCACCCCCAAACCAATGGTCTCTGTGAGAAGATGAATCACATAGTCATTGATCTGCTGAAGACGGTACCACTTGAGGAGAGGAATCGGTGGCCAGACCTACTACCTGACCTGGTAGATCTGTACAATCACATACCGGTGAGTTCCACCAATTGCACTCCAGCCTACCTTATGCGAGCAAGACCAGGAAAGCTGCCCATGGATTTGGAACTTGGTGTTGTAGAACCAGAAGCTGATGTTACTACTGAAGATTGTGACACGAACCGACAGGAACAGTACAGGAGGGTACAAGCCTGCGTGGAAGATAGTCTCAATAAAGTAAGGGAAAAGCAAGAGGAAAACTACAACAAAAGTGCGCCAGCTAAGCCTTTTATGCCTGGAGAAATTGTGCTAAAAAGGAAAAGAAGAATGCACAAATTGGATGATCAGTGGGAAAAAGAGCCATATGTCGTGCAAGATTCCAAATTTGACAACAGGAAAACCTGTACCATTAGCAAAGATGGAGGAAAGACGACCACCACTGTATCAAGAGACCACCTAAAACTGTGTCCAGACATGTTAAAACTTCACGAGGAAGAACTTGTTATGGAAAAAGAGAAACCAGGTGAAGTCATACACACGGACTTAGGAGATTTTCCTGCAGATTGGCCTTGTATCGGAGATGCTGTGATTATTCCAGTACTTCAATTTTACCAACCACAAGAAGCGCTTCAACGTCCAGTTGAGCCAGTTGCCGCAGCAGAAGAAATAGTTCCAGAGGAACCTGCTCCTGTAGCACCTCCAGAAGTAGAGTCTCAAGAAATGGAACCTCAAGACGTGGAACTACCAGAAGAATCCCCTGGCGAAACAGAACCGCATCGCCCAGCCACCAGTATGCTTGCCAGATCCCTAGAGAGGTTAAGGCAGTATTACAGTTTGCCAGCACGCAGGACAGATAGGCCAGATGCTACTATACCTGACACCACACCACGTAGGTCAGTACGCACAACGAAGGGAAGGTTACCTGTTAGGTACCAAGAGTAGGCTTAGCAAAGTAATTCAGTAAACCAATATCCAAGTGTAAAAATGTGATATGTGAAATGTGTTTCTTTTAAAGGACTGCGTGGCTGAGGTCTTAGCCAGCCCAAAAACTGTGTTGTAAATAGTTGGCACTCAGTGCCCCAACTTGGCTTTACGTAAGCCATTCTCCCTCAGAAGAAAAACCCGTATGGTGTGGCCTTGAGTGAGGTTTGCAGCAAAGAAGTCCTGCAGCCCACCCAGGACCACCGTGGGAGGTTTGGTACGGGTCCTCCACAAGAATTCTGTATTTATTGTGTGAAAGTATTTAGATATTTTCTATTTGCCACTTGTACACATTGTAACGTTTGAAGTGTTCTTACCTCCCGCAAGGGATGAGTTATGTTTTGTTGATGTTATAAAAATTGTTTTCTTTTTCAGCCCGGGAGTGCTGATATTAACTAGGGGGGGATGTGTAGCCCAGCTGTGACTGGAGCCACATGTTACCCAGGAGAATGCACGGAAAGGTAAATCCACGAAAACCCATTGCACACAACATTTCACATTTTTCCCTGGTACCACCAGAGGGAGTCCTTGAAATGACAGCAGTGAGATAAGGCAGTCTAGCTGCGAGTTAGCTAGTCGTTGGTTTTACCTCAGAACAGCAGAACACCTCAGAGAGTGAGAGGAGAGAGACATTCCTGTCAGACGAGACGGAAGAAAATGAGCTAGTTACCTCAGACATGCTGAGAGGGAACTCTAGCCAGAAAGAAAGACTTATCTGAAAGCCTGAGGACTTCAGCAAACACTCAGCTTATATAGTGGAGTCCAGTGTAGTGGAAAGGATTGCCACTTGGTCTGGTCAAGGTTGAGTCCACTGAGATTCCAACAGTGAGCTGTTTCAGAAAGTAAGCGTGCCGACGCTTTGAGAGCGGTGAAGAGAAGGAAGCTGAGATCTACTGCTGTTTGTGCTTATGATAGTGGTGAGAGTAGGACGACAGGCAAGTGAAAAAGGGAAAGAGAGTGACCGAGGTCAACCAGCATTAATAGCTTACCTCGACTCTGCACCACCGGACACCGGGTCCGCGCTTACCAGCATCTGCACGACTGGTAGGAGACACCGGAGACCCTGCTGGACTACAAGTCACAGAGGGGTCCTTCAGTGCTGATACGTAACCGGGGTCAGGAAGAACAAGAGTCTAGCAGGGCCCTGCATATAGAGACTAGTTCTGTCCAAAAGAAGGCTCCACTACAAGATCAGCCGGGCGTAGCAAAGAGAACGGAGTTAAACTTTGTTTCATGCAAGTTAGAAACTCACACACATAAAGACGTAAGGAGGCCTTACACCTACTCAGTGGATTACTGGACGTGCATCCTCCACCCTGACGGCCTCCCGGGACGTGCCTGCAACTTCATCACCAGTAAAGGTACAGAAGGAGACTGTCTTGTGTGTGTCTGCATTATTGCTCCTTCACCCCTGCACCGCCATATACTCCGAGGGATCAGTCTCGCCTGTGGGAGACTTAACACCTTGCTGCCCAAACCCTCAGAGGATCTACCCTGCAGCGCTGGTCACCCTGACCAGGAACCACAGGTGGCGTCACGAACATTCTATCATCCCCTGTAAATGTCACCCTTTAGTGAGCGCCCAGGGCAACGGACCAAGCTGTGCTAACCGTGACATCCCCCAGTGAAGTGAACGGGCTCGGTGCCGAGTACCCCAAAGCCCTGGTACGTGTGACTCACCCCTGACATCTCTCATTCGAGTCGTTTTCTGCTGTTTATTCTCCATCTGGTCAGACCTTCATGTCGACATTACACGTTCACATACATTGTACACATACACGTGTATGTAGATGGAGCAGCAGTGAATGGTCAGATATGGAGCCTGAAAGTCAAAACTTCAAAACATTGTTACCCTTTTGCTCATCACTGTACATAGTTTAGAAAACATGTAAGAATTCCAGTATTTTTCTTGTGCTTTGGAGATCTCCATTGATTTGTATTGCTATGAAGCTTGCTACTGTCAGAGAACTGACTCCATTTTGTGCTTGTGGTATTCATCTTGTTTTATTCTCTAGTTCCATAGCCTCCAAATAGTTAATACTGCTGGGCAGAGACGTATCACATTTCTGTTCATGTCCCTAAGTTCATATTGGCTACATATTTTGGAGGGAACTTTCCTTTGTCTGTAACACTACTTAACCTTGGGCTCTGTATTAATGTACCAGAAATCCTGACCTTAACATGCACCTCAAATTTTGGGGTGGAAAATATGAGTAAAAAGATTTTTCTAAGATGGGAGTCCGTCTTATAGTCTGAAATTGAGGTATCCTACCTGGGGGCCGGCGCTGCTGGAGCGGGGTCACAGGAGGCATGGTTCCCTTCCTCAGGAATCCGGCAGTGGCAGAAGTGGGACAATGCTGCGGGCCCTGAGTGGGAGGAGGGGGTATCCCAGCGGTGCAATGCTGCGGGCCCAGTGTCAGCGGTGAGGCCGGCAGAGCAGAGTGTGTTGCATGGAGCAGGGTCTCTTCCTCAGGAAGCCGGTGGCGGCAGAAGTGTGGCGATGCTGTGGGCACGGTGTTGGTGGTGAGCAGAGTGGAGTGTATCATTGCTTTCCCGGTGGCCATTCTCCTAAAGCCGTGGGCCGCTGGAGGTGGCTCGTGCGCAGATTGGGATCTCGGCCCAGCCAAGATCTTAATCTGCACATACGCGGCCTCCGGCGGCCATTTCCCAAAAGTCCACAGCCTCAGGAAAATTGCTGCCTACAGGGGTCCACGGCTTCAGGAAAATGGCAGCTGGAAAAGCATTGATGCACTCCACACTGCTCACTGCTGACACCGGGCTCACAGCATCGTCACACTTCTGCCGCCGCTTGTTTCCTGAGGAAGGGACCCTGCTCCATCACCGCCGAAACCCAAGGTAAGCCTGCATTCGGACTATAAGAAGCACCCACCATTTTCCTCCCAAACTTGGGGGGAAAAAAGTGCAAATAATATGTCTAGTAATAATAGTCTGAATAATATGGTATCACTTCTGAACTCTCCAGTGCTTTGTTTCCATCTATTTCTGGGTGTTTCTTGAAGTTTGATTGGGGTCAATGTCCTGCTGGAAGACCCAAGAACTGGGATGCAAACCCAGCTTTTTGACTCAAGGTACTATTTTGCGACCCAAAATCCTTTGGGAAGCTTCAGAGACAGCAAAACAACCCCTAAATATCTTTGAACCTCTAGCATATTTGACTGTAACTACTGTGTTCTTTTATTTGTAGAACTCTTTCCATTTACAGAAAACAGAATGATGTGCTTTCCCAAAAACTCTATCTTGTTCTCATATGTCCACAAGACACCTGCTGGCCCTCCAAATTTCAAGCTTTACAGTATTAATACAAAAAAGAAAATATGCCCACCTCAGATGAATAAATTATATTGCAGTAGCAATATATGACTATGCAAAGCATTTGGCCCACCAAAAATGCTTAATGAGAGCTAGCTGCTGGCCCTCTAAAATTAGAGTGAAGGCCACATGCTGGACGTCTAACAATAGTAGGGGCCGCCTGATGGCCCTCTTTCACAGTCCCTATGTCATAAATTAAACAGGATGTGTCTGATCATGTCTCACAAACCACATGTCCAGATAAGGTATTAACCCCTTCACCCCCAAGGGTGGTTTGCACGTTAATGAACGGGCCAATTTTTACAATTCTGACCACTGTCTCTTTATCAGGTTATAACTCTGGAACGCTTCAACGGATCTTCGCGATTCTGAGACTGTTTTCTCGTGACATATTGTACTTCATGATAGTGGTAAAATTTCTTCCATATAACTTGCGTTTATTTATGAAAAAAACGCAAATATGGCAAAAATTTTGCAATTTTCAAATTTTGAATTTTTATTCCCTTAAAACAGAGAAATATGTCACACAAAATAGTTAAGAAATAACATTTCCCACATGTCTACTTTACATGAGCACAATTTTGGAAACAAATTTTTTTTTGTTAGGAAATTATAAGGGTTAAAAGTTGACCAGCGATTTCTCATTTTTACAACAAAATTTACAAAGCCATTTTTTTTAGGGACCACCTCATATTTGAAGTCACTTTGAGGGGTCTATATAGCAGAAAATACCCAAAATTGACACCATTCTAAAAACTACACCCCTCAAGGTACTCAAAACCACATTCAAGAAGTTTATTAACCCTTCAGGTGCTTCACAGGAGCTGAAGCAACGTGGAAGGAAAAAATTAACATTTTACTTTTTAGTCACAAAAATTATCTTTTACAAACATTTTTTTTATTTTCAAAAGGGAAAAAGGAGAAAAAGGACCGATAAAGTTGTTGTGGAATTTCTCCTGAGTACGCCGATACCCCATATGTGAGGGAAAACCACTGTTTGGGCACACGGCAGGGCTCGGAATGGAAGGAGCGCAGTTTGACTTTTCCAAACCAAAATTGGCTGGAATTGAGAACGGACGCCATGTCGCGTTTGGAGAGGCCCTGATGTGCCTAAACAGTGGAAACCCCCCACATGTGACCCCATTTTGGAAACTAGACCCCCTAAGGAACTTATCTAGATGTGTGGTGAGTAGTTTGAACCCTCAAGTGCTTCACGCAAGTTTGTAATGTAGAGCCGTGAAGAAAAAAAATCATATTTTTTCCACAAGCATGATGTTTTAGTCCCCAAATTTTTATTTTCCCAAGGGTAAGAGGAGAAATTGAACCACAAAAGTTGTTGTCCAACTTGTCCTGAGTACGGTGATACCCCATATGTGGGGGGGAACCACTGTTTGGGCGCACGGCAGGGCTTAAAAGGAAGGAGCGCCGTTTGACTTTTCCAAACCAAAATTGGCTGGAATTGCGAACGGACGCCATGTCGTGTTTGGAGGGCCCCTGATGTGCCTAAACAGTGGAAACCCCCCACATGTGACCCCATTTTGGAAACTAGACCCCCTAAGGAACTTATCTAGATGTGTGGTGAGTAGTTTGAACCCTCAAGTGCTTCACGCAAGTTTGTAATGTAGAGCCGTGAAGAAAAAAAATCATATTTTTTCCACAAGCATGATGTTTTAGTCCCCAATTTTTTATTTTCCCAAGGGTAAGAGGAGAAATTGGACCACAAAAGTTATGTCCAACATGTCCTGAGTACGCTGATACCCCATATGTGGGGGGGAACCACTGTTTGGGCGCACAGCAGGGCTCGAAAGGGAAGGAGCGCCGTTTGACTTTTCCAAACCAAAATTGGCTGGAATTGCGAACGGACGCCATGTTGCGTTTGGGAGGCCCCTGATGTGCCTAAACAGTGGAAACCCCCCACATGTGACCCCATTTTGGAAACTAGACCCCCTAAGGAACTTATCTAGATGTGTGGTGAGTAGTTTGAACCCTCAAGTGCTTCACGCAAGTTTGTAATGTAGAGCCGTGAAGAAAAAAAATCATATTTTTTCCACAAGCATGATGTTTTAGTCCCCAATTTTTTATTTTCCCAAGGGTAAGAGGAGAAATTGGACCACAAAAGTTGTTGTCCAACATGTCCTGAGTACGCTGATACCCCATATGTGAGGGGGAACCACTGTTTGGGCGCACGGCAGGGCTCGAAAGGGAAGGGCGCCGTTTGACTTTTCCAAACCAAAATTGGCTGGAATTGAGAACGGACGCCATGTCGTGTTTGGAGGGCCCCTGATGTGCCTAAACAGTGGAAACCCCCCACATGTGACCCCATTTTGGAAACTAGACCCCTAAGGAACTTATCTAGATGTGTGGTGAGTAGTTTGAACCCTCAAGTGCTTCACGCAAGTTTGTAATGTAGAGCCGTGAAGAAAAAAAATCATATTTTTTCCACAAGCATGATGTTTTAGTCCCCAATTTTTATTTTCCCAAGGGTAAGAGGAGAAATTGGACCACAAAAGTTGTTGTCCAACATGTCCTGAGTACGCTGATACCCCATACGTGGGGGGAACCACTGTTTGGGCGCACGGCAGGGCTCGAAAGGGAAGGAGCGCCGTTTGACTTTTCCAAACCAAAATTGGCTGGAATTGCGAACGGACGCCATGTCGCGTTTGGAGGGCCCCTGATGTGCCTAAACAGTGGAAACCCCCCACATGTGACCCCATTTTGGAAACTAGACCCCCTAAGGAACTTATCTAGATGTGTGGTGAGTAGTTTGAACCCTCAAGTGCTTCACGCAAGTTTGTAATGTAGAGCCGTGAAGAAAAAAAATCATATTTTTTCCACAAGCATGATGTTTTAGTCCCCAATTTTTTATTTTCCCAAGGGTAAGAGGAGAAATTGAACCACAAAAGTTGTTGTCCAACTATGTCCTGAGTACGCTGATACCCCATATGTGGGGGGAACCACTGTTTGGGCGCACGGCAGGGCTTGAAAGGGAAGGAGCGCCGTTTGACTTTTCCAAACCAAAATTGGCTGGAATTGCGAACGGACGCCATGTCGCGTTTGGAGGGCCCTGATGTGCCTAAACAGTGGAAACCCCCCACATGTGACCCCATTTTGGAAACTAGACCCCCTAAGGAACTTATCTAGATGTGTGGTGAGTAGTTTGAACCCTCAAGTGCTTCACGCAAGTTTGTAATGTAGAGCCGTGAAGAAAAAAAATCATATTTTTTTCCACAAGCATGATGTTTTAGTCCCCAATTTTTTATTTTCCCAAGGTAAGAGGAGAAATTGGACCACAAAAGTTGTTGTCCAACATGTCCTGAGTACGCTGATACCCCATATGTGGGGGGAACCACTGTTTGGGCGCACGGCAGGGCTCGAAAGGGAAGGAGCGCCGTTTGACTTTTCCAAACCAAAATTGGCTGGAATTGCGAACGGACGCCATGTCGCGTTTGGAGGGCCCTTGATGTGCCTAAACAGTGGAAACCCCCCACATGTGACCCCATTTTGGAAACTAGACCCCTAAGGAACTTATCTAGATGTGTGGTGAGTAGTTTGAACCCTCAAGTGCTTCACGCAAGTTTGTAATGTAGAGCCGTGAAGAAAAAAAATCATATTTTTTCCACAAGCATGATGTTTTAGTCCCCAATTTTTTATTTTCCCAAGGGTAAGAGGAGAAATTGGACCACAAAAGTTGTTGTCCAACATGTCCTGAGTACGCTGATACCCCATATGTGGGGGGGAACCACTGTTTGGGCGCACGGCAGGGCTCGAAAGGGAAGGAGCGCCGTTTGACTTTTCCAAACCAAAATTGGCTGGAATTGCGAACGGACGCCATGTCGCGTTTGGAGGGCCCCTGATGTGCCTAAACAGTGGAAACCCCCCACATGTGACCCAATTTTGGAAACTAGACCCCCTAAAGAACTTATCTAGATGTGTGGTGAGTAGTTTGAACCCTCAAGTGCTTCACGCAAGTTTGTAATGTAGAGCCGTGAAGAAAAAAAATCATATTTTTTCCACAAGCATGATGTTTTAGTCCCCAATTTTTTATTTTCCCAAGGGTAAGAGGAGAAATTGGACCACAAAAGTTGTTGTCCAACATGTCCTGAGTACGCTGATACCCCATATGTGGGGGGGAACCACTGTTTGGGCGCACGGCAGGGCTCGAAAGGGAAGGAGCGCCGTTTGACTTTTCCAAACCAAAATTGGCTGGAATTGCGAACGGACGCCATGTCGCGTTTGGAGGGCCCCTGATGTGCCTAAACAGTGGAAACCCCCCACATGTGACCCCATTTTGGAAACTAGACCCCCTAAGGAACTTATCTAGATGTGTGGTGAGTAGTTTGAACCCTCAAGTGCTTCATAACGTATTAAACGTATAAAATGCCTGGCGTGAAAAAAAAAAAAAAAAATTTCCACAAAAGTGATATTTTAGTCCACAATTTTTTATTTTCCCAAGGGTAAGAGGAGAAATTGGACCCCAAAAGTGGTTGTCCAATTTGTCCTGAGTACGCTGATACTCCATATGTGGGGGGATCCACTGTTTGGGCACACGGCAGGGCTCGGAAGGGAAGCAGTGACGTTTTGGAATGCAGACTTTGATGGAATGGTCTGCGGGCGTCATGTTCCGTTAGCAGAGCCCCTGATGTGCCTAAACAGTGGAAACCCCCACATGTGACCCCATTTTGGAAACTAGACCCCCTAAGGAACTTATCTAGGTGTGTGGTGAGCACTTTGAACCCCCAAGTGTTTCACTAACGTTTATAATGCCCTGGCGTGAAAAAAAAAAATATTTTTTTTTTTCCACAAAAGTGATGTTTTAGTCCCCAATTTTTTATTTTCCCAAGGGTAAGAGGAGAAATTGGACACCAAAATTGGATGTCCAATTTGTCCTGAGTATGCTGATACCCCATATGTTGGGGGGATCCACTGTTTGGGCACACGGCAGGGCTCGGAAGGGAAGCAGTGACGTTTTGGAATGCAGACTTTGATGGAATGGTCTGCGGGCGTCATGTTCCGTTAGCAGAGCCCCTGATGTGCCTAAACAGTGGAAACCCCCCACATGTGACCCCATTTTGGAAACTAGACCCCTAAGGAACTTATCTAGGTGTGTGGTGAGCACTTTGAACCCCAAGTGTTTCACTAACGTTTATAATGCCCTGGCGTGAAAAAAAAAAAATATTTTTTTTTTTCCACAAAAGTGATGTTTTAGTCCCCAATTTTTTATTTTCCCAAGGGTAAGAGGAGAAATTGGACACCAAAATTGGATGTCCAATTTGTCCTGAGTATGCTGATACTCCATATGTTGGGGGGATCCACTGTTTGGGCGCACGGCAGGGCTCGGAAGGGAAGCAGTGACGTTTTGGAATGCAGACTTTGATGGAATGGTCTGCGGGCGTCATGTTCCGTTAGCAGAGCCCCTGATGTGCCTAAACAGTGGAAACCCCCCACATGTGACCCCATTTTGGAAACTAGACCCCCTAAGGAACTTATCTAGGTGTGTGATGAGCACTTTGAACCCCCAAGTGTTTCACTAAAGTTTATAATGCCCAGGTGTGAAAAAAATAAATCCTACTTTTTACCTCACACAAATGATGTTTTAGTCCCCAATTTTTTATTTTCCCAAGGTTAAGAGGAGAAATTGGACACCAAAAGTTGTTGTCCAATTTGTCCTGAGTACATTGGTACCCCATATGTGGGAAAAAACTGTTTGGGCACAATTCGGGGCTCAGAAGGGAAATTGTGACGTTTTGGAAGCATACTTTGATGGAATGGTCTGCGGGCGTCATGTTCCGTTTGCAGAGCCCTGATGTGCCTAAACAGTAAAAGAAAAACACAAGTGACATAATTTTGGAAAGTAGACTCCCAAGGAACTTTTTTAAATGTGCCCCCCTTCTGGAACTAATCTTTCCTGTAAAGTAAATTAGTAGTGCATGGAGGTGTGGTACAATTTGAAACAATCCTTCATACACAGGCCAGGTTTTTCGGGGCAGGTGTCGCATTGGTAAGTGGTGTCCTTGCGTATTCCCCTTTTGTAACATACTCGGCACCTTTTTTGCGGCTTACCTTTTCTTCCAGTTGGCGGGACCATCCCCGGGAAATGCTGACCTGGTATGATACGAGCACCTTCAGTTCCGGAAGTACTGGGGCCCACTCTTTCCTGAGCGCCAAACATCAGGGCCTTAACCACTACCTCCTGAAACTGAAGGTACGTCGTATCGCTGTTGCGTGCACATCGTGACAGCAGGAAAGCGTTGAGCATTGCCATTTGGACGATGTGCACGGACAGCTTCTTGTACCACACCTTGGCCTTTCTCAAAGCACTGTACGGTTGGAGGAGTTGATCAGAGAGATCAACACCCCCCATGTATTTATTGTACCCCAGTACACAGTCCGGTTTGCGGACCTGTGTAGAGGTACCCCGTACAGTGCTGAGGGCGCTGCCATCACCATGTATGGTGGTCAAGAGAAGGACATCCCTCTTGTCCTTGTACTTGACCACCAACAGGTGGTCGCTACATTGGGCTCTGCTCTCACCCTTTCTGAGCATCAGCCCAAGTAGCGTCTTTGGGAGGCCTCTCTGATTTTTGCGGACGGTACCGCAGGCTGCGGTACCTCGCGCAGAGAGGGATTTGTAGAGTGGGATGCTGGAATAAAAGTTATCAGTGTAAAGGTGATAACCTTTATCCAGCAGTGGGTGCACCAAATCCCACACAATTTTCCCACTCACTCCCAGGACGGGGGGACACTCAGGGGGTACAATCCTGGTGTCCTTTCCTTCGTAAACTCTAAAGCTGTGGGTGTACCCTGAGGTACTCTCACACGGCTTGTAGAGTTTGATTCCGTACCTTGCCCTCTTGCTGGGCAGGTACTGGCGGAATGCGAGCCGTCCCTTAAAATGAACCAAGGACTCATCCATGCAGATGTCCCTTTGGGGCACGTACACTTCAGCAAACTTTTTGTTGAAGTGTTCGATGACCGGCCGAACTTTGAACAGGCGGTCAAAGTTGGGGTCATCTCGTGGGGGACACTGTGCATTATCATTATAATGCAGGAATTTGTGGATGGCCTCAAAATGCGTCCGAGCCATGACCATTCGGAACAGTGGAGTGTTGTATAAAATATCAACACTCCAATATTGCCGAATTTCTGGCTTCTTCAGGATCCCCATATGGAGGACCAGGCCCCAAAACTGCATCATTTCAACTGCGTCTACAGGAGACCAGTTGGAAAATGATGAACGGGGGTTTTGCGCCAAAAATTGCCGAGCATACAAATTTGTTTGCTCCACCATGAGGTTAATTAAATCCTCAGAGAAAAAGACTTTGAAAAAGTCTATTTCTGTGAAGCCGGTGGAGTCAAACTTGATTCCTGATTCTGCCACAAAATCAGGAATCAGTGGCTCGTAATTTTCGGGGGCCGGGGTCCATACGGGGTCCGAAGAGGGGTGCGCTGGTTCATTTTCAGGGGCGGGCGCTGCCTCATGTTCTGTCCTGGGGCGTCTGCGTGGCGGTTCCGCAGGACCCGAGGAGGAAGATGAGGAGGAAGAAGAATCATCATCTGAAAAATAAAGAAATGTGGGATCCTCTCCCTCGCTATCAGTGTCGGAGGCAAGGAAAGCGTATGCCTCCTCCACTGAATAGCGCTGTTGGGATGAGCGTGACGAGCGGGACATTTTTTTGTGAATGTGGTGCTTTGTGTGAACTTTATTTATAACTGTGTGTGTGTGTGGGGGGGGATAGTGATTGGTGTAAACTAAGCTGAAAAGAAAAAGCTAAAAGAAAAGAAAGAGAATAGGGAAAAAAAAGGCCTGTGAAAAAAAGTCTAAACCAGCAGGCACGAGCTCTGATAAGTGACCGGTGTCACTTATCAAAGTTCCGTGGCTGCTGGATGTGCGCACGGGAGTGACGGAAAGGGGGGTGAAAAAAAAAACTGGCAGGCACGAGCTCTGATAAGTGACCGGTGTCACTTATCAAAGTTCCGCGGCTGCTGGATGTGCGCACGGGAGTGACGGAAAAGTTGGTGGAAAAAAAAACAGCAGGAACGAGCTCTGATAAGTGACTGGTGTCACTTATCAAAGTTCCGTGGCTGCTGGATGTGCGCACGGGAGTGGCGGAAAAGTTGGTGAAAAAAAAACAAAAAAAAAACAGCAGGAACGAGTCTGATAAGTGACTGGTGTCACTTATCAAAGTTCCGTGGCTGCTGGATGTGCGCACGGGAGTGGCGGAAAAGTTGGTGAAAAAAAACAAAAAACAGCAGGAACGAGCTCTGATAAGTGACTGGTGTCACTTATCAAAGTTCCGTGGCTGCTGGATGTGCGCACGGGAGTGGCAGAAAGGGGGGGTGAAAAAAAAAACGGCAGGCACGAGCTCTGATAAGTGACCGCTGTCACTTATCAAAGTTCCGCGGCTGCTGGATGTGCGCATGGGAGTGGCGGAAAGGGGGGTGAAAAAAAAAACTGTCAGGCACGAGCTCTGATAAGTGACCGCTGTCACTTATCAAAGTTCCGCGGCTGCTGGATGTGCGCACGGGAGTGGCGGAAAAGTTGGTGGAAAAAAAAACAGCAGGAACGAGCTCTGATAAGTGACTGGTGTCACTTATCAAAGTTCCGTGGCTGCTGGATGTGCGCACGGGAGTGGTGGAAAAGTTGGTGAAAAAAAACAAAAAAAAAACAGCAGGAACGAGCTCTGATAAGTGACTGGTGTCACTTATCAAAGTTCCGTGGCTGCTGGATGTGCGCACGGGAGTGGCGGAAAAGTTGGTGAAAAAAAACAAAAAACGGCAGGAACGAGCTCTGATAAGTGACTGGTGTCACTTATCAAAGTTCCGTGGCTGCTGGATGTGCGCACGGGAGTGGCGGAAAGGGGGGGTGAAAAAAAAAACGGCAGGCATGAGCTCTGATAAGTGACCGCTGTCACTTATCAAAGTTTGCGGCTGCTGGATGTGCGCACGGAGGGGGGTGCGAAAGTGTTGATCGGTGAACTGCGTCACCAATCAACGCTCGGCGGCGCAAAGGGGGTAAAAAGAGGGGGAAAGGGAAGGGGGGAGGGGGGAATGGGGGATTGGGGTGGATCGGGCAGGGATCGGGGCTCAAAAACTCACGTTTGTAGTCTTTTCTTTTCTTTTCTCTTTCTTCTCTCTTCTTTCTTCTTTCTTCAGCAGGAGTTGTGGTGTCACAGGCTACTGTGGCACCACAAGGCCCAGCACAGGAGGAGATCTGGCAGTGTGACCGCACAGCAGGAATCCTCAGCAAGTGTGAGGACCCCTGCAGTGCGGTCAGACAGGTCAGATCTAGTTTGCAGACAGGTCACAGAGCGTCACATCGCTGCTGTGACCTGTCATTGGTGGGATCGATGATCACATCAATCCCACCAATCAAAGGAGACCCCTGCATTGCCGGTTGCTAGGCACCGGCCTAGTAATCGGAGCTCACAGCTCCGATTCCTAGGCAGGTCACCGGCAGGTCACCTAGCAGGGCACAGAGCGGTCACACCGCTGCTGTGCCCTGTGATTGGCGCGATCATCGATGACATCGATCGCGCCAATCAGCTCCTTCATGCCCTACAGGCCCGGCCTAGGATCGGTGCTATTACTGCACCGATCCAGGCAGGTACAGGCAGGGCACAGCGCGGATATACCGCGGCTGTGCCCTGAGATTGGCGCGATCGATGTGATCGGCGATCGCTCCAATCCGGGGGGGGTCTGGACCTTCCTAGGCCCAGGCCTAGGATCGAGTACATCGGTACTCGATCCTAGCCTGCGATCTCACTGTTTCAGCCGCTCTGATTGGCTGAAACAGTGAGAAAGGCTGTGATTGGCTGTTCAGAATTGAACAGCCAATCACAGCGATCGGGAGGCCTGAGGGGGAGGACGCAGCCCGGGATGCCGACGCCAACTTCCAAGAGGTAAGCTGGCGTCGGAATTTTAATGCGATCACCGCTACTTAAGTCGCGATGTCGCATTAAAGGGCATGACGTACTATCCCGTCCATGGTCAGAATGGCACGGGTTTCATGGACGGGATAGTACGTCTGATGTCAGAGAGGGGTTAAAATAATAAAATTACATTTCCTGTTGAATGTTTTTTTCACCAGTGAAAGCAATGCAAATGTGCAAAAACACTACGTTTGAACATAGCCCAAGGTGTGAAGGAGCATTTTTTTTCCTCTTTTTTATATTGTCTTATATAGAAGTCATTATCCTGGTAAGATTGATTCATTGAACATTTTTCCAGTCAAATCCATTTTAAAAGCAGCTTTGTATGTTTTAGGCTAAGTGCACACGTTTGCAGAATGTTTGCAGAATATTCCTGAGCAAAACCGGACTTTTTTCGCGGCAAAAACGCGCGTTTTCTTGCACGTTTTTGGTGCGTTTTTTTGCGCGGATTTGACGCGTTTTTAACGCGATTTTTTCCTGAACTTTCTAGGTCAATAATATAGCGGGAAAAACGCTAGAATTCCGCAAAATTAATGGACATGTTGCTAGATTTTCCGCGATGTGTTTTTTTCGCGGAAAAAAACGCACCATGTGCACAAAAATTGCGGAATTCATTCTAAATGATAGGATGCTTAATACATGCGTTTTTGACCGTTTTTTTCCCGCGAAAAAACGCGAAAAAAAACCCAAATATTCCTGAACGTGTACACTTAGCCTTATTGTCAGTCTGTAAAAGTGACATAATACTCTGACAACATTGTTCCCAGCAGTGACCTGGGATTCAGAGATGCTTCCAGGGGACTTCCCATTGCTGTTCCCATGACATTTTAGCGCTGTTTCCATCGTTTTCAGCAATTATTTGACCACCACCAGACCTCTTGGGGGGGTGGAAAAATGCTTTAGTTTCCCATTGATTCCATTATAGTTGTTACTCGGGTCGAGCACTCGAGCATTACGATTTGCTCGACTCGAGTAACGAGAACCAGAACATTTTAGTGCTCACTCATCACTAATAAATATTGCTCCATGGACTGATTAATTCAGTCTGCCCATTACTTTGAGAGTGATAGACTGAGGAGAAGTCTAGGGACATTAAGTTCTTGCAGAATGTCCTCCAGAACCTGGTAACAAATTGTACAACATGGTCAGAGATTATACAATCTGGGAGAACATGAAATTGAAAAATCTATTTAAATTACGCTTAAGCTAACTGTGGAGTGAATGGAAGACCTGGTAAGGACACAAAAAGAGACATTTTAAAGAATCGGTATACACAAAACCAAGATAGTAGTGAACCCCTGTGCTTCAGGAAGATCAGTAATGGTCAATAGAGATCTCAGTCCAAGGCTTTTGTGGAATAGGAAGAGGTTAGAAAGGACCGAAAGGTGCTTAACGTGAGGGTCTGAACTGCATGCACTGAGGGCGGGATGCTATGAACTGCTTAATGACTTGCCTTCTTTTCGGCAACCAATGGAAATGGGAGAGAACTAAGTGGTATGTTTAACTCTCGGGTAACCAGAGAAGAAAGATGAAAGAGCAAAAGGATAAGACATTCCGGAGGAGTGCCTTTGAAAACAGCGCAATACAGGTACCAGAAGTTCTAGGAGCCATAACTTATATGTTATCGCCATCTTACTTCAGGGAAAACATTTCCAATTGCGGTCAAGCAATTTTGTAAGTGCCCCACAAGTACCATGAATTCTAGGAGCCAATTTCATAAGGGGAATTATCCTCATAACATGGCCAGATAAGAGGGGTAAAATATAATGCAAGGGTATAAGAAAGAAATGCACTCAGGTATGCACAGCTTCTACCAATGGCCCTGCAATCATCTCTCCCTCTGGGGGATGATTACAGAGGCCAAAAGTGTCAAGTGAGGCGCGAGCCCCTGGCAGCACAAGAACCCCATGAACACCACAAGTAAAGAAGAGGTGCAGTGACACGAGCCATCTCTTATATAACCACCCAAGATAAAGTGTATGCTATATAGCTCTATAACATATGTATATGTGTGAGTGTTTTTTTATAATTTATTTTCATACATGTATACACAGTCATGGCTAAAAGTGTTGGCATCCTTGAAATTGTTCCAGAAAGCAAAGTACAGAATTTCTCCTGGAAACTTATTCCAATTATTCCATACACATCTTATTATACATACAGTACAGACCAAACGTTTGGACACACTTTCTCATTTAAAGATTTTTCTGTATTTTCATTACTATGAAAATTGAACATTCACACTGAAGGCATCAAAACTATAAATTAACACATGTGGAATTATATACTTAACAAAAAAGTGTGAAACAGCTGAAAATATGTCTTATATTCTAGGTTCTTCAAAGTAGCCACCTCTTGCTTTGATGACTGCTTTGCACACTTTTGGCATTCTCTTGATGAGCTTCAAGAGGTAGTCACCGAGAATGGTTTTCACTACACAGGTGTGCCCTGTCAGGTTTAATAAGTGGGATTTCTGGCCTTATAAATGGGGCTGGGACCATCAGTTGTGTTGTTCAGAAGTCTCGTGGATACACAGCTGATATTCCTACTGAATAGACTGTTAGAAATTGTATTATGGCAAGAAAAAGCAGCTAAGTAAAGAAAAACGAGTGGCCATCATTACTTTAAGAAATGAAGGTCAGTCAGTCTGAAAAATTGGGAAAACTTTGAAAGTGTCCCCAAGTGCAGTTGCAAAAACCATCAAGCGCTACAAAGAAACTGGCTCACATGAGGACCGCCCCAGGAAAGGAAGACCAAGAGTCACCTCTGCTTCTGAGGATAAGTTTATCTGAGTCACCAGCCTGAGAAATCGCAGGTTTACAGCAACTCAGATTAGAGACCAGGTCAATGCCACACAGAGTTCTAGCAGAAGACACATCTCTACAACAACCGTTAAGAGGAGACTTTGCGCAGCAGGCCTTCATGGTAAAATAGCTGCTAGGAAACCACTGCTAAGGACCGGCAACAAACAGAAGAGACTTGTTTGGGCTAAAGAACACAAGGAATGGACATTAGACCAGTGTAAATCTGTGCTTTGGTCTGATGAGTCCAAATTTGAGATTTTTGGTTCCAACCACCGTGTCTTTGTGGGACGCAGAAAAGGTGAACGGATGGACTCGGCATGCCTGGTTCCCACCGTGAAGCATGGAGGAGGAGGTGTGATGGTGTGGGGGTGCTTTGCTGGTGACGCTGTTGGGGATTTATTCAAAATTGAAGGCATACTTAACCAGCATGGCTACCACAGCATCTTGCAGCGACATGCTATTCCATCCGGTTTGCGTTTAGTTGGACCATCATTTATTTTCAACAGGACAATGACCCCAAACACACCTCCAGGCTGTGTAAGGGCTATTTGACCAAGAAGGAGAGTGATGGGGTGCTACGCCAGATGACCTGGCCTCCACAGTCACCAGACCTGAACCCAATCGTGATGGTTTGGGGTGAGCTGGACCGCAGAGTGAAGGCAAAAGGGCCAACAAGTGCTAAGCATCTCTGGGATCTCCTTCAAGATTGTTGGAAGACCATTTCCGGTGACTACCTCTTGAAGCTCATCAAGAGAATGCCAAGAGTGTGCAAAGCAGTCATCAAAGCAAAAGGTGGCTACTTTGAAGAACCTAGAATATAACACATATTTTCAGTTGTTTCACACTTTTTTGTTAAGCATATAATTCCACATGTGTTAATTCATAGTTTTGATGCCTTCAGTGTGAATGTACAATTTTCATAGTCATGAAAATACAGAAAAATCTTTAAATGAGAAGGTGTGTCCAAACTTTAGGTCTGTACTGTACATTGTGGCAAACTGCACTCTAACTTTTTTAAGTTTTCGTGTCAGCAGTGAGGTCCTCCTGGGTATCCTGCCACAGTGTTTCATTTTATTCAAATGTTGACATAGTTTGTGCTGACATTGATGCACCCTGAGACTGCACAACAGCTTGAATTTCTTTGGAACTTGATTGGAGCTACTTATCCACCATTTAGACAATCCTGCATTGCAACCTTTCATCAATTTTTCTCTGCCCTACACATCCAAGGAGATTAGCTACCGTGCCATAGGTTATAAACTTTTTGATTATGTTGCATACTGTGGACAAAGAAACATCAAGATCTCTGGAGATGGACTTGTAACCTCGAGATTGTTGATATGTTCCAACAATTTTGGTTCTCAACTCGTCAGACAGTTCGCTTCTCCTCTTTCTGTTCTTTATACTTAGTGTGATACACATAGATACACAATACAAAGTAACCTCGCTCCTTTTCATCTGGTTTCAGGTGTGATTTTCATATTGCCTGCACCTGTTACTTGCCACATGCGAGTTTAACATCACATGCTTGAAATAAAGTTGTTTACCCACAACTTTGAAAAGGTGCCAACAATTTTGTTCTGCCCATTTTGGTTTTTTTTTTGTTAAATGATGCCCAATTTGCATTTTTTTTCTGTTTTTTTTTTTGCATTGTATACACAAAACAAATAAACATGTACATAACAAAACACGGGTAACTGCAATAATTTAATTTTCTGGGTGAAATACTTCATTTTCTGGAACAATTTCAAGGGTGTCAACACTTTTGGTCATTACTGTATGTACATATGTGTATATGTGTGTATATTGTTCTTCAATGGGGATCTGCTGCCTATGATGATTAATGTATAACATATGTTCTAAATTACTGTTTATGTCACAGCAAAAGGCTGTGAGTGTCCCTAATCTGTATACATCTGATCTGATGAAGAGGACTTACTGTCCTTGAAAAGTGTAGTGCCATTAAATGTCTCATCTTGAGAATTGGCTGGTCCCCTTCATTGCAGCGCCCGGAACATAGCCATCCCCTTCTTTTACATTGCAGTTGGTGCAGCAGCTTATCAGGGAAGCCATCCGTCATATATCTCCTCCAAGAATGTGCTTTTTCAGTACAGCGGTTCAACTCTTGCCTGGTGAGGATAGGAAGCTGATGGTAGGGGTATCACCTGAACAGAAAAATTCTCCATTTTGTGCCCTATAGCAGTGTTGTGCTTGTTCAGCACAACAAGCGAAGGTGAGTAATGCTTTCTTGGACCTTGTCCTATGCGGTTTCTGATTCATACAGGGAGTGCTTCTCTCTCTCTTTTTTCTCTCCCTGCTATAGCTCCCATTTTAGCTGGTCACTCACCAGTAGCAACTTGACTCTGCTCAATATCCAGCAAACTAACACACCTCTAGTCAACAAAGGTCCTGTTTCTTAGGTAAAGCTAGTCAGGTGCATCTATTCAAGACTTACAGTGCTAGGCATTAAACCATTTCTACCTGGTTTTGCTACACACTTTAGACCAGTCATAAAAATACTGCTGACGAGACAACTCAAAATCTATGGTGCGGTCGACTAAGTCTATTAAGATACCATTTACTTTGTTGGGCCCTATGCAGTTTACGAGGGATCTGTGGCTCTCATGTGCAAGGTGTTTTGGTTTGGTCTCTCCCAATTCCTTAATGATATCTTATATATACCAGGCTCTGATACCAAACAGTTTGGAACCGACAATCGTCCACCCATGGGTTTCGGCAGGATTTAGATTTGCAGATTTGATGGATGGAAAAACATTGGAAGTTCTCTCGTTTGATGATATAAAATCTAAATTTGCTATAACTCATAGCGTTCTTCTAGTTCATGCAGATTAAGCACCAAGCATCTTCACTATATGGTTTATTGAAGGTTTCTCAACCAACAAAATTTGAGAGGCTTTGAAAGAATGGCAAGTCAACTAAAGGGTTAATATCATATATTTAAAGGATTTTAAGCTCTTGGACTGACTCCCGTTGAAACATCTGTATATGGTTAGATGGCATTCTCTTCTGGGAAGGACGTTGTCTCCCCAATGCTGGCAGGATATATGGGAAAAGGCATCCAAATCCTCTATCTGCACCCTTTATAAAGAAAACCAATATAAAATTTTGATGTTTTGGTATCACACTCCAGAGTTCCTTCACAGACTGAACCTCCAGCTCTCAAATATTTGATGGCATTGTTGCTCAGCACTGGGTTCTCAGTTCCACATTTTCTGGTGTTGCCCTGGGCTGGCTGGATTTTGTGAAAAGGTGAAAACCTTAAAACCTTAAAAAAAGGTTCTATATGTGGAGGTTGAGTTGGACCCTGCTATATACCTTCTAAATGTTTCCCATAGAGGGACGGGGACGAATTCAGCAGCAGCTAGAAGTTTGATTGCCCTTCATCAGAGACAGACTACTCCCTCCTCTTATCAGAAGGTTTTAGACAGAATAGCCAACATCCACAGGATGGAGCGCATGACAGCCTTATTGAATGCGAGTTTGGACAGATTTGAGACCGTCTGGGCTCCCTGGGACTATTTTAGGGCCCAAAACAACAGTTAGGAGCATGTTGGTTTTTGAACAGGTTTCTTCTTCCCTTCCCTATGTGTATGTCTTGTCTTATTTAGTATTGTGGTTTTATAAAAATTGTAATATGAGTATGGGGATGGAGTCATCTTAACTTGGCATCTTTTAGAACTGCTGTTGAGCTTTCTGTCTTTTTCTGTTCTATTGCACAATATGTTTAGATGCAACTGGGGGAAACGTAAGCCAAATTGTGATTGTTTTGTTTCATTTCTGATTGTTAAATTTTACAAAATTTTATAAAAATTACAGTTATTAAAAAAAACTATGGTGCATTGTTTCAAACTCGTGAATCTTGGGATCAGCAGGATGGATCCAACAAAGTCAGTTGGAATAGAGGCATTTAACATGCTGTGTGAAGGAGTAGAAGAATAACAAATTAAAGTCTAGGATAACAATCCAAAGACACAGGTGTGAATTCTAATGGGCCTTTAAAAGCCTAGAGAGATGACGACATCACATGCTGCGCAACCTGCTAAGCCCAACTGGAAGCAGAACAGATCTCCCACCCAATATGATGCTCACTGCAGTCTCCACCAGAGTATGATGGCCCACTCATCCCCCTCACACACATACTATCATTGACCACACAGCATGATGGACTTCATAGCTACCCACACACAGTATGATGTAGGCTCTCAGCAATCTTGTGCTTGTCAGGAGTTGCTTCATTTTTCACTTAGCTCTAAAGGGTATGCCACACTGAACAATATCGCTAACGGGATCGCTAAAAAACGTCACTATTTAGCGATCCCGTTAGCGATGTTGTTCAGTGCGGCATCTGCCAGCGACGAGCTTCCTGCTGTGATCTCGCTTGTCGCTGGAATCGTTCCGGACCCTATTTTCTCGTCGGCGCTCCCGCTGGGTAAGTATATATCGCTAGTGTGGCACCTTTTCTTAGCGATTTAGCGGTACTTTTGTACCGCTAAAGTCGTTAAGAAGATCGCTAGCGGCGATAGCGTCGTTAACTATATCGCTAAATGTGGCCGCATTTAGCGATATAGAAACAATCCCGCTAGCGATCTCATTAGTATGCAACGCTAACGAGATCGCTAGCGGGATAGCTTAGTGTGGCAGTACCTTAACTCCTAAAGTGCCTAATTATATCCTGCTTCTCCTGCCTTCATTCAACCACCAGTGTTTATTAGAAAGCTCAATCCAGTTTATCCAGATTATCAATTGTTCTCTGCACTGTTCACACCTCTGTCACTGTAATCAAGGTAACACATCACAGCAAGCTATTTTCCAGTTTGCATGTATAATGAATATGTAATAATAATAATCTTTATTTTTATATAGCGCTAACATATTACGCAGCGCTTTACAGTTTGCACACAGTATCATCGCTGTCCCCAATTGGGCTCACAATCTAAATTCTCCCTATTAGTATGTCTTTGGAATGGCAAGGCTGCAGCGCGCTAGCCACTGAGCCACCGTGCTACCCTATGTGTAATATGTGTATGTAATACATATCCAACCACTATATATATATATATATATATTGTGAGACAGTGAAGGAATATGTGGTGAATGAGGTGTATATTTCACCTAAGTACCTTGCTGACTGGTATGAGCGAAATGTGTGGCTTTGTAAACCTGGTGGTAAAGAAAGGTCACTACACCTGCCATTCAGTACACGCTTGCAGCTCAGACCTGAATCCACTCAGGTGTTGATTAGGAAGCCAGAAGTAGGTGCTTGGGAGCACAGTCAGAGAGCTCATTCAGTCTGGACAAGGGGTCCAGACACAGAAGGTGTCTCCAAGAGTGTGGGAGCTGTCTTTAGCCCGGACACAGGGAGGTGTCCTGGCACAAGGAAGCAGTCTCTAAGAGTGTGAGCTATCTCAGTCTGGGTGCAGGAAGTACCCCGGACACAGGAGTAGTCACAGTGAGAATCCGTGCGAATAGCGACTGAATAGGAGGTGACCTCTCTCAAGTCTGGACATTGGAGTTGCCTTCGGACATAAAGAGGAGTGTCTGTGAAACTCCATACTGGTAACATATGTGATATGTGTTGTTTTGGGCACAGACTGGTAGAGTCTGGGTCCCGGATAGAGAGGGCCATCTATCTAAGTGTAATTAGAGGCTAGACAAGCCCAGGTTTTCTGTTTATGATTTGTTTTTATCTGTGTGCTGTGGACTTTAATAAAACTGGTTGCGGCCAGTTTTCACCAAACTGCTGTCTGAATGAACTGTTTCCGTGCCATTCTGTCTACCCAGACAGCGATCCTAGAGCTAAACCCCCGGAAAGCTTACAAGTGGCGGAGAATGCTGGGGCAGCGCAGGGCCTGGTACAGTTAGTGCTGGAGTGTGCATGCAGCACAGTGGCGAGAGACAGCATTAAAGGTGAAGTCTATTGAAATAGCAACAGAAAAAAAAGTGTGTCAGCAGAAACGTCTGTTTGGAGCAGTCTTGGAGAGACAGTGGCCCTGATAGGGTCTGCAGAGAGAAAATGTATGCACAGCAAAGCTGAACTTGTTGTGAAAATGACTGTGGAATGTGCAGCAGCAAAAGAAAAGTTTGTGGAGCAGTCTTAAAGAGACAGTAGCCCTAATAGACTTTGCAAAAGAAAAAAAAAAAGTGGTTGCACAGCAAGGCTGAATTTTCTGTGGAAAAAAGCTGTGTAGTGTGTATGTCTTGAGTGAAGACTGCCGTTGTTAAGACAGAGAAGTCTGACAGCATGGATGACAGCATGGAGGCGCTGTTTGAACAAATGGCACAAGTTAATGTGCAACATAAAACTGCCGTGGTTGAGACAGATAAGTCCAGCAGTATGGAGGAGCTTGTTAAGAAACACCTGCAGAGCTGGCAGCAGCAGCAGGAGTTTAACCGATTGCTGAGGGAGCGGATTGCAGCTCTCAGCACCTCGTCCCAGAGTAATGTTGTGAAGGCACCTGCCTTGCCCGCTGTAAAGAAGGCGGTAAGACGGTCCTTGAGAAAAATGACACCTCGTGATGATGTGGAGGAATATCTTACTAAGTTTGAGAGACTGGCAGAGAAGGAGAATCTGCCACTATCTGAATGGGCCATGGTGGTCGTACCCTATCTGATTGGGGAACCCCAAAAAGTCTGGGCTGACCTGAGCAAGCAGGACAGCGAAGACTATGCCAAGTTGAAAGCGGCGATTCTTACCCGGCTGGGTGTTACGGTGACAGCCCATGCCAGAGGAGTTCGTGACTGGAGATACAGTTGGGAGTCTGCAGTCAGCAGGCCTGATTATGGAGTTGAAAAGGTGGTAGTGAACCGCTACACCCGAGCATGTCCTACAGTGAACCGCTACACCCGAGCATGTTCTCCTGAGCTACAGCCGTCTGAGAGGACGTCACTTCAGAGTTCCCGGACGTCGAACTCTCCCGGTAAGAGCGTTCCAGCTGTTGGGGACATGGGGTATGCTGATAAGCGGGTTCAGGCCCGAGGGGACATGTGGGTGGGAGAGTGTGATGGACAGTGTTGGAGCTGGCGTGAAATTGCAGCGAACTGTCCAATAGAGGGGGAGCCTATGTGCCGTGATGTTGGCAGGTCCCTCTCTCTCTGCGCAGAACCGGTGTGTGTGTCCACCTCAGCCGAAGAGACTGGACCACAGGGGTCCCCGGTGGTTGTAGATGGCTGCCCAGCGCAGGCCCTCTTGGACTCAGAGAGTCCAGTGACTTCCGTATGTGACAGCCTGAGTGATAGGGACTTCATCCCTGATAAGCACCTGAGTGTGGTGTGCATCCATGGAGACACCAAAGTCTACCCAGAGACTGCCGTGGACTTGGTCCCCAAACTCGGGGAGATTTCATGTGAAGTGGGGTAGTGAAGACCCTGGTGCAACCCGTTATATTGGGTAATGACTTTCCCCGGTCTAAGGATCTCTGGGGGAAGGGTGATTCTGATGGACAGTGTGATGAAGCCCCTACTGAGGGTACGCAGTCCCGAGGGGCGGAACACGATGCTAGTGGGATGTTAAAATTATGTGATAATGATGATGATAATGCTAATGATGATGATGAACCTGATAATGATGATGACCATGAAAATGGTGCTGATGCTGGTAATGATAGTGATGATAATACTGATCATAGTCATGATAATAATGTTGATAATAATGATGACTGTGATAGTGATGAAATTCCTTTGCAGGTGATGTTGGGAGACGAGGATGGTGGTTCTCGGGAACCGAGTGTCCCTGACTTGCCTGTGTCCTGTGACGGTTTTGAGAGTGAGCAGTGGCGAGAACCCTCTCTTAAAACAGCACAGGAAAATATGATTGTTCTAAATGAGGTTTCCCAGGAGCCTGACTCTGAGGAGAGGTTCTCTCATGTTGCCAGAAACACTGAAGTCCAGGGAGAGGTTGTGAGTCAGCTCCTAGTGCCTGAACTATATAGAAGTGTAGTTCTGGGGTTGTCACATAGTCACATACTTGAGGGACCAGATGATGAAGTTAATGTTGTGGATGACATGTTAACTAAGGTTCCAGATCAGGATGTAAATGAGAATGAATTCTATACTCCTGAAAGTGAGCAGGATATGAATGAGAATGAATTCTATACTCCTGAAAGTGAGCAGGATATGAATGAAAATGAAGGGTATAGCCCTGACAGTGAGCCGGATGTGAATGAAAATGAAGTGTCTAACCCTGGAAGTGAGCCAGATGTGGCTGAGAAAAGGGGGTCAGACAGGGATAGTGGTGGTGATAGTGAGTCATCTGATGACAGTAAAGCAACCAGTGCAAGTGAGGAAGGCATGGTAGCAGAGGAGATTGAGAGTCCTGAGAGGAAGGCTGAGGCTGACCTTGCAGTCGGACGGAGGATGGCATCTGAAGATGTTGTACAGTTGGCCGGTTCCCTGGCGAAGACTAAGGTGAAAGGAGGAGAGCTGAGCTTTAAAGGCAGGACTCTGAAACTGAACACAGCACAAGTGGATGCTGTTGAAGATGAGAAGTTGTCAGTGTGTGGTGTGGATCTGCATCATGCCAAGGACTCTGAAGGTGATGCTGCAGAGGTGGAAAAAGCCATGGAAGTGGTGGTCACCAAGCCAGGTGCCTCATCAGAAGCTGAGGTTTCAAGTGAAGCTGTGAGGAGCAAGACTGAAGATATGGGGACTGACTCTGTCCAGGAATCTGTTTCTGCCGAAGACAGCGGCGTGGACGGGTTACGGTCCGGATCAGTAGCTGGCATTGGTGAGCTCAAGCGCACTTTCAGGGAGGCTACGTCGGAGCCACGTCCCAACAAATGGGAAAAGCGATGTGTCACTCCGTTGCCACTGCAGACACACGGGAGCCCAGATGGGATGCAGAACGTGGCTGAAGAGGTAGAGTCTAGGACTGACGTGTGGCTTCTGGGCATGTCTTGCCAGAAGAGCCTGAAAGTGGGGAACTGGAGAAAAGTGAAAAACCCCCTATACCTTCTGTGATAGTTGGTGACACATGGTCAGTGCACCAGGGACAGGAGGTACATGAGTTTCTGAGGAAGAGTCAGCAGAAGTGTTCTGATGTGTCTGGTCGTACTACTTTGGCCAGGCACTATATTGAATCTGAGCCCGGCCCTAAGGTCAAGATGAAACCGTGTAGGATACCCGAGGCCCGCAGAGAGTATAGGCCTGGGAGGGTACAGGGTAGTGCGGATGCTTCAGATGAAGAGAAAACTGATGTTGGCTATGACAGTGGTGAGGATGAAACTGATGAGGGCCATGACTGGTCCAGAGTTCACTGTCTCTGTTGGATTGTTGACCAGCCCTCCGGTCTGGATGACCAGCCCTCCGGTCTGGAGAAGAGGGAGGGGATATGTGAGACAGTGAAGGAATATGTGGTGAATGAGGTGTATATTTCACCTAAGTACCTTGCTGACTGGTATGAGCGAAATGTGTGGCTTTGTAAACCTGGTGGTAAAGAAAGGTCACTACACCTGCCATTCAGTACACGCTTGCAGCTCAGACCTGAATCCACTCAGGTGTTGATTAGGAAGCCAGAAGTAGGTGCTTGGGAGCACAGTCAGAGAGCTCATTCAGTCTGGACAAGGGGTCCAGACACAGAAGGTGTCTCCAAGAGTGTGGGAGCTGTCTTTAGCCCGGACACAGGGAGGTGTCCTGGCACAAGGAAGCAGTCTCTAAGAGTGTGAGCTATCTCAGTCTGGGTGCAGGAAGTACCCCGGACACAGGAGTAGTCACAGTGAGAATCCGTGCGAATAGCGACTGAATAGGAGGTGACCTCTCTCAAGTCTGGACATTGGAGTTGCCTTCGGACATAAAGAGGAGTGTCTGTGAAACTCCATACTGGTAACATATGTGATATGTGTTGTTTTGGGCACAGACTGGTAGAGTCTGGGTCCCGGATAGAGAGGGCCATCTATCTAAGTGTAATTAGAGGCTAGACAAGCCCAGGTTTTCTGTTTATGATTTGTTTTTATCTGTGTGCTGTGGACTTTAATAAAACTGGTTGCGGCCAGTTTTCACCAAACTGCTGTCTGAATGAACTGTTTCCGTGCCATTCTGTCTACCCAGACAGCGATCCTAGAGCTAAACCCCCCGGAAAGCTTACAATATATATATATATATATATACAGTACAGACCAAAAGTTTGGACACACCTCATTCAAAGATTTTTCTGTATTTTCATGACTATGAAAATTGTAGAATCACACTGAAGGCATCAAAACTATGAATTAACACATGTGGAATTATACATTACACTTTACAAAAAAAGTGTGAAACAACTGAAAATATGTCTTATATTCTAGGTTCTTCAAAGTAGCCACCTTTTGCTTTGATTACTGCTTTGCACACAGAAAAGGTGAATGGATGGACTCTAAATGCCTGGTTCCCACCGTGAAGCATGGAGGAGGTGGTGTGATGGTGTGGGGGTGCTTTGCTGGTGACACTGTTGGAGATTTATTCAAAATTGAAGCGATGAGCGGTCCAGCTCACCCCAAACCATCTCGATTGGGTTCAGGTCTGGTGACTGTGGAGGCCAGGTCATCTGGCGTAGCACCCCATCATTCTCCTCCTTGGTCAAATAGCCCTTACACAGCTTGGAGGTGTGTTTGGGGTCATTGTCCTGTTGAAAAATAAATGATGGCCCAACTAAATGCAAACCGGATGGAATAGCATGCTGCTGCAAGATGCTGTGGTAGCCATGCTGGTTCAGTATGCCTTCAATTTTGAATAAATCCCCAACAGTGTCAACAGCAAAGCACCCCCACACCATCACACCACCTCCTCCATGCTTCACGGTGGGAACTAGGCATGTAGAGTCCATCTTTTCACCTTTTCTGAGTGCAAAGCAGTAATCAAAGCAAAAGGTGGCTACTTTGAAGTCTCCTCTTAACAGTTGTTGTAGAGATGTGTCTTCTGCTAGAACTCTGTGTGGCATTGACCTGGTCTCTAATCTAAGCTGCTGTAAACATGCGATTTCTGAGGCTGGTGACTCAGATAAACTTATCCTCAGAAGCAGAGGTGACTCTTGGTCTTCCTTTCCTGGGGCGGTCCTCATGTGAGCCAGTTTCTTTGTAGTGCTTGATCATTTTTGCAACTGCACTTGGGAACATTTTCAAAGTTTTCCCAATTTTTCAGACTGACTGACCTTCATTTCTTAAAGTAATGATGGCCACTCGTTTTTCTTTACTTAGCTGCTTTTTTCTTGCCATAATACAAATTCTAACAGTCTATTAAGTAGGACTATCAGCTTGTATCCACGAGACTTCTGCACAACACAACTGATGGTCCCATTTATAAGGCCAGAAATCTCACTTATTAAATCTGACAGGGCACACCTGTAGTGAAAACCATTCTCAGTGACTACCTCTTGAAGCTCATCAAGAGAATGCCAAGAGTGTGCAAAGCAGTCATCAAAGCAAGAGGTGGCTACTTTGAAGAACCTAGAATATAAGACATATTTTCAGCTGTTTCACACTTTTTTGTGAAGTATATAATTCCACATGAGTTAATTCATAGTTTTGATGCCTTCAGTGTGATTCTACAATTTTCATAGTCATGAAAATACAGAAAAATCGTTGAATAAGAAGGTGTGTCCAAACTTTTGGTCTGTATTGTTATATATTATATATATATATAATATATATATATATATATACAGCTATGTCAAAAATTAAGAGACCCTGCAAAATTCTTAGTTTGTCTGATTTTTCTCTTTATGGGTATATTTTTGAGTAAAATGTAGATTGCTCTTTTATTCTATAAGTTACTGACAAAATGTCTCAGAACTTCCAAGCAATAAATTTTGTATTTATTTTCAGAAATTGAGAAATGGTCAAAATAACTAAAAAATGCAGTGCTTGCAGACCTCAAATAATGCTAAGAAAGCAAGTTCATAATCATTTAGAAACAGCAATACTAGTGTTTTAACTCAAGAAGAATTCAGAAATCAGTATTTTGTGGAATAACCATGATTTTTACTCACAGCTTTCATGCGTCTTGGCATGCTTTCCACCACTCTTTTACACTGCTTTTGGGTGACCTTATGCCACAACTGGTACAAGAATTTAGGCAGTTCTTCTTTGTTTGATGACTTTTGACTATCCATCTTCCTCTTGATTACATTCCAGTGGTTTTCAATGTGGTTATGGTCTGGAGATTGGGCTAGCCATGACAGGGATTTGATGTGGTGGTCATTCATCCACACATTGATTGACCTAGCTGTGTGGCATGGCACATTGTCCTGCTGGAAAAAACAGTCCTCAGAGTTGGGGAACATTGCCTGAGCAGAAGGAATCAACTGTTTTTCCACGAGAACCTGTATGCGACTTGATTCATAAGTTCTTCACAAAGATTAACCTGCCCAATTCCGGCCTTGCTGAAGCATCCACAGATCATCACCGATCCTTCACCAAATTTCACAGTGGGTGCAAGACACTGTGGCTTGTATGCCTCTCCAGGTCTCCGTCTAACCATTAGACGACCAGGTGTTGGGCAAAGCTGAAAATTAGACTCACTAGAGAAGATTACCTTACTCTAGTCCTCTATGGTCCAATCCTTATGGTCTTTGGCAAACTTCAGTTTGGCTCTCCTTTGCTTCTCATTGATGAAAGGCTTTTTTCTAGCTTTACATGACTTCAGCCCTGCCTCTAGGAGCAGTGAATAACTGTTCTTGCCGTGCACTTCACCCCAGCTGCCATTTGCCATTCCTTTTGTAGTCACTTGATGTCATCCTGCAGTTGCTGAGAGTCGTTTTCACCCTCTGCCGGTCTGTAGCTTTGTTGTCCCCAATGCCTGCTTCTTGACCTTGTTGTAATGGACTGCTGTCTTAGAAATTTTAAGGATGGAGGCAACATGACGCTCACTGTATCTCTTTGATAGTAAAGCCAGAATTAAGCCCTTTTCCTCACTCAAGACTTTTCTTTTCAACTCCTTTGGCATGGTTAAAAGTTATTTTTTCATTCCTAATACTTTTGGAATATTACTAGCACTTGTTTTGCCATCCTGCTTGTCCTATTGCAAGAGGATTGTGAACACCACAGCAGTATTTTTTATACCTTCCTTCGTTAAATAAGATTTGGTTCAGGTGATCACCTAATCAGAAGCACATTAAGTAGAATGAGGTGCACTCTGGTTGGAATTCAACTGACAGTGGAATGGAATGGCTGTCAGACATGTAGAGAGGCTGATTTTTATAAAACTGTGCAATGGTCTCTTAATTTTTGCCAGAGCTGTATACTGATGAAAATTCTTTAAAGGTGTTCTCAAGGAATAAAACAAAATAATGGAAAAAAATATAATTATGAATACATTTCTAAACACCTTTGATTAAAAAATAACATTTGTTTTAACTAAGAAGGAAATCAATATGGTGTTAGAGTTGGCTGAACGCTTTAAATAAAAATAATAATGAAGTGCGTTTGCAACCCGGAGTCCACCGTGCAGAGATGAAAAACTGGTGCTAATGAGAACAGTGGCGAAATAAAGGCAGCAAAGCAGCAATTAAAACGCACAGTGTTTACCGTCACACTGTGTGAACAGAAGACTAAGTTACAAGCTCTGTTACTCCACAGAGCAGTAACGTATAGTGGAACACTGAGTGCTATACCCTGTTGACCTTCACAGGAGTAAAGCAAGTGACGCTAGTTGGGGTCCCTATCGCTTAATCCCCCAGGAAAGTCAAGGCTGGTGGTTGTGCTTGCTTTGTGACTCTGCTGTGCTAACCACACACAGAACGGGAAACAGATACCAAGCCAAGCGGGAGTTCCCATCCTACATTGCCTGTCTAGACACACAATTACCGTTATAGCAGCAGCACACGTGCACACAGAGTGACAGCGTATCCACTCACACACGTAACACAAATGATACTAACGCACAATCGTGTGCCATTGAGAGCCTTTTATACCTTAAGCTCAAGTCCAGACAGGACCTTACCTGTGGATCAATCTGAAGCAGCCACATCACCAGAGCAGCTAACATCCAAGCACCAATGATAAGACGCCACATCACGGACATGATCGGTAGGGTGAAATCTGGACTTAAGGTCCCGTCACACTCTTCATTGTCCCAGCGATCCCACCAACGATCCGACGTGGATGGGATCGCTGGGACATCGTTAGCTGATCGCTGGTGAACTGTCACATGGCAGACTCACCAGCAATCAGGACCAGCGAGCATGCTGGTATCCAGTATACACATTGGGTAACTAAGCACTGCGCCGTGCTTAGTTACCCGATATGTACCCTGGATACCAGCTCCCAGCTTCTGCTGTACGAGCTGGGACCTCGCTTATCAATGGTCTCCCGCTGTCACACGCAGAGATGCGCTCTGGCCAGCGGGAGACCAACGATGAAAAAATGGTCCAGGCCATTCAACGATGATCAGTGATACCCAGCAGGGGGGCTGGTCGTCGCTGCGTGTCACACTAAGCGAGATCGCTGGCTAGGTCGCTGAAGCGTCACAAAATCGGTGACGCTTCAGCGATCTCGCTAGCGATTTGCTTAGTGTGACGGGGGCTTTAGGCTCCAGAGCACAACACTGCACGTGTAAACCAATAGTCACCATAGGCTTAGCTGGAGAGCCAGCAGTAACTACACATACAGCCCGAGCCTGGGCAAGGCCCTGGGACTGGAGTCTGTGCTGAAAAGTCATCCAAGCGTCCGAGTCAGCATGGGAGACAACTGCACCAGACAAGGCTTGGGATCTATCCCTTGTAGTGGGAGAATCTCAGTGCCTGACATATGGTAAACTAAAATGGCAACCATCTTTGAGCAAGTGCAGTATGAAGCTTCGTTGTTGTGTCCTGTAGATATGTATGAGATTTAAGTTACGGTATGTCACGCCACAAAAGACGAGTTATTTGCTGCATATGTTCACAGGCACCTGTTGTATTAACATTCAAAGACAGATTTGCTTAATAATGGTATTTACTAGGAATTTATTCATAATTATATTTTTTCTTTCTATTCGCAGAGAACATCTGCAATACAGATACTGCCATCATTGGTCAACTAGAAAAATCCTGCTGCAATCTTTACATAAAAAGTAAGAAATAAGGTTTCAATAAAAGGACTGAAAAGAGGATCATGTAAAAGATTTCTCATTAGAGCTAGTTTGACTCATACACATAATGAATGTGAAGGCCAAAATATGTAATATGTGAACTGAATTTTTTGGCTATGACTGTAAAACAAAATAATAATCCAGTATGAATAAAACACGATCAGATAAAGTGAGCAAACAAATCATGTGTCTTTCATCATTGCTGGGTAAATAAAAACATGATGAATGCGCGCACGTCTAAGGGAAATATTGTTTGCTTACTAATTTAAAGTACATGAAATGAATGGAAAGTTTTCTCAGTTGAAGGCACTTGCAACATTGTTCTGGAACACTGTCTGTCTATATATACAAATACAGATGACGTGGAAGTATTCACCTTTTAATCCTCTAAGTATGGTTTTCATCCTGGAAACAAGTAATGCATACGCTATGTCTTGTTCAATTGTAACCCAAATACTTGAGTTATATTGTTAATGACATACGAAAATTCTTATGAAATTATGAATGTAAACACAAACCGTAAAAAAACTATTCTGTGAAACCTAACTGAAAATTAGTGACTATCGCTTGATTTAATAACACAAACAGAGTATATTCACCCCTTTACCCCGGAGGGTTGTTTGCACGTTAATGACCGGGTCAATTTTTAGAATTCTGACCACTGTCTCTTTATGAGGCTATAACTCTGGAACGCTTCAACGGATCCTCGCGATTCTGAAATTTTCTCGTGACATATTGTACTTCATGATATAGAGGTAAAATTTCTTCAATATAACTTGCGTTTATTTATGAAAAAAAAGGAAATATGTCGAAAATTTGGAAAATTTTGCAATTTTCAAACTTTGAATTTTTATTCCCTTAAAACAGAGAAATATGTCACAAAAAATAGTTACTAAATAACATTTCCCACATGTCTACTTTACATCAGCACAATTTTGGAACCAAAATTTTTGTTTGTTATGAAGTTATAAGGGTTAAAAGTTGACCAGCGATTTCTCATATTTACAACAAATTGTACAAAACCATTCTTTTTAGGGACTAGCTCACATTTTAAGTCACTTTGAGTGGTCTATATGGCAGAAAATACCCAAAAGTGACACCATTCTAAAAACTGCACCCCTCAAGGTACTCAAAACCATATTCAATAAGTTTAATAACCCTTCAGGTGCTTCACAGGAGCTGAAGCAACTTGGAAGGAAAAAATGAACATTTAACTTTTTAGTCACAAAAATGATCATTTACAAACTTTTTTTTATTTTAACAAGGGTAAAGGAGAAAATGGACAGAAAAAGTTGTTGTGCAATTTCTCCTGAGTGCGCCTATACCCCATATGTGGGGGAAAACCACTGTCTGGGCGCACTGCAGGGCTCAGAAGGGAAGGAGCGCCGTTTGACTTTCTCAAACCAAAATTGGCTGGAATTGAGATTGGACGCCATGTCGTGTTTGGAGAGCCTCTGATGTGCCTAAACAGTGGAAACCCCCCACAAGTGACACCATTTTGGAAACTAGACCCGCTAAGGAACTTATCTAGATTTGTTGCGAGCACTTTGAACCTCCAAGAGTTTCACTAAAGTTTATAATGCCCGGGTGTGAAAAAAAAAACAATTTTCCACAAATATATTTTTTAGTCCCTCAATTTTTGATTTTCTCAAGAAATTGGACCCCAAAAGTTGTTGTCCAATTTGTCCTGAGTACGCTGATACCCCATATGTGGGGGGGAAATACTGTTTGGGTACACGGCATGGTCGGAAAGGAAGTAATGACGTTTTGGAATGCAGACTTGATGGGTGTCTTGTTCAGTTTGAAGTGTCCTGATGTGCCTAAACAGTGGAAACCCTCCACAAGTGACCCCATTTTGGAAACTAGACCCCCTAAGGAACTTATCTAGATCTGTGGTGAGCACTTTAAACCCCAAGTGCTTCACACAAGTTTATAATGTCCATGCATGAAAATAAAAAATCCTATTATTTCCCCACAAAAATGATATTTAAGTCACCAATTTTTTATTTTCCCAAGGGTAACAGGAGAAATTGGACCATAAAAGTTGTTGTCCAATTTGTCCTGAGTACGCTGATACCCCATATGTGGGGGGGGAACCACTGTTTGGGCGCACCGCAGAGCTCGGAAGGGAAGGAGCGCCGTTTGACTTTTTCAAACCAAAATTGTCTGGAATCGAGATTGGACGCCATATCACATTTGGATAGCCCCTGATGTGCCTAAACAGTGGGAACCCTCCACAAGTGACCCCATTTTAGAAACTAGACCCCCCCAAGGAACTTATCTAGATGTGTGGTGAGCACTTTGAACCCCCAAGTGCTTCACACAAGTTTATAACGTAGAGCTGTAAAATTAAAAAATCATATATTTTCCACAAAAATGATCTTTTCACCCCAATTTTTATTTTCCCAAGGGTAACAAGACCCCAAAAGTTATTGTGCAATTTGTCCTGAGTACGCTGATACCCAATATGTTGGGGGTAAACCATTGTTTGGGTGCATGGCAGAGCTCGGAAGGAAGGAGCGCAGTTTGACTTTTTCAACACAGAATTGGCTGTACGCCATGTCGCGTTTGGAGAGCACGTGATGTGCCTAAACAGTGGAAACCCCCCACAAGCGGGGAAATCTAGACCCCTAAGGAACTTATCTAGATCTGTTGTGAGCACATTCAACCCCCAAGTGCTTCACTAAAGTGTATAATGCCTGGGTGTAAAAAAAAAAACTATTTTCCACAAATATGATTTTTTAGTCCCCAATTTTTGAATTTTCCCAAGGAAATTGGACCCCAAAAGTTGTTGTCCAATTTGTCCTGAGTACGCTGATACCCCATATGTGGGGGGGAATACTGTTTGGGCGCACGGCAGGGCTCGGAAAGGAAGTAATGACATTTTGGAATATAGACATTGATGGGTGTCATGTTCAGTTTGCAGAGCCCCTGATGTGCCTAAGCAGTGTAAACCCCCCACAAGTGACCCCATTTTGGAAACTAGACCCCTAAGGAACTTATCTAGATCTGTGGTGAGCACTTTGAACCCACAAGTGCTTCACACAAGTTTATAATGCCCGGGCATGAAAATAAAAAATCCTATTTTTTTTCCCACAAAAATTATCTTTTAGTCACCATTTTTTTATTTTCAAGTGAACATAGTAACTCCTTAAAAGAATGATTTATTCAATCGATTAAAATACACCTTCCCAGTGCTGAAGATGCAAATGCCATAAAATATTCAATGACCTCTGCTAAGGTGCTACAATTACCCTATGCTGGGCCTCACTGACACCTGCCTAGCAGTGGAGGTTGGCACCCTAATATATGATTTTTTTGGCGCCCCCACTCAACGAGGAATATACCTAATTCCACTGCCAATCCCTATCAATATAGGTAGGAATTCAATATCAGGATAGTTGTCATGGGTGCATCGCCACGAAGATCGTCGCGATTGCACATTCTGACTTCTCACAGCTGAGCTTCTGTTTCTTTGTTTTTTGGTGATGTGAGAGTTAATTTTTCCTAGCTCTTTGCTAAGGCTAGGTGCAGCCTCGCCCGGCTGCTTTTGTTTATGTTCTAATTAGTTTCCTTTATATTTCTGCCAGTCTGGGTGTTAGACGCCGGTGAAAGCATTCATGTAGTTCAGCAGACTGGATCGGTTCTGAGAATATTTAAGCTAAGAGTTCATTAGGTGTTTTTACTCTTATAGCTTATAGTTAAATCTCTGAGACCTTAGGTGTTCCTTCTGTGTGTGAGTGTTGTATGTAAGACTTTATTTACTTTATTCCTTCTCTTTCTTGTATGTCTTTCTGTTCATTATCCGTTACCTGTTCATTCCCTTTGGTGGTATTCAGGGTCCTTCTTAGGACTAGAATACAGTTGGCAGGGATTGATAGGAGACAGGGTTTACGCTGGTGGCCTGGACCTCTGTACCTTTAACAGTACCTCCAGGTTGAGGGATTAGTTAGGACCCCAGTTCAGGGTCAGCTTAGACCCCGGTCACCCTCTAGCCGGAGACAGCGTATAACGGATTCCGTTTTGACCCAGTGGACATTCTGTCAGGTAAATCCATGTTATAATATATCTATGCGCATGTTATATAGTATGTTGCCCTTTTTGATATAGATTACAGACATCTCATATATATATCTGCTATACAGCGTGACATTTTCACCGGCCCAAACTAAAGATTCTCCCCAGCTGTCATGGATCCAGTAGCCCAGCTGGCCCGGCAGTTGCAGGGGTTGTCCATGGAATTTGCAGACATTAAGTCCAAGGTTTTGTCCCTCCCAGAGCAAGCCAGATCTGAACCTAAGGTTGCTCTCCCGGACAGGTTCACTGGTGGGCGGGACAAATTTTTTACTTTCCGGGAGGCATGTAAATTGTACTTTCGGCTGCGGCCTCGGTCATCTGGGAGTGAAGAGCAGAGGGTGGGAATTGTTATCTCGCTCTTACAAGGGGACCCTCAATCTTGGGCGTTCTCTATTCCTCCAGGCTCCCCAGATCTCCAGTCAGTGGATCGATTTTTTACTGCCCTGGGTCTGGTATATGATGATCCGGATCGAGTTTCCCTTGCTGAAACAAAGTTACGTAAAATACGGCAAGGAAATCGTCCAGCGGAGGAATATTCTTCTGAGTTCCGTAGATGGGCAACAGATACTCAGTGGAATGACCCAGCTCTTAGGAGCCAGTTTTGTCAAGGGTTGTCTGACAAATTAAAAGATGTGTTGGCTCAGTATGATTCTCCTCCATCACTGGAGGCTGCTATGGCCCTCGCTATTCGCATTGATAGACGACTTCGGGGAAGACGCGAGGTAACTCCGCCCCCCATGATGACTCCACCTACTACTAAAGTCCCTTATACTGAGGTTCCCCTGGTCTGTTCTGAGGAACCCATGCAGTTGGGAGGGACATCATTTTGTAGGAGGGAATCGGCGGTGCGCCGCAAGACTAGAAGGTGTTTCTTTTGCGGGAGAGAGGGACATTTTGTTGGGGGTTGTCCATCCCGGACCTCTTTGACCCAAGGAGTTAACCTGGGAGTCTGTATTTCGTCCCCAAATCCCTCTCAGTTTATCGTGCCTGCGGAGGTGGTGATTGGTACTAGAACTGAGAGGATTTCTGTTTTCTTGATAGTGGGTCCGGGCTAATCTTGTGGATGCTCGGTTTGCCCAGGTGCATGGTATGCAACTGAGTGTATTGGCCAAACCGGTCCCTATACTCTCTATTGATTCTAGACCTCTTGGTCAAGGTAGCTTGGTTCAAGCTGTTCATAACATAGATCTTCGAGTAGGGGCAATACATAAAGAGCAATTGTCTTGTTATGTGTTGGAGGGTCTACCTACTCCTATTGTGTTGGGACTTCCTTGGTTGGCTAAACATAACCCAGTGATTGATTGGCAATCCAGAAAGATTAGCCAGTGGGGTGAATTTTGCAAGAATAACTGCATGAGCACGGTCATCGGTGCGGTTGTACCTAGGACTTTGCCTCCTTTTCTGGAGGACTTTGGGGAGATGTTCTCAGAGGAGGGGTGTAAAGAGTTACCTCCTCATCGCGCATATGACTGCTCAATAAAGTTGCTTCCTGATGCCTTATCTCGTACTTTCCCAGGGACCGGGAGGATGGATGATCCGGTTCCTATTCCTCAGGAGGGAGTTGTAGTGTCAGCTGTATGCTCTGAGCTTGAGGGGGAGGTATTGGGGCTCAGGGGGACGCCCCTGTGGGACTTCCAGGGAGACTGATAGTTCCAGATCAGTTAAGACTGAAGGTTACGGAGAACCGTTACAAACGGATGGCTGATAGGGGGAGAGTTTCTGGTCGAGATCTGAAGGTGAATGATCTGGTGTGGTTGTCTACCAGGAATATTAAACTTAAAGTTTCCTCCTGGAGGTTGGGTCCCAGATTCATCGGGCCGTACAGGATCAGCTCCATAATTAATCCTGTGGCATTTCGTCTGGACCTCCCTCCTACGTTTAAAATTCATAATGTGTTTCACAAGTCATTACTTAAAAAGTATGTGGCACCAGTCATACCGTCACCTCTACCTCCTTCAGTGGTGGTCAATGATAACGTGGACGGACCTTTCACACAACTCACCCGGACAGACCTGGTCATGAGGGTCCGGAGGCCCCTCGTAGAAGGGGGGTACTGTCATGGGTGCATCGCCACGAAGATCGTCGCGATTGCACATTCTGACTTCTCACAGCTGAGCTTCTGTTTCTTTGTTTTTTGGTGATGTGAGAGTTAATTTTTCCTAGCTCTTTGCTAAGGCTAGGTGCAGCCTCGCCCGGCTGCTTTTGTTTATGTTCTAATTAGTTTCCTTTATATTTCTGCCAGTCTGGGTGTTAGACGCCGGTGAAAGCATTCATGTAGTTCAGCAGACTGGATCGGTTCTGAGAATATTTAAGCTAAGAGTTCATTAGGTGTTTTTACTCTTATAGCTTATAGTTAAATCTCTGAGACCTTAGGTGTTCCTTCTGTGTGTGAGTGTTGTATGTAAGACTTTATTTACTTTATTCCTTCTCTTTCTTGTATGTCTTTCTGTTCATTATCCGTTACCTGTTCATTCCCTTTGGTGGTATTCAGGGTCCTTCTTAGGACTAGAATACAGTTGGCAGGGATTGATAGGAGACAGGGTTTACGCTGGTGGCCTGGACCTCTGTACCTTTAACAGTACCTCCAGGTTGAGGATTAGTTAGGACCCCAGTTCAGGGTCAGCTTAGACCCCGGTCACCCTCTAGCCGGAGACAGCGTATAACGGATTCCGTTTTGACCCAGTGGACATTCTGTCAGGTAAATCCATGTTATAATATATCTATGCGCATGTTATATAGTATGTTGCCCTTTTTGATATAGATTACAGACATCTCATATATATATCTGCTATACAGCGTGACAATAGTGCAGGGATGAAAACTAGACAAGTGCCATGAGTAAATTGCAAGCAGTCTTATGCATGTATAGTAAACACAGATTAATTCATATCATGATATACACAGACCACCAAATATATGCGTCAAAAATATGACACACCATGCTCAAATGCACGGATGAACACATGTAAGTAAAGATAAGCAATATACAGTATGTGGTCACTTAACAATAATAAGGACGCCCCACAATGCTTCAGTCCAACCTGGACATATAAACCAATGAGCAAGAGAAAGATAAAAATGCAGCCACTTATCATGAGTAGAGACAACCCTGATGCGTTTTCCCGCCGTAGCGGTTCATCAGGAGGAAAAGATGCTGACTGTATCCATAATGCCCAATAGCATGATGATCTATGGTACACCGGCGGTCAAAAGAGCTGGGTATAAATAACCCACTCCCGATAAACCCTCTAATCAGGGCCGCCCATAAAACGATCCCAAGCGGTTTCAATCACAGAAGGCAAATGCGCGGCGCCATTGTTTACCCTTTAGGACTCACATGTACAGAGACGGTCTTGGCGTGCGCTCCACTCTGGAACCCATGGCGCTTCCTGGTTACCAGACTTCACTTCCGGTAGACGAAGCCAAGGCAACCAGAGCACGTCCCACGCTGGGACGTAAGCGCTGGCCCAAACATTCACTGGCTTAATCCTGTCTCTCTCAATGCACGATATAGAGCTGTCACATGACATAGGAGGATGTTATGTTTCGGTAGCTGAGGAGTGCAGGCAAAAAAGGCAATACACCAGAGCAGTTGGAATCTATGAGATTGCAGTACCCTGACTAACCACAACAACTAGAGGCAGCTGTGGAGCGTTCCTACGTTGGTCCTAGACACCTCGTCACAGCCTGAGAAACTAACTACACCTAAAGATAGATATAGGAAAGCTATCTGCCCCGGAGCAGAACCCCAAAGATAATAGAAAGCCCCCAAACATGTAATGGCGGTTAGACAAGAAGAAATACTGACACAGACAGAAAATAGTATGAGCAAACGTTGGGGCCCAAACTAACTAAATAGAAAAGGATAGGAAGGGTACTTACTGCAATCCCAGAAAACCCTGAAAAGCACCAACTCTACTAATTTCAAAAACACCTGAGATCACACGACCTCTACCACCTAAATTAGTTCTCTGGTGTAACAAAATCAAAACAGCAGCCACTGAAAAAACTGGAAAAAGAAAATGTACAAACATCAGTGGCTGAACTAAACTGAGAAGGCAATAGCCCCCGGAGGGGACCCTGAAGGCCCCCACAGAAGTGCAGGACAAAATGCAAAAATCAAGCACAAAAACAAAAAGAAGAAAATGTCTTATCTGTTAGCAGGAGATGCAGACACGACACAGCAGGCTACAAGGGAAACAGGAATCAAGGATAGAGACCAGAACAATTGTTCACCGGCAACCCTGATGGGAAGATGACTCCCTTATATAAGACCAGTCAGTAACACCTGATTCCCAATCCTCACAATCTTCACAATCTTCACTGGACAGACCAGCACTGCTTGTAACCACCAGAGGGAGCCTCTGCTCAGAACTCATCCCAAGCCCACTCACAACAGTACCCCCCCCTTGAGGAGGGGTCACCGAACCCTCATTTGAGCAACCAGGTCGGTCAGGATGAGTTCTATGGTACGCACGGATGAGTCTCCTAGCATGGATGTCCGAAGCAAACACCCAAGAATTGTCTTCCTGACCATAACCTCTCCACTTAACCAAATACTGGAGTTTCCGTCTAGAAAAACGAGAATCTAATATTTTCTCAACCACATACTCCAGATTGCCCTCAACCAAAACAGGGTCAGGAGGCACAGCAGCAGGAACCACTGGCTCAACAAACCTCTTCAACAAGGACTTGTGGAACACGTTATGGATCTTAAATGTCCCTGGAAGAAGCAAACAAAAAGAAACAGGATTAAGAATCTCCATGATCTTATAAGGTCCAATGAACCTAGGCTTAAATTTAGGAGATGCTACTCTCATAGGAATATTTTTTGAGGACAACCAGACCAAGTCCCCTAATTTAAACCGAGGACCATCAGTCCTATGCCGGTTAGCAAACCGCTGGGCCCTCTCCTGAGAGAGGGACAACCTCTCCACTACCTGGTCCCAAATCTGTTGCATACGCTCCACAACAGAGTCAACACCTGGACAGACAGAAGCCTCCATCTGTCCTGAAGAAAATCGAGGGTGAAACCCAGAATTACAGAAAAATGGAGACATCAAAGTGGCAGAGCTAGCCCTATTATTAAGAGCAAACTCAGCCAAAGGCAAAAAAGAGACCCAGTCATCCTGATCAGCAGACACAAAGCATCTTAGATAAGTCTCCAATGTCTGGTTTGTTCTCTCACTTTGACCATTGGTCTGAGGATGAAATGCCGAGGAGAAAAACAATTGAACACCCAGTTTAGAACAAAAAGTCCTCCAAAATCTGGAAACAAACTGGACTCCTCTGTCAGACACTATGTTCTCAGGAATGTCGTCTAAACGAACCACGTGCTGAAGGAACAACGGCACCAATTCAGAGGAGGAAGGCAACTTAGGTAATGGCACAAGATGTATCATCTTGGAAAACCTATCACAAATCACCCAGATGGCGGTCATTCTCTGAGAAACAGGAAGGTCGGAAATGAAATCCATAGAGATATGGGTCCATGGTCTCTTGGGCACAGGCAATGGCATCAACAAACCACTAGAGCGAGAGCAAGGCTTGGAGCGAGAGCAAGTCCCGCAGGACTGCACAAATTCCCTGACATCACGAGACAAGGTAGGCCACCAAAAGGACCGACTAACCAAGTCTCTGGTACCAAAAATTCCGGGATGCCCAGCCAACGCGGAACAATGAATCTCAGACATCACACTCTTTTTCCACTGGTCCGGGACAAACAATTTTCCAACAGGGCAGCGCTCGGGCCTATCCTCCTGACACCCCTCCAGAGCAAGTCTCAAATTAGGTGAGATGGCGGAAAGAACTACACCCTCTTTCAAAATAACAGAAGGATCAGATAACTCAGGAGAGTCCGCAAGGAAGCTCCTCGAGAGGGCATCCGCCTTAACATTCTTAGTGCCAGGAAGAAAGGAAACCACAAAATTAAAACGTGTGAAAAACAAGGCCCACCTGGCCTGTCTAGGATTGAGTCGCTTGGCAGATTCCAGATAAACCAGATTCTTATGGTCAGTAAGGACCACCACCTGATGTTTGGCTCCCTCCAGCCAATGTCTCCACTCTTCAAAAGCCCACTTCATGGCCAATAACTCCCGATTACCCACGTCATAATTACGTTCAGTAGGAGAAAATTTTCGAGAGAAAAAGGCACAAGGTTACTTTTAGAGGTCTCTGGATCTTTTTGGGACAAAACGGCACCTGCCCCAGTTTCAGAGGCATCAACCTCCACCTGAAATGGCAGAGAAACATCAGGCTGCCGTAGAACAGGAGCAGAAGTGAATCTCTGCTTAAGTTTCTGAAATGCAGAGACTGCCTCAGGAGGCCAATTCACCACATCAGAACCCTTTTTGGTCAAATCAGTTAATGGTTTAACAATAACCGAGAAATTACCAATAAATTTACGATAAAAATTGGCAAAACCCAAAAATCTTTGAAGAGCCTTTAATGAAGTAGGTTGGACCCAATCACAGATGGCCTGAACCTTGACCGGGTCCATTTCAATAACAGATGGGGACAAAATGAATCTCAGAAATGAGATCCTCTGTACGCCAAAAAGACACTTTGATCCCTTCACATACAGAGCATTCTCTCTCAAAATCTGGAATACAGTTCGAACATGTTTCACATGAGAGTCCCAGTCATTAGAAAAAATCAAGATATCATCCAAATAAACAATCAGAAATTTATCCACAAAATCCCTGAAAATGTCATTCATGAAGGACTGGAAGACAGAAGGAGCATTAGTGAGCCCAAAGGGCATCACAAGGTACTCAAAATGCCCCTCCGGGGTATTGAATGCCGTCTTCCATTCATCCCCGTGCTTAATGCGAATAAGGTTATATGCCCCCCTGAGGTCAAGCTTGGTAAACCAAGTAGCGTTTTTCACCCTGGAAAACAGGTCAGAAATCAAGGTTAACGGGTATTGATATTTCACAGTAATATTGTTCAAAAGACGATAATCAATACACGGACTTAATGAACCATCCTTTTTGACCACAAAGAAAAAACCGGCACCTAAGGGTGAAGAGGATGGTCTGATATGACCCTTCTCCAATGACTCCTTGATATAAGACCGCATAGCGTCATGTTCAGGTACAGACAAGTTAAAAAGGCGACCTTTAGGGAATTTACTACCAGGCACTAATTCAATAGCGCAGTCATAGCTCCTATGGGGAGGCAAGGATGCAGATTTACTTTCGCTAAATACATCAGAAAAATCAATCAAAAAGTCAGGAACATCCTGAGCCTGGGGGAGGCAGAAAAAACAGGAGTGTTGGTATTAACACATTGGCAGCCCCAACTGGTTACAGACACAGATTTCCAATCCAAAACAGGATTATGAGACTGTAACCAAGGGAAACCTAGTACGATAATATCATGCAGATTATACAGAACCAAAAATTTGCAGCACTCTTGATGATCAGGTTCAACCCTCATTATCACCTGAGTAGAGAACTGAGGTTTATTCTCAGCCAAAGGGGTAGAATCAATCCCCAGTAGGGGAATAGACTTCTGTAGGGGTATCAAGGGAAACCCACAACGTTTAGCAAAATCATAATCCATCAGGTTAATAGCTGCTCCAGAATCAACGAAAGCCTGAGCAGAAAATGAGGACAGAGAGCATATCAGAGTGACAGTTAATAAAAACTTAGTCTGAACACTACCCAAGACAACTGAGCGTGCAAAACGTCTTCCCCGCTTAGGGCAGACTGAAATAGCATGAGAGGCATCACCACAGTAGAAAAATAACCCATTGCGCTTTCGAAACTCATGACGCTGTGCCCCAGACACCACTCTATCACACTGCATGGATTCAGAAGCAGGTTCACAAGGCAACACTATTCCACGCATACTTCTCCGCTCACGCAAACGTCTGTCAATTTGAATCGCTAATGACATAGAATCATTGAGACCAGAGGGGACAGGGAATCCCACCATAACATCCTTTACATTATCTGACAGACCCTTCCGAAAAAGGGCCGCCAAAGTGTCGTCATTCCACTTGGTCAGGACTGCCCACCTACGGAATCTCTGACAGTATAACTCAGCGTCATCAAGCCCCTGATTTAATGCCAACAAGGCTTTTCAGCTTGATCAGTGACATTAGGCTCATCGTACAATAACCCCAAAGCCTGAAAAAATGCATCAACATCACTCAAAACAGGATCCCCAGGTGTCAGGGAAAAAGCCCAATCCTGAGGATCGCCGCGCAGGAGAGAGATGACAATTTGAACCTGCTGCGCTGCATTCCCTGAGGACTTAGATTTTAAGGCAAAAAACAATTTACAATTATTTTTGAAATTCTGAAACTTAGCTCGATCCCCTAAAAACAAATCTGGCATGGGAATCCTAGGTTCCACAACTGGCAACCTAGCAAGATATGCAGCAATACTCTGAACCTCAGTGGCAAGCTGATCCACACGGCCAGACAACTGTGCAAACTCCATTGAAAGAAAAAATCCTCCCCAGCACCCAGAGATACAGAGGGAAAAAAAAAAAAATGCAACAAACAGAAAAATATCTCTGACAACTCTGACAACCGTTTTTTCTTTCACAAATTTTTTCCCTTCTGTGAGTACCATACAATTTTAAATTTTGGGCCGGTGATACTGTTATGTTTCGGTAGCTGAGGAGTGCAGGCAAAAAAGGCAATACACCAGAGCAGTTGGAATCTATGAGATTGCAGTACCCTGACTAACCACAACAACTAGAGGCAGCCGTGGAGCGTTCCTACGTTGGTCCTAGACGCCTCGTCACAGCCTGAGAAACTAACTACACCTAAAGATAGATATAGGAAAGCTATCTGCCCCGGAGCAGAACCCCAAAGATAATAGAAAGCCCCCAAACATGTAATGGCGGTTAGACAAGAAGAAATACTGACACAAACAGAAAATAGTATGAGCAAACGTTGGGGCCCAAACTAACTAAATAGAAAAGGATAGGAAGGGTACTTACTGCAATCCCAGAAAACCCTGAAAAGCACCAACTCTACTAATTTCAAAAACACCTGAGATCACACGACCTCTACCACCTAAATTAGTTCTCTGGTGTAACAAAATCAAAACAGCAGCCACTGAAAAAACTGGAAAAAGCAAATGTACAAACATCAGTGGCTGAACTAAACTGAGAGGGCAAAAGCCCCCGGAGGGGACCCTGAAGGCCCCCACAGAAGTGCAGGACAAAATGCAAAAATCAAGCACAAAAACAAAAAGAAGAAAATGTCTTATCTGTTAGCAGGAGATGCAGACACGACACAGCAGGCTACAAGGGAAACAGAAATCAAGGATAGAGACCAGAACAATTGATCACTGGCAACCCTGATGGGAAGGCGACTCCCTTATATAAGACCAGTCAGTAACACCTGATTCCCAATCCTCACAATCTTCACAATCTTCACTGGACAGACCAGCACCGCTTGTAACCACCAGAGGGAGCCTCTGCTGAGAGCTCATCCCAAGCCCACTCACAACAGGAGGAAAAACAAGGGGGCGGATATACAGTATATATGAGCCGATTAGATCACAGCCTACAGAAAATGCAATACAGCCAGGAAGCAAATATAACGCTCACTGTACACAGAAATAGTACCCAAAGATAATATTGTATACAGACATAAACAAAAATAGTTTAAAGAAACCACAGGGATATATTACAAGGCGCTTATAGATAAGACGCATAAAGATAAAAAGACCTATAGATATATATTTGATTCTTAACTAAAACAATATAGTACATGCTAAGGCATGTTCTGATATGCCAGAGAAGGCAAAGCCCCCCACAATATAGCGAGAGTAGTAATTGTCAACCAGGATGATAAATATTATATGAAACAGGTATATGACATGTATATCGACACTGCACTTTAGCAGTTCACTGGCCCTGAGGAAGACACCGACAGGTGTCGATACGCGTGGGTCCTTTGTCTTTGGTTCCCATATGGTCCACGGTGTGCACTGGCTTTCTTGATATAAATTAGGGGTAAGGATTTCCCTGTTTGGGTAAATATCTAATGAATTGCAGCACTACTAGTGGGAGTTTGGTATGCTACAACTTGAGTATTATAAGGAATTGGAAGGGTTTTGATTTTTTCCAACTTATATCGGCTTATTTATAATCAGCATACACTCCAGTTTAGTCCATTTTATATGGACTTTTTTGCCCTAATTTGGGATCGGATACCCCATGTGAAGGGGAAACATTACTGAATGTACAGATATTGCTTAGGATCGGATACCCCGTGTGAAGGGGAAATATTACTGAATGTATATGTAATGTCTTATATGTAATGTTTTACACACCTTACGATTTGGACATATGGGACCAATTTTGATTAAATATCAATAAATATTGAGATTGTATTCCGATATTTGTCTGTTTGACATGGACGATAGTTTTAAATGTTTTTAATACAGTGTACTGTGTTTAGTGTGGTGTTTTGCTAAATAAAACTGATTTTTTTGATCTCATATGTGTTTTTGGTGATCCCTATTGGATATATGCATACACTTTTTCTTCTCTTGTTTATATTACTGTTTTGGTATGCATGAGGTGATCCCAATTTAAGTAATTAATGATATTCCAACGGTGCCCGTTTTACAAAATTAATTTTTCTTTATATAATAAAAACGATTATATATAAAAAAATAATTATTTTTGCATCGATTTATTCTGTGAGCTATAACTTTTTTATTTTTTCGCTGATGATGCTGTATGGCGGCTCGTTTTTTGCGGGACAAGATGACTTTTCAGTGGTACCATGTTTATTTATATCTGTCTTTTTGATCGTGTGTTATTCCACTTTTTGTTCAGCGGTATGATGATAAATCATTGCTTTTTTGCCTTGTTTTTTTTTACGGACGCGGCGATACTAAATATGTGTACTTTTATTGTTTTGTTTTCTTTATTTACATGAAGAAATTAATTTATTGGGGAATATTTTTTTTTCTTTATTTAGGAATTTTTTTTTTACACGTCATTTTTATTTTTTTAACTTTTTTTACTTTGTCCCAGGGTGGGACATCACTGTATAATGTAAGATCGCTGGTCTGACAGTTTGTGCAACACTCTGTCAGATCGCTGGTCAGCAGGCACTGAGGAAGCCGCCTCCCTGCAGGACCCCGCGGCCATCTTGGATCCGGGGTCCTACAGGGAGGAAGCTGCGCTGTTCTGAGAGTCTCAGGGAAGCATGCAGGGAGACCCTCCCTGCGCGATGCTTCCCTGTACCGCCGGAACACTGCGACCATCTTTGATCACAGTGTGCCAGGGGTTAATGTGCCGGGAGTGGTCCGTGACCACCCCTGGCACACAGTGCCGGGTGTCAGCTGTGAGAATCAGCTGACACCCGGCCGCGATAAGCTGCGCTCCCCCAGGGAGCGCAACTGATCGCATATGACGTACTATTCCGTCCTTGGGAATTAAGTCCCAGGGCACATGGACGGAATAATACATCAGATAGAAGAAAGGGGTTGATAAATGTTTTAGAGCTGATAAGGCTGGTGGACATACTTTGAAAAGGCATTTTAGAAAGGCTCTATAATTCTCATATTTAAAGAAACCTTCTGGACTCATACTCATCTGTGTTTAAAATGGATGAGTGCAATCCGATAAAAAAAAATCGGATTGCACTCTGACTAATGTTAGTCAATGTGTTCATCTGATTTTTGTTTCTCAGCTTGGATCAGACCAAGAAAAATCACAGCACGCTGCGAGTGGCTGCGTAAGAAACTTGCCAATGCAAGTCAATGGGTGCGAGAAAAAAAAATTGCACAGTACACGGACATTGCATTGTGCCGTCTGATTTTTGTGCACCCATCTCATAGGAAACCCGACATTTTATCAACCAAGTACAGTAAATTGACAGTGTGACCCATCAGAATAGAATAGATATATACATAGGATAGAAAGATGTCCGTGACATATATAATTAGTACAGTGTGTGTGTAGTTTAATGTGGATTTAGTTAAAAAATAAATAACTAAAAGAAAAAAAAATGGCATAGGGTCCCCCTAATTATTAAAGGGAATCTGTCACCCCAAAAATGCCATATCAAGTAAAGATATGGCTGAATAGAGCGTCCCATAACTAAGCTAACGGTGGGTATCATATATCATGATACCCCCGTTTTCATAGCAAAATACCTTTGTAAAGTTGGTGATTGAACGTGTCAATCACTGCAGTCAGGTCAGGAGGGCGGCGGTTTTTATGTCCTTCCCCGCCCCCGCTTCTCGTCATATGTTTCGTATCGCCGTCTGTGAATACCACAGACGGCATTAGTTTCCCTCAATTGCGCAATTCAAAATTCTGACGGCGCATGCGCAGTATGCTTTGCCCAGCAGTGGGCAAAGCATAAAATTACTACAGCGCATGCGCTAGTATTTCCTTGCCCCGGAAAATCCTGCTTGCCTTGGACGACTTCCGGGGCAAGGAAATACTAGCGCATGCGCTGTAGTAATTTTATGCTTTGCCCACTGCTGGGCAAAGCATACTGTGCATGCGCCGGCAGAATTTTGAATTGCGCAATTGCGGGAAACTAACGCCGTCTGTGGTATTCACAGACGGCGATATGAAACATATGACGAGGAGCGGGCGCGGGGAGGACATGAAAACCGCCGCCCTCCTGACCTGACTGCAGTGATTGACACGTTCAATCACCAACTTTACAAAGGTATTCTGCTATGAAAACGGGGGTATCATGATATATGATACCCACCGTTAGCTTAGTTATGGGACGCTCTATTCAGCCATATCTTTAATTGATATGGCATTTTTGGGGTGACAGATTCCCTTTAATAACCATCTGAGAGAAAGTAGACAGCTGAGGGCTGATGTTTATAGTCTGGGAAAGGGGTAATAAACATGAAGCTTCCCAGGCTATTAATATCAGCTCACATTTGTCTACTTAGTCTTTACTGGTTATTAACAAGAGGTGAACACCCCAAAAATTATGTGGGGTCCTCCTATAATTAATAACAAGCAAAGACTAGGCAGACAGATGTGGGCTGATATTAATAACCTAGGAAGGGGCCATGGATATTGGGGCCCTCCCAAACTAAGAACTTCAGCCCACAGCCACCCCAGAAATGGCACATCCATTATACGTGCCAATTCTGGCGCTTAGCCTCTTGTCTTTCTACTTGCCCTGTGTCACGTCGCCATTGGATTCAGTGGCTGGTGTTCCTGCCTCGGCCGCTGGGAGGCGCCGGACTCCTTCGGCTGGTGGTGCCAGTGATAGGAGAGCGGTATCCTCATATGGTTCCGCTTCTTTGACGCCGGCCTCTGTCGCTGCGCATCGCCATGTTTCTCCTGTGGGTAATGTTGGTGACAGAGAATGGGTCCCTGCGCAGGCGTCTGGTGGGCATAGGCTTCGCTCTTCTGTCAGAGGTGAAGTGGTTGGTGTCAGACATGCATCACCATCTGGCCTGGTTCTGGGGGTGGTCCAGATGAGGTCATCAGACTGTGAGCCTGTGAGAGGTAGCCATGCCCTTCAAATGCCTTGGAGCCTGGCTTGCAGGCCGCCAGATATAGTCTTGGTTTCCCCAGTGTGCTAGTTTGTTTTTGCTATTGTATCTCTGACCTTTGCCTGGATTTCTGACTCTTCTACTGCCTGCCGATTTTATACCTTTGCTGCCCGCCTGATTTTGACTTTAACTTTAGCCTGGATTTCTGACCCTTCTACTGCCTGCCGATTTTGTACCTTTGCTGCCAGCCTGGTTTTGACTTTAACTTTAGCCTGAATTTCTGACCCTTCTACTGCGTGCCGATTTTGTACCATTGCTGCCCTCCTGGTTTTGACCTTTGGACTTCTGACTACGCATTTGGTCTCGCTTTTTATTCCCTTCCTAGCGTCCTTCCTACTCCGGTCCACTGCTCTCATAGGCAGCTACCCCCTGGGCTTCGCTGTAATTTCAGATCCCTGTATAGGGGTAAAGGGTCTCGGGGTTTCTCGGGATACTCTCTTACCTGCAGTTCAGACCTGCAGTGGGCGGACGTCACACCCTGGTGTGATGGCAAGTGGGGTAATAGTATTGGGGATGATGTCAGCTTTGTAATGTAATAAAGACACAGCCAGAATTAAGTCCTTTAGTTGAAAGAAACACACAAAAATCCTTTATTTGAAATAAAAACTCCTCAACCCTTTTTACCCATTTATTAATGTAAAAATGAAAATAAACACAATTTTCCTCACCTGTCCACAGATAACCCCTATCTGGTGCTGTGCCACTAAGACCTCCAGCTCTGTTACATCCGGATAGTTTGTTGAGCAGTGGCATGGTGCGACTGCTTAGCAAGCTAGCCGGAGCACACAGTGGAGCGTGATTACGCTCCTGCAGTGTCTAGTACTAAAGTGAATAAGGTCACCAGAGTTCACAGCCGATTAACCATAGTCACCTTACTGACGTCACCGCTCCCATCATGAGAAAATTCTATATGTAAAAGCTGATGTTAAAAACGTATTGCATACGGATTGCATACACGTCATATGGATGCTAGGTGAGAAAAATTGCTTTGTACTCGCATGACACTCATCCTACTTTTCAGGAACAACATCAGACTGATTTTATTTACATTGATGAGTGTAAGCCCTCTTAGTGTATCCAATCTCAACCAACAAATCCAATAATATAAGATTTCGCCAGCTGAGAGGAGTGTCACTGAGTCTAAAGTTTCAAAACCCAGTCTTGCCAGGTCCATGCAATGTAATAGAAACACCACAGTGTAATAAAGACACATTGGCTGACACTACCATCATTCAGGTTTTTCAAAACTTGAAGTGTGCACACTGAGGTACAGTATGTGCTCACATCCTCCAACTCTGCATCTCATACTGATGTGGCCAAGCTGTGAGAAATAAGAAGGCACCCAACCTTGACATGGAGCTGATGGCATCTGTAACGATAACAGGAGCAGCACCTTATCAGGATCATAGAATAATATGCTGTCGGCTCAACAATTTTGTTTGCAATGGTTAATGATTAAAAGCTACTAGGTATCAGGCTGGTTTGACATGAAAGCTGAGTACATAGCTTGAAAACATTGTAAGACAAATGAGTACATGAAGAACAAGAAATCATTAGTCTGTACTCATTACATACTTCAAAGGTAAAAAAAAAGTTGAGAGATCTGCAGCGCCGTACAACATACCCTATAACTGCATATGAATGGCTCCTAACATTAAGACAGGTAGCAAAAAGTACATTATCTACCCAGCATTTTTTTTAATTCGCCTTCCAGTCACAGAAATATATGTTCAGTGTATACATTCAAAAGGTATTTTCCACTAGATTCATGCTCCATGAACCACAGGCAATGTGAATGAAAAAAGCCTGGATGCATGACTGCAGTCAAGTATGTTTTACTT